>CAUYUJ010015282.1:1053150-1118150 GCA_963575745.1 Prorocentrum cordatum
GGCTCGTGGCGCTGGCGCCTCGGGGCTGGGAAGCGGATAGCGTGTCGCGCCGAAGCGTGGTGGGCCAGAACCGGCGGAGCGACACCCTGTCCAGGAGCTCAAGGGATTCTTGAATAGCGCATCACGCTATCCAATTTGCGGCACCGAGGGTTCAGCATCTCGAGTTTTTTCCGAGCCTCCCGCCCCGCGGAGCGGAGCGACGCGCTACCCGCTCGCAGGTTATGGCATAGCGTGTCGCAAGGGCCGCGTGATCCTGACCGTAGAGGCTGGAACCCAAGAGAGAAGCCCACGCCAGTGTTCCTGGGAGTTCCGCGGTCGGCCGTCTGGGCGTCGTGGGGATCGAGCACACATCTCGAGCTCGTTTTGTCTGCCGCGCTTCGATTCCAGGGGCCCTCGCGGGCAAATCTGACCCGAAACGAAGCGCGCATTGAGCAAAGATTTGGCCGTGGGCCGCGGAGGACCGCCTCTGCTCGCTCCCGTCCCCGCCCCCTGCCCGGCTGTCCCCGTGAGTGTTGAATTTTGCGGGTGTGAAGCCTTGCGTGGGTGCGGAACCTTGCGTGTGTATGAAGGGGGAAGCCCCACGGGTGGGAGCCTACTGTCGGGAACTTTGGGATAGCGTGTCGCTCCACCAGTTCTGGCACACCACGTTTCGGCGCGACACGCTATCAACCTCCCGGTCCCGAGGCGTGAGCGTCTCGAGTTTTCCCGCCGTCCCGCCATGCGACACGCTACCCACTCGCTCGGCATAGCGTGTCGCTGGGGCCGCCGCCGCGACACGCTAAGCAAAAGCTCCTGACCGTAGTCAGGACCTCGATGTGTGGAACTATTATGTGAACATTTGTATATATTCACACACACACACACTGGGGTATCCGGGCAGATGCCAATGTGCCTTGGAGGGCGTTTCAGGTCTTCGTTTTGACCTGGCATGGTCCCATACCTCAGATGTCTGACCTGGAGGGCGGCCAAGCCAAGCCTTCGTTGTAACCTGGTGTAGCCCCGTGTGTGTGGCCCAGTGGGGGGGGCGGGGGCGGCATTCGTTGTAACCTGGTTTGGCCATGCATACATGGCCCAGACGGCGGCCTGGCCTTCGTTGTAACCCTGTGTGCCCCGATGCGGCCCTCAATTCAGAGGCTTGCTGAGGGCCGTGCTTGCCTGGAGGGCGATTCGGCCTTCGTGGTAACCTGGTGTGGCCCCTCCCCTCGACTGCCGTTCTATGCCCCCTGAGCTTCCCTCCGCCTCGCCTCCCCGCTCCCACCCTCCTATCTCCTTTTTGCGAGTTTTCCATCATTCCTTCCTCCGCGCTCCTCTCCCCACTCTGGCCCCCTCGCCCTCTTACAATTCAATTTTTTTCGTCGGTTCCAAGTTTCCGTCCCCGTTGCCTCCATCACCATTCTATCCTCTCCCTTCTCCAACCCTCCCCTCACGTCCCCTCCCCTCCCTCTCTTGTTTATCCCAGCTGCTCCCTTGCTCCCTTCCCCTCCGTCCCCTCGTTGTTGGTAGGGGACGCAGCTGCCAGAAAGCACTCGTTGAGTTGTTCTGCATATTTCTAGGTTCCGCGCCCGGCCGGTGAGAATACAACGGCCTCCTATTGTTTGCGCAATCGGCCTCTTTACGGTTGCCCGTAGGTTGCGCGCTCGGCCGAGCGTAAAACGGCCTGTGATTGGTGGCAGCCGCCGGGAATCGAACGGCCTCGCAACGATTGCGCCATAGGTTACGCGCTCTGCCGTCGAGAGCAAAAACGTTATCATATTGGTTGAGCCTTGGGTTGCGCGCTCGGCCGCAGAGAACGAAGGTGCCTCTCATTGGTTGCGCCATAGGTTGCGCACTCGGCCACCGAAAACAACTTTGCCTTGACATCGGCGGGGCGAACGTTCATCTGAAATTTCAATGGGCTTGGACTTGCCAAATGGGCACCAGCCCCCCCCTTCCCCCGTAGAATCCTATCAAGAAGTGCGTTTTCGGGTCCCTGCCATCGGCGGGATAATTCGATCATGTGGTCCTGGGCCTCTATAGTAATACAAGTTAGACCCCAGTGTCTCGCAGATCTTGGCCTCAATTCTCCCATTGGTTTCTCACATTCGAAATCATTATCCAGGGCCATTCCCGACTTCGGCTTCAGGTGATGTCGGTTCTCTGCATTTTAGACGACTTTGCCTGCTGGCGGACGTATTGGTGGCGCCATATGTTGCGCTCTCGGCCGCCGAGTATGCGACGGCCTTCTATTGGTTACGTCATAGGTTGCGCGCTGCCCGCGTGCATTTGCATGCTCGAGTGCCTGGGTGAGTAATGGCGCATTCCTCACAGAGAGGGGGGGAATGATGGGATGGGAGCATCGCGTGGGGGGGGAGGCGGGCGGAGCGGACAAGAGAGGGGAAGGGATAATGAAGCCAAGGGGGAAGCCCATGCACTGGGTTTCCCTTCATGCGAGTCGCGGTCGCCGTCACTCAGGGACGGGTGACGCAGATGGCCCCAAGAAGTATTAGGGCGGCGCTAGGAGCGCCCTTCGCTGGCAACTGACCCCTCGATTCCCCCAGAGGTTCCTTACGTTTGCCCCCGCAACAGAAGTACCGCCCAAGATTGCGCGAAGACTCCAAAACACGTCCGTCTAAGAATTCCCAGAGTCTTCCAGGAGGCTCAAGGTAATCGACGCGTTGAAAATTGTTTGTTCGAGTGTTGCGGTTTCGCGACCGTGGAGCGTTCAGCATGGTATTCGGGCTGCCCGAGACAGCACTCTAGCGAGGCCCGCTGCAGCCCCACGACGGCCTAAGGCCTAAGACTATATACGATCGGGATCTTGTGAATAGCGTCAACGTCCCGAGTCATTCCGAGCCTCCCGCCCCGCGGAGCGGAGCGAAACGCTACCCGCTTGCAAGGCATAGCGTGTCGCCGGTGACGCCCGTGGCGACACGCTAATCAAGAGGTCCCAGCCGTAGCTCGAGAAGATTCAAGGCCAGTCCAAGATAGCTTGAACGCCTTCACACCACGGGACCAGAATCGCAAATCATGTCTAGACGACCTCATCCAGACGGCCCGCGGACTATTCTGAACAATTCCAAACTATTCTTGCCGCGCTCTCGACGACCAGACCTGGCCCCCCGCAAGCCCCGAGAAGCCGTCCCGAGAGCTCCAAAGTGTTCCCAAGGACTCTCAGACATATCGCCACCCTCCCCCCAGTTCCCACAGCATAAGCACAATGGAGCGGAGGTCGGTGTCTCTCCTCCGCTATCCCGCCTCTTGCTCCCTCCTCCTCGTCGCTCCTACCCCTTCATATCCCTTCTCCTCCTATTCGTGCCCTCTCCCTTTCTTCCATTCCTCTACAAATCTCGGGCCTGTGATTCGCTAGAACCTAAGCGCGCACGAGACGCGCGCGTGGTAGTCCTATGTGTGTGGATGTGTGGAACTCTTCAGTGATGCACTTGCTAGCTTACGAGTCCCGTAGCCCGTAGCTGCTGATCAGGTGGTTGAGCTCCCTACCGCGTCCGAGGAAGAAGTGGCTGGAAATCCATGCGGATGGAACTCAGAATGCGGACCCCCTTGGACGTAATCCGATGTGTGTGGAAACCAAGATGTGTGGAACCCGATGCGGGTGGAGCCCAAGTGGTAATCTGATGTGTGTGGAAACCCAAATGTGTGTGGGTGGAGCCCAAATGGAGGCCCGTGTGTGCACGTGCCGAGCCCTCTTGCGTTGCTGGGTTTGGCCGTCCCCTAACACTGGAGCCCACGGCCTGCCTTGGAGCGCACCTTTCACACGCGCCATCGGCTTGCGCTGTCTGGTGCTACTGACCACCTGAGTACACCACCGCGTCGTCGGAGGACAAAACTGTGTAGAACCCCCTTTGTGCTTGAATGTGTGTGTGCGTGCGGAACCCCGTGGCGGCAGCGGCCAGAACCCAGTAGGTCCGACAGCTGGAGACCGGCACACTGACCGCCAGCAAGGGCCAGACACCCATGGCGTTGACGGCCGGAATTCGACACACAAGGGTGGGCACAAAACCCTTCAGGGCAATCACTGTTTTGAGAAAGTCAGTCTAGGTAGATGTAGGATTCTACGGGGTCCCCGGGGAGAGGAGAGAGGCGGGACACACTATTTCCCCACAACCTCATACTAGCCACGTGGCGGCCTGAAGCATTGATCGGTTTGTACCCCAGGAGTTCTCGACGACCCCATCCCCCGCACCTGTGTCCGGTCGCGGGCCCGCCGCTGGCTTGGTGGCCCTTGTGGGCCGAGAGTAGCAGCGGTCCGGAGACAAAGGGCCGAGGCTGCGCAGAAGAGCCCGTCGTGACCTGCCCCGCGACGCGGGAGGTCTGGCCCCCGCTCTCTCTCTCTCCCCGCCCGCCCTGGGCACCCCCAGGAGCAGCAGCGGCTGGAGGAGGAGGCCGAACAGCGGCGGCTGGAGGAGGAGAACCGGCGCAGGCGGGAGGAAGAGGAGGGCCGCCGCAAGCGCGAGCACGAGGATCGGAGAAGACACAACTGCGTCACGTCACCCTTATTTTTTCAGACCATCGCGCGAATTTGCTTGGATTGGCGCTGGGCCCCCCCCTGGCGGCGCTTCCCGCGCCGCCCTTTGCGCGCTCCGCGCGCCAGGGAGGTCCAGCGCCGATCCAAGTAACCCGCGCGGACCTTCGAAAGTTTGCGTCTATATTGGCTTGCGTTTCTCTAGAGGAGGAGCTGAGGCGGCAGGAGGCCGCCGCTCGCCGGAAGGAGGAGGAGGACAAGGCGCGGCCGGCCCACCGCTCTAGCCTGACGCGGTTTGGTTGAGGATCTTTCGCGCTCAAGGCTTCGGGGCGGGCTCAGAGATGACGCGTGTCGTCCCTGCAGTGAGCGATTGCTGCCACGACAATGCGTAAGCACGATGCCGGGCACGAGCACCGGTAAGCCAGATGTGCTGGGAATGGGCACGCAGAATCATGTGCGGGAAATGGGCTGCATTCTGGCCGAACATGTGGGGTTGAAGGGAGTGAGCGCTACCGCCAATATACGGCGCATCGTGATTGTCCCCCCGTCCCTCTCCCGCTCGCTCTCTCTCTCTCTCTCTCTTTATCCCTCTCTTTCTTGTTTGTCAGTATATATGTTTTTGCTGTTCTCTCTCGTTCTCTCTCTCTCTCTCTCTTTCTTCTGTTTCGGCTCGAGGGTCTCTGACCCTCGGCTCGAGGGTCTCTGACCCAGCGCGCAGCCACGACACGAAACGCCCAGCAACACCGTTGTTCGCATCGCGATATTGGACACAAGCCATCCCAGCGTGCGAGTGATTCGTGCCATCCCCCTTCAGTATCCGCGCTCGCCATGGCTTCGAAAGATCCTCGCCACGCGCCCCCTCCACCACGGCAGCCCAAGCCACCAGGCAAGGGCCACCAAAAGGCTTCATCTACATATCGGCACGATACCAACCTTAGTCGGAAGGAAGCTTGCGCCGCCGAGCTCCAGAGCAGTGGTGGCGTCCACCGAGCACTCGTTGCATACAGGGACCTCGCTCACAAGCCCCAGGCTGACACTGATACCACTTACCAATCATACCGCTCCGACCCACGTACAACGTTCAGGGGCGAGCTCATGAGATTGTGCGGGAAGAACAGAATCAGTAACCCCATGCTGCGTTGCTCCCTCACGCGCAAAGAGGCCTAGGCCGTCCGTGACACACCGCCACTAGGGACCGCGGTCGACGCCGATGCCCACCAGGGTAAAGGCAGGGCCCCTCTCGTCAGCCTGGATGCACACGACTGGGATGTCCCCGTTACCGCCGTACCCGAATGGGAGGGCGACCGGACGTCGCGCACCAATCGCATCTAACATCACACGCGAAAGGAAGGCGACCGTTCACTACGACAGATTCGCATTCAGGACGGACCTCCCGCGCTCGAAGTATTGGGGCCCATCAACACGGACTGCCCAGGCAAAGAGAGCCGAATCCCATGTCTCCGTCGCACGGCCAGCCTACGCCAGGACGCATCCGAGGGACCATCTACCACCTGGGAAGGAGAAGGTCAAGTGCATCCAAGCGACGTCCAAGTTTCCCTCCGCCCAGCGGGCAACGCCGTCTGGATCCACGCCCTCATATGCAAGGCTGACGCCACCGCGGCCACGCCTGCGCTCGAGGATTTGTTCACGGGACAGGTGTCGGGAGCTGCGCCGGCCAAGGGCACCCGCGACCCAAAGGGGCAAGGTACGGGTAAGCAAAGGCGAAAGAACGCCACAAATCAACCAAGAAGGACGCCTTACACAAACAGCTTAACGACGACCTCACTGACGCGTTCACGGCCGCGTTCACGTCTCATTCTTCACCGTGTAAGTACGACAAACCATGCAGCTGTCAGGGCGTCATGGCACAGCGGTAGCGAATGCAGGCTCAAGGTTACCTTTGGGATTAAGCTCGCGGGCGTCCCTCTGATCCTTTCTTCCCACTCTCCGCCCCCAGGCAAAGAGGCGCCCCGTTCGACACAAGCTTCCGCTGCTCCAAAGGGGCCACCTTTGTTTGTTATCCTGATGGTCATTGGACCATGCTCCAGGAAACGTGCGACCCCTACGCCAAGCAATAAGCTGTCGGTGTTGTCCGAGCGGACAACGGAGTGGTCATCAGAGTCAAGGCAGACACCCGGGAAATGAGACATCCCAGCGGATCTTGCACGGGCCTGTTCGCGCACATATTGTCGAGACGTCTTGCTCGAGACGTTGGTTTTGGCTTCCCACGATTCCTCCGCCCTTTAGATCCCCATGGGCATTGCGATGTAGCAAGCATGGCGCTGGGGCATCCCACGGGGGGGCCGCTGGGAGGTAATACGCAGGCCTGTTCGCGCCCAGATTGTGGGGACTTCTCACGCGAAACGCCGGCTTTGACTTCTGTTTCGCGTTATTTTTTTGATTTCTCTCTCTCTCTCTCTCTTTCTTTCTCTTGAGAGCCTCATGACGACGGCGATGTGGCAGGAATGGCTTGCGCGAGCCCCAAACGATCCTCCAGGGAGTGTTACACGGGCCCGCTCGCGCTCATACTGTGGAGAAATTGCATGCGAAATTATGGTTTGGGCTTCCCCCCGCTCCTCTTCAACGAGGGCCCCATCGTCACGGCGATGCAGCAGGCATGGCCATTGCCCAGGGGGGTCCGCCAGGGGAGACGCAGTCATGATCGGATCTGCTTGCATTCAGGCCCAGTAGTACTCAGCCAGCCGTGCGCAATGTCAAACGCATTCAGATTCGCCCTCGCCGGACGCCCACAAACAGGGACGCGCGTACAGGGATCCCCGCGTCGAATCATTATCTTGAGATGTTTCTGTTTGTTTGGGGGCCCGCAGCGGGCCTCCAGAGCTCCAGACTGTTTGGAAACCAAGATGAACGTTGCGATCTCCTTGTGGCGGACATGGTTTGGGCTGAGGGAGGAGGGCAGGGGCAGTTGACCTCGGGCTTGTAATCTGCCGAGCCCAGGCCCGGCGGCTGGAGGAGGAGATGGCCAAGGCCTCCCGCGCATGTGCATTGCAGCCTCCGCCCAGCTGCCTCTTTCTGCGGCGGCCTGCTGCCAGCTTGGGACGGCCCCAGGACAGACGAGGAAGTGGAGGAGGGAGGAGGAGGAGGAGGAGGAGGAGGAGGAGGAGGAGGAGGAGGAGGAGGAGGAGGAGGAGGAGGAGGAGGAGGAGGAGGAGGAGGAGGAGGGTGGAGGAGGGGGAGGAGACCCAAGCATTTTGACACCCGGCGTCACCAAGAATTCGTTTTGGCTTTCTAGAAACCCAGTTCGGCCTCCCGGATGATCAAACACTTCTCGGGGACGCAGTTTTTGTCTCGGGGGATGGGGTCGAGAGCTCAGGGGACCAACGTCGCGACAACAGCAACAGCAACAACAGTAGCAGCAGCTACAACAACAGCAACAGCAGCAGCAACAACAACACCAACACCACCAACAGCAACAATCATTCTACGATTTCGTTTTTATTGGCTCCCGTGCCATTCGACACGTATATTCCAAATCTTCGATGCCCGCCCTGTCCGTCCTCGACCGTTCCGCCTTGTGGCATATTTTTCTTACCTGCAACGTGTATTTCGTGCACGAGCGAGAGCAGCAGGAAGGGCGCGAGGAACAGAAAACACGAGGCAAAACCAAACGGGCAGATCGGGCGGGTAGATCCCAACGGGCGGGTTGGGATGGCGGGCCCAGGCAGCCAGGTCGATCAGGCGGGTTGCTGAACCGTGCGTCCTGCATGGATCTCGAGGAAATCTCGAGCGATAGCGCGATTCCCAAATAAATCGTGAGAAATCCACACCGCGCGCGTGGTTCCTGACTGTCGAGGGCGCGGCGTCTGAATCAATTGGAGGATGTCCCACGCGACGCTGCGATTATTGCATGAATGGTAAAGAACTGCCGTGCGAGAGCGCGATTCGGGAATACAATGTGAGGAAGTATCAGACGGGAGCCGTTGTTGTTGTAACTCGGGGACCAGGGGATCAGTTTGGTGGCCCCACACTGTCCCTGGTAAAAAAAACAGGGTGCGAGACCACAAATCAGCACTTTAATTAAACAAACAATGGTTAACGGATGGGGGGGCGCAACAGTAGTTATTTTTCAGAGAGTGAGAATTCAATAACAACAACGACAACAACAGCAACAACATCGGCAACACAACCAACACCAACAGCAACACCAGCATCAACAACACCATCATCATCGTTAATACGAACCAGAACACGAGCAGCATCAATGCGACGCCAGCGGTCCAATGCCCAGGGCCTGGGAGGACGAGGGATTTGAGTAAATCCCACATCGCTCAACGATGCTGCAGGACACCCTCCCGTTCCAAACCCCCGTCGTCGCCAGTCCTTGCATGCGTCCGCTCTGACTGCGCGGAGCGCCCCCCCTGAAAAGATGAACGCCCCGTGGGGAGCTTCGTTTTTTTCGGGCGGGGGCTACGTGTCCAAATGCGTGTCCGAGGGAAAACGACGCCCTCGAGCTCTAAGGGATGCGACGAGCCAGGGCTTCTAAGCTGAAGGATGTGCCCAACAACAGCCTCGCTTTGACAGGAACCGCTATCTCTTCGTGTAGGTGTTGCGTAAGTATGGACTCATGGTCATACTTGCGTCGGAGTCTCAAGCCATGGCCCCTTTTGCAAGGGGCCGTCCTCCATCGGCGCGATCGCTGCACAACGTTTCATGGTGCTGGCAGTCTGTCTGAGGCAGTGTCAGGCGAGATCCCCGCGCTGAAAATGGACCACGCTCTATCCGCGCTGGTCGTGGAGACGTTGAAACCGAGCGCGCGCGAGGCCTAAGCGGGAACTTCATTTTGAAAACGGCTCGCCGTCCATCCCTTATAAGTGTAGGAGACTTCGAGTGCAAATGTGCGCGGGGCCAAGGCGATGGCTTTGTGCGTGAACGGCGCGCTGCATCGCGCGCGCAAGATGCCCCTCGGCGCGCGCGGTCGACGCTTCGCGCCTGCGCGCGCAGTCGCGGCGCGAGGGGGGCCGCGACGCGCGCGAGGTCCCGCGCGCGAGTTGCGCGTCGCCGCCGCGCTGGCCTGCGCGAGGGTCGCGGCGCGGAGGATGGCCGCGACGCGCGCGCGGTTCTGCGCGAGCACAGCGCGGCGCCGCCGCGCTGACTGGCCGCGCCCAGCGCGCGCGGTTTTGCTTCGCCCCGCCCGGGCCAGAGGCGGCGAGCAAGTTCCAGCCGCAGGTCGCTGCGCGCGCGCGGGAGGGGGGGGGGGGGGGGGGGGGGGCGCGCGCGCCCCTCCCCCGCCGCGCGCGGTCCTCGACGCGCTGCCCAGCCGAAGGCGTTCGGCGCCGGGAGCAGATGACGCGCGGGGTCGAAAAGGCTGCCGCGCTACTGCGGGAATCTGGCCAAGCTGCCAGCTGGGCCCAACGGGCAGCCCCGGGGGCTGCCAGAATCGCAGAGGGCGCGAACGGTCACTCGACCGAAATGAGGTTGAAGATGGCCGCGTGGCGCGACCCGGCGGTCGCCCGCTTCCGCGCGAAGGGCGCCCCGCGCGACGGGGCCTCGCCCACTTCTGGGGCGGGGCGGGCGGTCGGCGAAGCCCCAGGGCCAGCCGCGGACCCCCTGGTCGGCGCCATGGAGAGGAACGCGCGGATGTCCGCGCGCAGTCGGCGCGGCGAGTTCGCCGACGACTTGTTCGCCAGGCGCGGAAGGGCGCCGAGCGTGGGCACGCGTCCGCGCCGCGGTCCCTCGAGTCGCCGGACACGGACGGCGCGCTCGGCGCTGGCGCTTCGGTCCGCGGCGGAGCAGGGCCCGCGCCCAGAATGGGGCACGAATTTCTGCGCAGGGGGCGACTGCGCGGCGCCAGAGCTGAACGCCGCCGCGAGCGTCTCGGGGAAGATGCGATGCGACGCCGGAGAGTCGGAAGAGCTACCCTGAAGCGGGTCGTGGCAAGTCCGCGCGCCAGCGCGGCGCTGCCCTCCGTTGCGCGGCGCGTCCGCGCCGGCCGCTGCCCCGCAGCGCCCGCGGGGCAAAATCGCCGCGAACCGGGCCCGACAGAACATGTTGCCGTGGATCGACGCCCTCGGGCTGAATCGATTCGAGCACAGTATATGACTACCACCACCGAGATCGATAATAATATACGATGCGACCTGGTGCAGTTTTGCTCTGGTGAAAAGCCCGCAGCCCCCCTCCCGCCGCCGACGGCAACCGGGCTGCCCCCTCTCTCTTAAGGGCCGAAACGGAATTCATCAAAGCACACGCTGGTGCAAAACATTTTGGTTGCCAAGAGGAGCGATTCTATGCGCCACCACCAAGAAGTGCTGTTTCTGTTTCAGGAACTCCCCATGCCACGGCGCCTGCGAGCTGCGCCGCGCTCCTTTTCGCCGTGGCGTCGCAGCGCCGTCTGGCATGACCGTGCCTCTCACCCATTTTGCGGTGGATTACTGTTGCGGGTGGTGGTGGTGCATAAAAATTGGCTTCGCAGAGTCGCTCCGAAGCGCGCGCGCCGCGATTGGGCGAGCGCCCGCCGGCGCTGCTTTTCGCGGGCGCCAGGGGCCGGCGGGGCTAGCGGCAGCGTTGGCGGCGGGCGTTTTTCTTGCTGTTTTGTGCGACGTCGCGCCGCCGCCGGAATGGGCGCGGCGCGCGCCCCGATCTCGATTTGCGCCCGCCCGTGGCTTTGCGCGACGGCGCGCCAGGTTGCTCCGATAAAGAGCCATCGCCGACTTGGAAGCCCTGGCAATTGCGCCGGGGGTCCGAGCTTTGCCGGGCGAGCCCGCGGCAGGCGGGTGAGAGCGTTCAACGATAACGCAGTCACGCAAGGAGTGGCCGTGAGAGGCTCTGCCCGCCGCGTCGATCACATCAGTCTCGCGCTTGCATTCTGGGCCACTGCCGTGGGGGAGGCTGGCAGGCGCTGGCCATGAAGCACAGCATTGCTGACCTGCCGCCGCGGGAACGCTGCGACCTCCGCGGGCGCCTCGGCGCCGAGCGCGCCGCGCCGCGACCTTTCCGGCGGGCCCCTGGAGCGCGGCGCGGCGGCCCGCAACTGTCAGGCGTTTAATGTGGGTGGCGCGCCCGCGCCGATTCGTGGGGCGCGATCTGGCGGCGCGAATGGTCGCGCATCTGTCGGGCACGTCGGCCGGAGACCATTTCGCTGCCCTTTTCCTCGCAGCGCCCTTCGCCCGCGGCGGGCGCGTCGCGGGGGGCGGCCCCGCGACGGGGCCCCGGCCTTCGCGTTGTCGAGGCCCGCGCCCAGCTGCCGAGGCGCAAGAATCGAGGGGCCGCGTCGGTGGTCGCCTGCTGTCGCTGGCGCGCCGCGCGCAGGGACGCGTGCCCCGCGCGTGCGTTGGCGGGGTTCGCCAGCCAGCGCGGCGCTGGCGAGGCCACCTTCAGCGGCGTCTCGAGCTGGCGAGCGGTGTCCGGCCAGCGCGAAGCGCTGGCTGCGCAAGGGGCACCGCCGGCGGTCGCGCTTGGCACGCGCGACCTGCGGCGTGGCCGCGCCCAGGATTCAGTGGGCCGCGGCGGCCGCCTGCGGGCGAGAGACCCCAGCAGCCGGCGGCGGTCGGCGCAGTCCGGCATGTCTCAGCCGCGCGAATTGCGAATGTCTAGCGCAAGGCCGTGCTCGAGGCGCGCCATGCGGAGTCGCCCCGCGACGACGGCGAGCGCTAGTGGTCGCGGCGGCAACGTTTTGGCGCGGGCGCCGCGCTCAGGCTTGCGACCGCGTCGCCCTCGGCGCGGCCACCGCGCGGCGCGGGTGCCGTCGGCGTTGGGCATGATGCGCCCGCGCGCCGCGGCGGCCGTGCCGGCGCGGGGCCGCGCGCGCCTCGGCGCTGGCAGAGGCCGCGCGCGGCGCGGCACCCATTGTCGCCGCGCACTTGGGGGTCGCCCTGCGCGCGCGCGAACGGCGCGTTGCATCGCGCGCGCAAGATGCCCCTCGTCGCGCGCAGTCGGCGCTTCACGCCCGCGCGCGCAGTCGCGGCGCGGTGGAGGCCCCGACGCGCCCCGAGTCACGCGTCGCCGCCGCGCTGGCCTGCGCGAGAGTCGCCGCGCGGGGTTCGGCCACGCGGCGCGCGCGCGCGTTTTTGCTCGCGCACTGCGCGGCGCCGCTGCGCCGGCTGGCCGCGCCCAGCGCGCGCGCCTGCGCTTCGCCCCGTCCGGGCCCGATGCGGCGCGCAAGTTCCGGCCGCAGGTCGCTGCGCGCGCGGGGGCGGGCCGCGCGGCGCCTTGGGTGGCCGCGCCTGCGCGCCCGCAGTCGCGGCGCACTTGGGAGGTCGTCTTGCGCGCCGTTCAAACAATTCGCCCTCGAGCGCGAGAGCGCGGCGCCAGTGCGAGGGCCCGCTGTTCCCATCGATTCGCCGCCCCTCTGCGCAATCAGGGATTTTGCCGCCAACGAGATCGAACGGCGCCGAGGCTGCCATGGAGAGAGGTCCACGCGAAGAAGAAAAATCGGTTCGCCCGCGAAGGTTTGCCCTGTCACCGTGCGTTCTCGTTGGATATTTACGGCGAGCGCGCGCGGGCCGAGGCGATGGCCCCCTTCGCATGATGGTTCGACCTCTAACGTTCGCGGATGTCTTCGCGAGACGGGCGCGCGCGGCGCCGCGGCGAGACCCCCGCGCGCGCGGCCGACGCGCGAGGGCGACCCGCAAGGTCTTTCTTGACGCGCATCGCGCGCCCCCCCCCCCCCCCCCCCTCCTGCGCGCGCGCAAGGGCGTTCGAATGATTTTGACATGCGGCGCCAGTGGCTCGTTTGGCAGCATTCAATTAACATGTTCGAAAATGTATGGTTTCTGGTGTCTTATTGTGTTTAAACTGCTTATTTTTTGAACGTTCAGTTTTCCAAATCTTTACGACGCCGACGTTTTTTCCATGATTCCAGCAAGCGCGTGACCACGCGCGCGCGCGCACTTCGTCTTTGTTCCGGTGCAAAAGGATTCTCGCGACAGCGCGCGCGCGCAAGTGCGCGCAGGCGATCTCGACGCGCGCGCGAAGCCCGTTTGGTAGGATTTTCTGAACATGTTGATAAGCGCTTATTTTCTCGAAAATTCGCGAAGACACCCGCCAGTTTTTATGTGTATTTGTATGTGTATATATACATATACATATACATGTATATATATATATATATATATATATATATATATATATATATATATATATATATACATGTATATATACAGACATACGTGTGTATTTATACATATATGCACACATACGTATATGTATATAGAATCCGCGTTGCGAGACGGTTTTCAACGTGGTTGCTGGGGACTCGGTTTCGAAATCTTTGTGAAACCGAAGATTTTCAAATGATTTCGGCACGCGCGCGCGCCTGACGGCGCAAGTGATTGTCGCACCAGCGCGCGCGCAAGGGCGTTCGAACGATTTCGACATGCGCGCGCGAAGCCTTTTCGGTAACATTGTCTGAAACTGTTGAAATGCAGTTCTTTTTGTCGAATTCGCAAGAGCGTGCGCGCGAGCTTTTTTTTTGGTTGAAATCCACGTTGCGGAACCATGTGTTTATGTGTTTTTATATGTTTCTGGAAGATTTTGAATTCTTTGCGAAACCTATTGTTTTTCAAGGATTCCGACACGCGCGCGCGACAACTCGCGCGTTTGCATTTTGTCCCATCTATTGCGGGGGATGTTCGGAAATTGCTGATTGTGAAAAACGAGTGCGCGAGCATAGTATTTGTTGCCAGGGATGGCGGGGGGGGGCGTCGACGCCGGTTAGGCTGGGACGGTGCGAGCTTATTTTGGATGGGAGATTGGTCAGAATCATACGCAAGTTACATTGCGAGAAGGGGTGCCGCTAACCATTTGTTTGAAGGGGGTCGAATTTATTTCTCTTTCTTAAGGCAGGGTAATCGACGTGGCGTGAGCTATGCGGCGAAACCTATGCAATGCAGATCACTTGCCGAACTTGAAGTTGTCAATTCCACTGCTCGCGCAATCATCCCGCCCGCCCACCCGCGACTTGGTTTGCAAAACCCATGCGGACGCGATTGCGATGAGCGCTTGGCGTTGGCGGGTGGATCTCTGCGGCCGCGCTCGCCCGCGCGCGCCCGCGCGCGCAGCGGCCAGCTAGTTTGGCGCGACCGACGCGAACGCGGTGGAGCTGACCGCCTGGTACGTTCCAGCGGGCATTCCAGTGCGAGTCGGCGACTTGGGCGGGCGCGGTATCATGGCAACGCCGATTTCGATAGACGCGGCGGTGACAGTAGCGATGTCGGCGACTATGCTGACAGCGAGCGACGGGGCGTCCAGTGACGGCGCCGATGCCAATCACGCCGACGACGATGACGGCGTCTTCGCGTCGGCGATGGAGGTTCTGGAAGGAGTTCGAAATGCGCGCGCGGCAGACGCGCGAGAGTGGCCTGCAAGGCATTATTCGACGCGGACCGTGCCACCCCCGCAGAAGGGCGTTCGACAGATTTCGACATGCGCACGAGCGAAGCTCGTTTGGCGGAGGTCTTTGGATTTTTTTTATTTTCCGAAGAAATCGCGAGGGCGCGCGCGCAAACTTTATTTTTCATATAAATATTTATATATAAATATGCTATATGTGGTTATGTATTCTTTCTTTAAATTAATACTAAACAACACGCGTTGCGAAACCTTGCGCGCGCGCGTGCGTTTTAATTTTTTTGGCGCTCGATTTTGAAATTCCTCCAGGACCGCCGGTGTTTGAAGGATTTCAGCATGCGCGTGACGACGCGCGCGCGCACTTCGTCTTATCTGTTGCAAGGGGCCCTTGGGAACTTATGAGTTGATGATAAACTAGTATCGTATTTTTCGGCAAGGGAACCGAGGGGGGGCCGATGCCGCTTTGGCTGGAGTAGTATGAATTCACAGGTAGGATGGACATTGGGTCAGAATCATACGCGTTTTGCATCGGTTCCCGGGGAATCGATAAGTCTGGGGGGTGGAGGGTGGTAGAACCTTTTTATTCTTAAACGATAAAATTAATTTCTGCTCGCGCTGATTTGCCCACTCCACTGCTCGCGCAAACACCCCGCCCACCCGCCCGCAACTTGGTCTGCAAAACCCATGCGGCGGCGATTGCGGTGAGTGCAAGGCGTTGGCTGGTGCGTCTCCGCGGCCGCGCCGGCCCGCGCGCGCTCGCGGGCGTAGCGGCCATTTCGTTTTGCCCGACCGACGCGACCGCGGTGGCGCTGACCGCTGGGTGCGTAGTGCTAGACGCGGCGATGACAGTGGCGATGTTGGCGACGATGCTGACAGCGACGACGGGGCAGCCAGCGACGGCGCCGATGCTGACAGCGACGACGACGATGACGGCGTCTTCGCGTCGGCGATGGAGGTTCTGGAAGGAGTTCGAAATGCGCGCGCGGCAGACGCGCAAGAGTGGCCTGCATGGCATTATTTGCCACGGATTGTGCCACCCCCCAGCGCGCGCGCAAGAGCGCTCGAATAATTTCGGTTTGCGGCGCGGGAGGCCCGTCTGGCATAATGCAATGAACATATTTTACATATGCAAAAGCACGCGTGTTTTTTCCAGAAGTCGCAAGTGCGCGAGCGCAGTTGTTTTATTCAATTTGTTTGGCTCAAGGCTCGCGCGCCATCAGACCCGCGAAATCCCCCGCGGTTCTCGGCCACCTCTCCTTTTCCCACAGCTTGCGATGGCAGGCGCGAGCACACGGGCCCCAGGAACGCCAGTTCAGTTCGAGGAGTGCTCGAGCGGGGCGTTCGCCAACGTCTCTTCAGCCCGCTCCACGAGATGGACGACGGCCTGGAGACTGTTAGCATCAGCGCGCCGCTGCAGGGCCCCGACGCGCCCGTCAGACGCTCGCGGCGCGAGTGTCCAGTCGCCAGGCCTGCAGGTGATCGCGGCGATGTTCAGGCCGGAGGTGGGCCCCCTGCGACAAGCGATCACGAATCTAGAGCGTAAGATCTCGGGCATGGGGGAGGTGATGGAGGCCAGGTTGGGGACGGTAGAGGAAAATATTGAGGACGTAGACTTCCGCATTACCAACCTTGAGAATCAATTTGATTGGGGCGCCCCTAGGTCCGAGCAGAGCGCGGGCCAGGACGTCTTGGATCAGATCAAGGCTTTGGAGTTGCAGGTCTCCATGCTGATGACCCCGTGCGGCACCAACGCCACAAACCACCAAGACAAGGAGAAGACCTGCGTGATCGGCGGGCTGCAGTCCTCCGGGGACCTCGATAGGGCCAAGGATTGACACGGAGGGCGGTTTCCGGGGGATCAGATTTGGCAAGTTCGCTTCGGCGAAGGACCGGGACTCCGTCGTGAACGTCTTCCGGAAAGGCCCCTTCAAGGAAGGGGGGAAGAACGCGTGGGCAAAACCAGACCGGTCCCTCCCAGAGCGAGTCATGCCAACTTTCGTCTTCGGTGCGAAGTACTTGCTCAAGCAGCTGGGCAACGCCGCGCAATCCGTCCGGGCGGGCCCAGTTGAAGGCAAGGCTTGGGCAGGGGGCGAGGTTGCGGTCCAGGCCGACATCATCTCTGGCAAGTTCCACGTGGAGTATGGGCGGGGGCGGGAGGCGTGGTTCACGGATTCCGGTTTCCCTGAGTTCCCCGATCTCTTAAAGAAGATGGCCAGCAAGCTCGAGAGCGCCCCGTCCAAGGGATGCGGCAAAGCTGCGACCAAGGGCACGTGCAAGGGGAAGGGAAAAGGCACCCGCTAGGGGTGCCAGCGGCGCGCGAGCAGAGACGTTGCACCTCGGAGTGACAGCAGGGGCGGGCGTTTATCCCCCTCCGCATCCGAATTCGCAGTTGCATCCTGGAGCGTCAAAGGCTACGCAGTTTCGAAGCAGATAGAGCTTGAGAAAATCATGCTAGACAGCCAGATCGGGGCATTGTGCTTGCAGGAGACGGAGCAGCTAAAATCCGACACCTTCGTGGCAGATTCCGGTTAATTGGTCATCATGTCCAGCGGCGCCGACGAACATAGTGAAAGAGCCGGAGTGGGTTTCCTCGTTGCTCCATGGATCCGTAAATCTGTCGTAGGGTTTGGCCAAGCATTTTTAAGAATGCCTTCTCTCAAGATTCGCACTCCGGGAGGGAAAGCAGTGATTTTCTCAGCTTACGCGCCCCACAGCGGAAAACCATTTGATCAGCGGCGCACGTTTTTCCACGACTTCGCAGACTTCATGGAATCCAGATCAGCCCACGGACCTAAATTGATTCTGGGTGATTTCAACTCGAAGCTTTACTATCGCATGGATGGTGAGCACGCAGTAGTCGGCGATCATGTTCTGTTATGTCCTGGCGGAGCTTGCAAGGAGGAGGCCAATCGCCACCTGCTGGTGGAGATTTTCATTCATTTGAATATGTGCTTGGCAAATCCATTTTTCGACATCCCTGCTAAAATGTAGGGGCAAGGGCAGGATCCCCTGTCAGCGGGCAGACACATTCGCAGATAAATCTTGGGATGCGAGCAGGCATGGCTGCCCAGCGTCCGAAGCGCGCGTGCCCGTCTGGAGGCGCCGCTGTCGTCGCATCACTTTCTGATCCAGGCCTTCGCGCACGTGGAGGTGGACAAGTGCCCCGCTGCAGAGCAAGCGTTTCGCCGAGACCACAGCGTCCTTGCCGACGACAGCGCCTGGCAGTTTTTCCAGATGCACTTGAACGAGGTCTGGGACGACTTTGAAGAGGCAGCTCCGGACAATTCCAACGTGAACCTCGGTTGGCGTCGACTGGTCGATGGTTTTCATCATGCCGAAGAGAAATCACTGCCATCGGAACCGCTTCTTCCTCGCAAGCCGTGGATCAGGAGCAGCGCGCTGGAGCTCATTGCGATGGGGTATAATTCCAGACGAGATGGCGACGCTGTCCGGGAACGGGATATCGCGAAAGGCATCCGGATTTCTGTCGCCAGAGACAAAGCGAATTGGCTGGAGCATGTTACCAGGGATGGCGATTGGGCTCAGATCCGAACATTGCGTAGAGGCCCCCAGCGAGCTAAGGAAGACTTCGAACTAACGACGGCGAGCTGGTGGACAGCGACCGCAAGGCAGACGCTCTCGCGCAGCACCTGGAGACCCTGCAATGGGCGGCGCGGCCGACGACTGCGCTGCCGGACGGCCCTGTGGCCCACCCTGGTCCTCCAGTCACGTCGGGGACCATCGCTGACGAGGAGGCGATGCGGGCGGAGCGCAGACTGAAGAACCGACGAGCGGGAGGTTTACACGGCTTGCCTCCAGATGTTTGCAAAGTGTGCTGAAGATGGTCAGCCAGCTCTGGCATGGGTCACCCGTTTTTGCAATATGGTATGGTCGCAGACGACAGTGCCAGACGCTCGGCGTAAATCACGAGTGCGCATGATCTACGAGAAGGGAGGCCCGGCGGCCTGCGACAATTACCGACCGATCAGTTTGCTGCCAATCGGGTATAAGGTGTTCGCAACGATCACGCTGAAGAGGCTGAAAGACGCCGGATCGGAAGACAGGATATGGCCGACGCAAGTTGGTTTCAGGTCACAGCGCGGCACTTTGGACGCCATCTTCGTGGCCAGGCGCGCGCTCGAGGATGCATGGGCCACAAAAGACGGAACTGTCCCTCTACTGGCGCTGGACTGGGCCAAAGCCTTCGATCGATTCCGCGCCCCCGGAAGCGATGGCGACGTCACTTCGGAGATTCGGCTGCCCAGCCAAGTTCGTGGAAATTGTGGGCGCAATCTACGACGACAGAAAATTTATTGTGTCTGACTTCGGCGCAGACTCGGGGGTGCGGCGGCAAAGCTTCGGCATCTGCCAGGGGTGCCCGTTGTCTCCGTTCTTGTTCACCATCGTCATGACGACGTTGCTGCAGGGCGCGCGTGAGAAGCTGCTCGAGAGACTCCCGGGCGCCCCCTCCGCGCACTTCGCGCGGGAGTTGGTCGACGCCGACGACGCGCGACTGCTAGATGCGAATCCGGGCGTCGTGCAGGAGTTGATGTCCTGCGTGGAGGAGCGCGGCAAACAGTGCGGGCTGAGCTTGAATTGGAGCAAAGTCGAGATGATGAGGGTTCGCTCCAACGCACACGTGGTGAACAGCGTTGGAGAGACGGTGCGGGAAAAGGAGGCGCTGGTGTACCTCGGGACCCAGCTTTCGTCCGACGGCCGCTGCGGTTCCGAGCTGAGCAGGAGAGTCGGCGCAGCGAAGCAAGATTTTAAGGTGCTGGATTCGATCTGGTCTCACGCAACTCCGTCTAGGCGTAGGAAGGTGAAGATGTTTAAGGCGTGTGTGGTTTCAAAACTATGCTATTGTTTTTTTGTGCTGCTTGCTTAAACCAGCCGGGGCGCAAAAGGCTGGACGGTATCCAGGTTAGGTGCTTGAAGAAGATATACCGAAATCGTCACCCTCATATTATCGCCGCGTGTCCAAAAGCGCCGTCTTGAGTATCGCCGGAAAAAGTCCGCTGAGCGAAGCTATTGCGAAGCAACATATGGTATTTTTAGGAAAGCTCGCCAGGCGCCCTGGCAACGACCCGGTGCGCAGCTCCGTGTTCCAGCCAGGCGGCATCGAACTCCGAATGCCGACAGGGACTCGCAAGCGAGGACGTCCCCGACAGATGTGGGGCAACATGGTGCTGAATAGTTGCATGAAGGTTGCTGGCTCCCGCGCCCGCCTGGCTGACTTCTTCCGGCCGAAGGCCGGTGCAGGTGCAGCGCGGGAGGCAGCTGTTATATCATGGCACGATTGATGTATGCCCCCATCCCCTCCGCCTGTTCTTCCTCCTCCTCCTCGTCGTCCTCCTCCTCCTCCTTCTCCTCCTCCTCCTCCTCCTCCTCCTCCTCCTCCTCCTCCTCCTCCTCCTCCTCCTCCTCCTCCTCCTCCTCCTCCTCCTCTCTATCAGGTTTCAGCCAGACATGCTTTGCAGAGCCTGGTTTGGATGGAGTGCCGAAGTGCCCCTTCGCAAGCGCAACCGTCTTGTTTCACCCTGTTCGCGCGCCGTCTGGCGCAAGGCTTCTGACCTGACCTTGAAAACTTTTGTTGCGCAGCCATGTGTGTTTTGAATACGGTTTCGGGACCGTCGGTTTTGAAATCCTTGCGGCACCATGTCAGCATGCGCGCGCGACGACGCACGCGCGTGGATTTTGTCTTGTTTGTTGCACAGGCTTGTCGTGACAGCGCGCGCGCAAGGGCGTTCAAACGATTTTGACTTGCGCGCGCGCGAAGCCCATTTGGTAACATTTTCTGAACATGTTGAATAGCTGTGGACGCGCGCGCAAACTTTGTTGGAGCGTCCGCGTTGCGAAACCATGTGTTTTGTTGTATGTTGTTTGGACAGTCGATTTGGGATCCCTTACGAAGCTTAAAGTTGTTGAAGAAATTCGGCATTCGCGCGCGACGACGCATGCGTGTGCATGTCGTAAACAGTTCGCGTGTTTGCAAAAAGGTTTTGAAATTCTACGATTGGCGATAAACGAGTGTGCGCGCAGAGTTGTTGCTGGTGAGGGTGAGGGGGTGTCGATACCCGGCGGGGTGGGATGGCACGAAATCATATTCAAGATCGACGATGGAGCAGAATCTTATGTACATTGCATTACGAAAACGGGGACCGTTCACCGAAGGGGGGGAGGTGGGGAGTTCCGAATCGCTTTTTGGAAAGACAGATATATGTTGCGTGAGCAGTGATATGTGAGTCATGGGGTGCAATTTGTGTTGTGCTATATAGCAGGTTGTGCATTAGATGTGGCGCAGCATGCGTAGCGCTGTCTATGTTGTGCAATATTCGTGGTACTAAGTATGCATGTGTTGTGAGCTACGTTGAACAGTCTAAGGTGGTGCAAGCCATGTGGTGCCGTATACGAGGGGCAATACATGTGGTGCGACCGATGTGGTGCAACACGTGGTGTGCAACCCATGTGGTGCAGGCTGCGTTTCATTACGTGTGGCCCAAGACATACAACACAATACAACGCAGTGCGTAGCAATGCAACGCAATGCAGCGCAATGCCAAGCAAGGTACCGCAATGCAAAATGCGATGGTGCAGCGCATGTGCATTTCACATGGTGCAATCTATGTGACGTACGCTGTGTTGCAGTATAGTTGGTGTATACACATGTATATACATATACACATATACGCGCTAGGCCCGAGCACATATGTATATGTATATGTATATGTATATGTATATGTATATGTATGCATACATGCATACAAACATACATGTGTCTATACAGACATGCACATCGGTATTGGTGTATTGAGGTGCCAAGAGTACGGCGCCATGCACAACACTGCGGAGCAGTTAAGCAACACGCAACACAATGCAAACCACTGCAAAACAATGCGGAACAATGAGAATCAATGCGCAGCGGGCGGCGACGAGGCAACGAGCCGCGACGAGGCGGCGACGGCGGCCACTTGACGGCCAGAGCCGCTCGCATGCCCGGGCGACGGGTGGTTTGCGACGAGTCGGGGACGGCGGCGAAATGTCGGCCAGAGCGGCCCGCAGGCCCAAGCGACGTGTGGCGACGGGCGGCAACGAGATGGCGACGGCGGCGAAATGGCAGCCACAGCGGCCCGCAGGCCCAGTTTCTGAGAAAAGGCCCGAGGACCCCTAAGTGCAAACACTGTATAGAGACCTTTGTTTTATCCTCGCACGTACATCTCTATATATATATATATATATATATATATATATATATATATATATAGGTGCATATGTAGACGTTTGCGTAAGTGCAGCCCCCTGGATGGGAATGGTGCCAGGGGAGTCGTATCATCGGACATGCATATGACTGCCAGGCGGGTTGCCATGATCGAGAACAGTGGGCGCATGCAGTAAAACAAACGGGTGAGGCAGTCATCAGGCCAAAGTTCGGTGTCAGCTTCATCATTTCCAGAAGTGGAACTGAGTCTCCCAGGGAGG
Organism: Prorocentrum cordatum; assembly: GCA_963575745.1. Classification (NCBI taxonomy): domain Eukaryota; class Dinophyceae; order Prorocentrales; family Prorocentraceae; genus Prorocentrum; species Prorocentrum cordatum. The sequence continues at coordinate 1,075,394 of CAUYUJ010015282.1, forward strand.
CGGAGGAGTCGGAGGGGAACGCAGAGGACGTTCTGGAAGAGGAAGGAAGAAGCGGAGGAGGAGGGAGGTGGGAGGAGGAAGCGGGGGAGGGGGATCGGGGAGGACACGGGCGACGCCGACGACGATGACGACGACGTAATTGTCGAAATTGGTTAGCGGATGGCGAGGTGGAGTTGCAGGACTGGAATGGGTTAGCAGTGTCATGACCAAGATTGGGAGGTGAGTTGTAGAGGAAGAGGAGGAGAAGGAGGAGGCAGAACATGTCTTGGCCATTGAGACAGCATGTGCAGGCAATCTTCCGTCTTTCGGTTTTTTGATGTCTTCAATGCCATAATTGGGTTTTGGTGTTCGTTCCCATCTGGGCCGCACCCGCAGCACCGCCCACACCTCACCTACTTCCCCCTCCCCCACATACACACGCACCAATACACATGCGCATACTCCTGCAGAGACATGCCCATACACGTGCACCTACCCAAACACGTACACGCCCAGGGCGTGGTAGGGGTTTGCCTTTCCTCGTTGCCAAAAGGGGGTGCGCAGGGGGTGCGGTCTCTATCCGCATCACGTTCCCACAGCGTGGCAGGTTTGGCGTGTTCCCGCCACTAGAGGGGGTGCGCGCGGTGTTATATGAGGTTCACGCTTCTTTGGGGGTGGTGGGGATGTTAATGTCTCGCCACCCGAGTCACCCAAGGGGGTGCGCGGGGGATGCTGTCTCTATCCGCTTCACGATCCCAGGGCGTGTCAGCGGCATGGGTGGCACCTTCTCGCCGCCAAGGGAGTTGCACAGGGGGTGCTGTCCCTATCCGGTTCACGCTCCCATGCCGTCGTTGGTATACCATTTCTTCGCCACAAGGAAAGGTGCGCACGTGGTAAAGTCTCTATGCGCTTCCCGATCCCAGGCTGTGGCAGGGGTGGCATCCCCTCGCCGCCACAGGGGGTGCGCATGGCGTGTTTTCTTTATACGTTTCACCACCCCACCCAGGGTGCGGCACAGGTGGCATTCACCCACCACGAGCGATGGAGTGCGCAGGAGGTAGCTTAGCAGTGGTTGCATTTCCTCGCCGCCAGACGAGGATTCACGCGTGTGGTATACCCGTCTTACCGTCCAGGGCGTAGCAGGGATGGCGTTTCATCGCCAATAGAGGAGGCGGAGAGGGGGTTGGGTCATGAGGCGGCGCATCACAGTAGGGTTGAACGATGAGCAGCAGCAACAGTTGAAGAGGAACCCGAGGAGGACGATAACCCTCTAAATGGGCATGATGGTTTGGAGGACGGTGTTCCAGTGTACGTTAAGATTTGGGTCCAGCTTCAGGTTTGGGATCGACTGGAGAAGTGGTGTTGCCCTCAAGTGGTCGGAGCTTTGGGCACGTGGTGTCATATGCTGAATGTGTGCTAGCTTCTTGGGCAGGCGCCCGTGGTCGCAATCGGGAAGAAATCAAGGCCAGCCTGCAGGTGCGCAACCAAGGCAATCACAATCCAGCGTCCTTGAAGCTGTGACCCGTTTGCCTCAAGGCATAGTAGTCAGACATAGTGGTCACGCAGGACGGGTTAGAGGAGGAGTAGAGACGAGGAGTAGAAGGATAATAAGGCGGGGCATGATGATGAGTAGGCATGCTATTTGCGTGCAGTGTGCCAAACGCAGGCGCGGCGGCTGGAGGAGGAGGTGACCAAGGCCCCCGCCTCTGCGCCCGCGTCTCCTCTCCTCAGTCGCTTCGCTTCGCGATCCTCTTCACCCCCCCGCCCTGTGTACTGGTTACTGGTTCTTGATGTTCGGGCAACGGCACCATACCTTGCAGAGGGTCTGAAGAGGTTCCACCCCACCTCTCTGGGATAGTCCTCTTCATCCTGCTCTTACTCCTCCTTGTTCTCCGCGCTCCGCCCAAGCACTCTCCGTCTCGCTCCCTCCCCATATTCCTCCCGCATCCCCCCCCTCCCCCTTTTCCTCCGTAGCCAGTTTGGCTCAAGATGTGCGTTTCCTCGGAAACAAGATTGATGCCGATGTTCCGCGGCTTGCTTCCATATTCCCGCGAGCTCCTGGAGGAATACGCCCGACTTCCCGTAGATGGCCGGGTCGGTAAACGGTGGAATTTCCCGTTGCCGTTTGGTCATGTGTTCCATGGCGGATGGGCGACTGGACTCGTAGCGATGGACTTCGTGGGTCTCGTGTAAAAAAGAATTTCAAGGATCGGCGTCGTGCTCTTCGCACCCTTCGCGTTCCTGCGGCTCAGCAGTGCGGTGGACATTGTCCTCATTGATCCTGTTGGTGGTGGCAACGCTGGTCCCAGTGAGTCCCGTCATGATGGACGCCCTGCAAATGAAGTCGACAACGGCCTTTCCGACGACGACGACGAGGGCAACGACGCCTTCCTCGACCAGTTTGTGCGCACCCAGGTCACCGAACAGTCAAGTCCATTCGTCAGCCACTGTTGGAGGATCGCTCGTTCGCCGCCTCCTCCACTGGAGGACTAGGTCGCCAGCCTCGCCGCCGCCTCAATGCTGCATGTGGTTCAGAAGGGGGTAGCGCCAAGTCGGTGCCGGGAGCGCTGGACGAGCTTGCCACAGTAGAGCTCCACGTCGGAGTCCGAGATTGTCAACGTCTGGGTTATGTCGAAGTGCGGTATCACAATTTTGCCAACAACTCGCAAGAAGTGTCGCGATGTTCTCCGCGGGGTTCATGCTGCATAAATACAAAAGGGCAAGCATGCCATCTGCAACAGCTCCACGCCGCATGCCATCTGCAAGCCAAGATGCAGGGACTCACGCGCTGCAGCGCGAAAGCGGAAGCGGCGAGCTAAAACTTCCATTTTTCGCCAGACTTCTCACCCTTGCCCGGGGTTGCGTTGGGGTGCAGCTCGTGACGTGCCACCCCTGCCGATGTCGCCTTGAATCCGCGCGGAGAGTGCCAGAGACCTCGGAGGCCAGATCACCAGGGCCGAGAGTATGAACCGAGACCGCTGAACCAACAACGCTGCCCGCTCCAACGCCATGGAGCTGCAGTTGAGCAGAAGCAGGACCAGCAGGCGCAGGTGGATCACCGGCGGGTCCTGGCGGCGTCTGGGCGGGCTCTGCGGCCGGGCTTCCCCAGGGCCCATGGCCCCGACGAAGATGTGAGATGCGCTCCGACATTCGTTCTTCAACGCCCGACGGCGGCGGGATCTGGACATCGTCCGAGGGCGCGCCCAGCTTCGTCGCCCTCTTTTCTTCGGGCTATGGTCGGACAGAATTCAACGTGAACGCGCTGAACGTGATCGCTTGGCTAGCGCAGGCATGATCGACTCGGTCCGAGCTCGCGGCGCAGGAAAATAATCAGCATCAAGCGAACGGCCGCGCGGCAGCCATCTGGCCCCCGCTGTCGCGCCGCATGGCCCTTCGCACGGCCGGGGGCCCCGGCGCCGCCTCCATCCACTGCGGTTCGGGCGAATGTGCGGCGCGCTCTTCAAATGTGGGGCTCCTATTTTGCGAGGAAGGAATGCGACGTCAGCGAAGCGGGGCATTTCATCAGCGCACCCGCGCGACCTCTCGATTTCTTTCAAATTACATTGGCACCAGTTCTCCTTTTCTCCTCAGCGAAACCGTCTACATGATGAAGCGCCCCGAGCCCGCCATCGACGCGATCACCAACGCTGCGCGGGTTGCCGCGCTCATGGGGTCGGATACTTTTGGAGAGGCACTGACGTGGATTCTGCGCGAGCCAATGCAGATCAATCGCGCCGACGACGCGTTGCAGGTGTCGCCGCCGACAGGAAGAGACGACGATAGAACTCGCCCGACGCAGGATGCACCAGGTCGCCCCCCAACGCGAGGGTCCTGCGGCCTCGCGGCGCCGACTTGAAACATTTCACATCGCGCGTCAACTCGCAGTTCAACAGGCAGCCCCTCCAGCGGGCGCCACCGCCGCAGAGCGCATTCATGCCTAGGCGGAACTTAAGCGCCAATGCGTTCGCGCTCGACGCGCCGGGGCGCGCCCGCTCCAACTCGCCGACAGCGGGCGTTGACGCGCCTGTCTTCGCGCCTTTAGACGCGCGCGCTGCCTTCCACGGCTTCTCCTAGATATTCGCGCGCGTGCTCTTTCGCGCGATGGTTGCGCCTGTTGCGTTCAGTTCAATGCCAGGCCAGTTGTGCACCGCCCAACAGGCGCTTGTCATGCCGGGCGACCTCCCGCGACGTGCGTGGTGGATCATACTTGGGATCATTCGAGGTTGCTCTACTGGCGGATCGACTCGCGCCGCGGCGACCGCTTGCCCCCTTATCGACTTTCGCCTCCAGCTCGAAGTCTTCGCGACTTGCGCCTCCCACCCCCCGTGCTGGGTCCTTTTTCGATGCGCTCGGGCATCTCGCGATCGTCGATGACATCGCGCAGAAGGCAGAGGACGTCGCGCCTGTCCACCTGTAGATGCACGAAAAGCTGACTCCGTCATTGGCGAAGCTCACGGCGGAGATTCGTGACTCAGTCCGTTCGGTTGCAGACCTGGCTCTTGGCACCGGGCGGTGGACGTCGTCGGCGCGCTTCTATTGCGGCGCCACCGCGGGGCCTGCCGCGGACTGCGCGGCTCGCCCGAGGTCGCCCGCCACCCAAGCGCAAGGCCAGCGCCGGCGCACTGGTGCTAAGAAGCGCGTTTGTCGCCCAAGTGGTTCAACTATGCGTTTTTTTTTCGGGTGGTGTTTTTCCCCCAGCTACGTTTCGCAAGTTCGGGTGTCGCCAGCGGCTTTTTTCGCGCTAGAAGTTGCGTTGGCGCGAACCCCCCCGCAGTCTGCTGGCAGTCTTCAACATGCCTGCGCGGCTCAAGCTGCGCGCGGCGGCGGACCTGCAGCGCCGTCGTAGCTGGCGACCACTTCCAGAAAGCTGGACCGCGCGGCGCGCGACCCCCCGCGCCGCGCCCCGATTGCAGGCGCACGGGGGCGTTCGTGGAGACTCCGCGCCAAGCTGGTTCAGCAACGACGCGACCGCGACGATCCAATTATTCGGCGCAGTTGGTAGAATTTCAGCCGCGGGCCGCCTGCGAGCAAGATTCAGAAGATGGCAATGGAGGCCATTGACGAGCAGAGCGCGCGCTACCCGCCGTGCAACTCGTTCCGAGGCACGCCGGGGCGCGCCCGCTCGACGTTGAGGCCATCTCGGCAGCGCCCCCCTTCGCGATGGAAAGATTTCACATGCTACCTCAAGACTTGTTTGTCTTCTTGGACCGCGTCAGGTCTGGAGATGGCCAGGGGCGCGCGGGGCGCGCCGCGCCGCTGTGCATCCACGCAAGAAAGGCTGCTGCGCAGCTCTGGCTGCATCGGGCGACCTGACAAAGCATGCATCCGGCATGCCCGCGCCTTCGCTTTCTGATTGAGGAAGCCGCGTCATGCTCGCGCCCCTCGGACGCGCTTGGCAGGCTCGGTTTCTCGGGTTCTTCCGCGCCGGTGGATGCGGTTGTCTTAGATATTGGATTGCGCCCGGCTGCGACGCATGACATTCCGATTATCTCTGGCCCACTGCCACAGCGCGTCCCCCCCTTGAGACCGCTCTTCTGGGCGTTCAACTTGGCGCGCGTCGGCCCCGGCATATGCCGAACTGCACGGCGACCCGCCCGATTCTTACCCGCGGAGGGCAGCTGGTGCCCCCCAATGTTCGGATGCGGCAGGCTCATGATCTTCCAATGATTTTGGCAGTGCTGAGCCGTCTCCGCAGATCGACTCGCAGCATTTGGGGGGCGGCCCTTGCTTGCGGGTGCGACAAGTTTGGAGGCGACGTTTTCTGTTCAGTCCTCTAGCCGTCGCTGTGCTCCTCTACGAATGGCGCCCGGGAGGCGGCAGGCGGGGCTCGCGCGGGCGTCGAGAACGCGGTTGCGGCAGTTTCCGCGGGAACCCCGCTTGGCCCATCGCATTGCGACGGTGCGCCTCCTGGATGTCGCCGCGGTTTCGAGTCCTGTCGCGACCCGCGGTCGAGGTCTGCTGGACAAGGTCACCTGCATCCACCGCATCATCGAGGCGGTGAGATTCCTCCCCGTGATCACCGCTCAGCGGGCGCGCGCTCAGTTCGCATCCAAAGCACTGACTTGGGCTCCGCCCTAGCTGTGGAATCTTATATTTGCCGAGACTTCTTGCGACTGCCAGAGTTGGGTGATCGGGCGCATCGGCTACGCGGTGGGCTCGCCCACGGCCCGCGAGATATTTCGGCCCGCGTTCTCGCCCGGCGCAGCCGACGCCCGGCGCGCGCGTCGACGGGCGACCGCGGACATGTGCCAGAATTCGCGGTCCGCCTCGCATCCTCGGCGCGAGCCGCGCGATTGGCGCCCTGATCTTTCGAGCGCGCGCCCCGCGGGCCGTCGCGTCTTCCATGGCGAAAATGCAGCCAATCCCCCTTGCGAGCTCCCACTTTTTCCCCCGGCGCAACCAACGCAGCGCATCGGCGACGACAACTTCCGCGCCCGCGTGGACATAGGCCCGCCCAAGCCTGACCACGACGCCGGCCATGACGTCGCATTCGCCCAGGTCGCTGAACATCCATCACCTTCTGGCAATGGTCTTCCCTCGATGAGTGAAGCTGCTGATCTTGTCGATGGGCTCAGCGCGCAATGCGAGGCCACGGCGAAAGCTGTTGACGCCGGGGTAGACTCGGACTTTTTACCAGCTGCTCACGCTGATGCTGCGACTGCCGTCGACGGTGTTCTCGTGCCTCCGAGAACGGCTTCCCCTCTCGGCGCTCATCATCTGAACCGCTGCCGGCCTTGAGCTCCGCCGACAACCCACCGCAGCCCATTGGTCTACTACTGTCTATGTCGCCCCCCACTGCGATGGTTTCGATAGGGGCGTTCAATCCAGAGCTGTTCGAGATGGGGGGCGTGCAGATGGAAGCTTGCAGCTCGCAACTTGCCGATGGGGACGACGCCGAGGGGTCCTGTACTCCGTCGCGCGAAGACGTTCTCGATTGCGTGACAACTCGCTCATGCTCGCGATAGTTCCTGGTACACGACAATCTGCGGAGGGTCCTCTGTCTGAGGCTGGGCGTCTGATCGAGCTCGACGAGCTCGTCCACGTCGGCGCCGCGGGTACCTCGCCCCAGCCGCTCGCCGCCAACGTCGCCCTCGACACCTACGACCCCCAATCGTTCACCGACATCCTGGACATTGACGCCGCGAGCTGAGTGTCTCGGTCAGCGGCGCGGGCGGGGCGCAGGCGTAAGGAGACATGCGCTCCCCCCGGTTCGGTGGCCTGTTCCATTCTTTTTCCTTATAGATCATTTCTCCCTGTCGCGCCCCGAAGCCGGTCGAAAGGGCGGGCCGGGCGTTTCGCCTGAGATTTCCCCGCCGCTTACGACCGTGAAGTTTACACATTGGTAACAGCTTGACAGATGGATGGGAGGTCGTTTTCGAAATGTGGCTCTCGCGTTGGCGCCGCGCTAAAAAACTGCAAGCGTTTCACGGATCGAAGGCGGGTCGTTTTCAAGAAGTGGTTCTCGCCCAAGCGCCGCGCACATTTGTTTAGAAGAAAAGCAAGAGTTTCGCTGATTGAGGGCGGGTCGTTTTCAAGGTGTTGCTCTCGCCTTAGCGCCGCGCACATCCGTTTCGACAAATTGTAAGAGCTTCACGGATTGAAGGTGGATGGTTTTCAAAATGTGGATCTTGCCGTAACACCGCGCGCATTCATGTATAGACAGGTGCATGAGCTTCGCTGGTTGAGGGCGGGTCGTTTTCAACATGTGGCTCTCGCTTTTGCGCCGCGCGCATTCTTTTTAAGCACTTGCAAGAGGCTTGTTTTCAAAATGTGGCTCTCGCTTGAGCGCCGCGCGCACAATTTGTGAACAGTGCGGGAGTGTCACGGATTCCCATTGTCAATGTACCAGAACTGGTGTTTTGGAAAGATTAGGGATTACGAGGACGCAACAGTTACGTTGATTCGCGGTGTTGAAGTCCCAGATATTGCGTTTTGGCACGACCCAGGATCGGCCAGACGAAACAGTCAGGTTGATCCGTGGCGTTGGAGTCCCGGGAACAATTTTCTGGCACGTTTCAGGCTCTTCAAACGGCTGTCGTCCAACGGGGCAGTTCTTTCAGTGGCAGTGAGCCGTCACCTGGGCCTAGGAAGAGAGAGCTTGGAGGGAGGGTTCATTCCAACATCGTTGATGAAACCCTGGGTTTACACTGGTCCTCTTCCTCCGCCTCCTCTTCTTCCTCCTGCCTCCTACTCCCTCCTTGTCCTGCTCCTCGTCCTCCGATGCCTTCGATGCAGTGCGGAAAAGTAGGCCAGCGGCCAGACCCTCACGTCTACTCCTCCGGGCAAAAAGGCCGAACACATGTACGCGACGAAACAACTACGGCACCCACAACCAAGCGGAAACCAGCGTGTTGCATCATACTCCGAAGCCGTAGGCATTGGAACGCATGCAACAAAGCCATAGCCACAGGGGGACACGTACACGGCGCACCGCCACCAAGTCTTTCCGCGCAAATTTCCCCGAGCATGCTCCAAGCACCGATGATGCAAGGTTGGAGTTCCACGATTCCAGACGAGAGGGAACTGAACCGCCAATCCGACCACCCAGCCGTGGTTTGCCTCACCGCCGCGGGGGAAGAAGAGCTTGGCCAGCTGACGAACGTGAGAACAATGAGCAGCAAGCCCCATGACCAGGCTGGAGGACCACAGTGTGGAGCTTGGGCCCTGCAGTCAAACATGTAACCACGCCATCACCGCAGCCGAAACTGTGCATCGCCGCTCCAGGGGCCGCGGGCCACACCAAAAAGGAGTTTGCGAACAGCCCTGCTGAACAATGGGATACCAGCGTGATCAGCCCCCAGACGCCAAGGATTGTTGCCGATAGGCGCTCGTGACCCTTAGGGTATCCCCCGAGCGCAAGTAAACAGCCCCCATACCAGTAGATGACGATGGAGAACGACAACAATCAACACCAGTCCATGCTGTACTGGCACACGCTGATGCGAAACAGCCTGCTTTTTCCTCAGGCGTCCACACGATGGCAGCACCCAGCCCGCCATCGGCTTTCAAGCGAGCGCACCAATCGGTGGTTCAGCCGCGGAGCATGCGCACCAGGAAGCTTGTGGCACCAGGCTGGAACCCGTGGTGCCTGTCACACTTGAGCACATGTCGCTTGAGCCTCCTCTTCCTCCGCCTCCTCCTCCTCCTCCTCCGTGTTTCTCCCGCCTCCTCCCTTGTTTCTCCACCGTTCCCGCTCCTGTTCCCTCGGCTCCTACCTGCGGCCCACGTGGCCGACCTAGTCGCCCGTTAACGAGGGTGCGCGTGCACTTCTCTTCCACCGAGGAACGACGCTTGGCACCAGCGATGGGTGGCTCGACAGAAGGGTCTCCTCATGCGCCACCATAGGAGTGAACGCCCACCAAGACTCCCACGTCGCCGATGTGCACCCGGGGAGAGCTGCTGCTCGAGGCTGCCTGCGCTGAGATTTGGCGCTGGCTGCGGAACCTCGGGCGCGTACCGGCGGAGCGACCTGCCCTTGCGGCAGGGTGGGCCCATTTTCCGCCGCGCTCACGGAACCAGTGGGCCGTCAAGGCCCGCTTCATCGGGCGTTGGAAGTGCTCGCGTTGCTTGCACGGTCTAAGTGACTGGCAGGTTTGTACGGCATCCGAATGTTAGCGCTAAGCGCCCTAGAGTTGGAGCGGATTTCGAGAGTTCGCTTCTTACCGCGTGCTCGCCGGGACGATCAGAGGCCTTAGATGTGGTCTCCCGAAAGCAGGCGGAGGTCTTGCTGTATTATGTATTGTGTCCAGTGTGTCCAATCTGTGCAGGTCCAGCCTAAGGGCTTCGCTAGGCGGCCACGTTTCTGCCTGGACAAGATTCGCAAAGAGCGGCGTAGCCGCTATGAACGCGGTCGGCGTCCAACCACAGTGCGGAAAGGGGTGGTATCCCGGTGCACCGGGATCTCCGTGATTTTTCCTCATCCAGTCGGGCGAAGTGCGAGGGCATAAGTCCGTTCCGACAGCTAGCACCGTCGGCGTTCCCTGGCGGAGCACGAACAATCACTCCTTCTCCCTTATTGCCCTTCTCCACCTCCCTCCTCTGCCCCGTCCATCCTCCTTCCTCATTCCCGTCCTCCCTCCTCCCCCATCCTCCTTCTCCCTCTTTGTTTCTCCCTCCTTCCCTCCCCCTTCTTCGCCCCCTCGTTCTCGGACTTGCCTCGTTTGAGGCAGGCCAATGCAGTCTTCATGATCCACTACTCTTTGTCCCTCATTCTCCCTCCTTCTCCCTCCTCTCCTTCCTGCCTCCCTCCTCCTCCTCCCTCCTCCTCCTCCTCCTCCTTCTCATGCATCCTCCTCCTCCTCCTCCTCCTCCTTCTCCTCCTCCTCCTCCTCCTCATGCACCCTCCTCCTCCTCCTCCTCCTCCTCCGCCTCTTCCTCCTCCTCCTCTTCCTCCTCATGCATCCTCCTCCTGCTTGCCCGTGGGAGGGTGAGGAACCTGCTGGGCTAACTCGTGGTTGCTCCTCCTCCCCCTCCTCGTCCCCGGCAGAGAGGAGATCATTGGGAGGGTCCGAGCTGGAAGCCCCCGCTCGCCGCGACGAGTCCCAGACTCCGCCCCCCAGCCCCCATCCCTGGAGATGTTATAGAGGAGGCCTCTGTGGAGGAAGACAAGAGGAACATTGTAATCGCCCGAGGGCCTCCCAGCTGGATCCTCGACGGACGAGGGCAACAGTTTGGCAGAGGCGGCGACGGTGATGGGCGTAATCGCACCAGGCAGCGACCGTCGCGGCCACGCAGGCGAGGTGCCCAGGAGAGGAGGAGGATGACGAGCCGTGCATGCCAGGACTCTGCCAGATCCAGCGGCAGGAGACGAAGACCAGAGAGTGTTTCGGCCCACGGCTTTGGGCACGGCTTTGGGCATAGTATAATGCGCGGGTGATAGATGGGGGGGCAGCGAGGGCTGCAGAGAAGGAGCCCTTTAGGGGCCCTTCAGGGCCCTAGAAGGGGGCCTTCAGGGCCCGAGAAGTGCACCTTTCCCCCCCCCCCCCCCCCCCGCACGCATCGCCCCCCATTAGTTCACGCCCGACGGCTGCAGCTTTTCCGGGCACAGTGCCCCCGTTTGTCAGGAGTGCCCTTCGCACGGCGCCCTGCCAGGCGCGGCGCCCCGCGGAGCGCGACGGCAAGGACGACGACAGGCGTGACGAGCGCGGCGGCGGCCGCCACGGCAGGGACGATCGCGGCGGCGGCGGCCGGGACGACCGCGACCGCCGGGGGCGGCGCGAGGAAGAGGACCCGACACACGGTCGTCGGGAGGTGGGGCATTGTGGCCACCGCCATCGAGGACCCATCGCCCATCGCGAGGGGCTGCCCCCTGTCAGCCACGCGCAGGGGGGTGTAGGGGGAGGGGGGAAGGCTTCTTAAAAGCAACCCTTCTTCTCAGAAGGCGCGGGCCTGGTCTGTGGATGTAAGGCTGGCGCCTTCTAAGAAGCAGCCTCCTAAGAAGCCTTCCCCTCCCCCCCTGCCCCCTTCTGCGCGCCTCCAACCCTGGGAGGTGGCAGGCCGGAGCGCCGTCCTGCACTGGGTGACGGTCGGCCATGCCACTGCCCTCGCAGGGGTCGGCCCCCCGATGAGTGCTTGGTGGCGGTGGTCCCAGTCCCCCGACGTCGTGATCTTCTCGCAACGTCGACCCCCAGGGCCTCGACCCCTTCCCCACGACCAGTTCTTCATCCTGAGTCGTTTTGTTGACGGCCCGGAGGCGCGGGAAGGGCCCCCCCCCAGAGGCCTAAAACGGCCAAACCCCTCCTGTCCGGACTTTTTCGCGACGCGCGCATGTCCGGGTGGAGGGTGTTCTTTTGCTCCTCTGAGACGTCCTTCGTCGTCGCGGACAGCGCAGAAGTCGAGCAGGTCTTTCGCCATGCTCGGCCTCACATGGAGGCCCCCCGCCTCGGGCCCCGTCGAACGGGCCCAACAACGGAGCCAGGATTCGAGTAGGAGATCGACTCACCCCAAACTGGACATCTTCGTCGAATCTACAAACATATGCGCACAACCTCTGCAGATCCAGGATGCTTATGCATGTGTTCGCGTATCCGTCAGAAAACATTATGGTGTAAATCCATCCTGTAGCCGATCTATACTTGCTTGAAGGATGTAGAGATTGCCAGAGCTGTCGCCCAAAGCGGTCCGCGCACTGCTTCTGAGCGGGTCCTCGGGTGGCAGGCGGCCCACCTGGAGCCCACAATGTACCGGGGGCCCGTGCTCGAGAGTCCCCTTCGCAGGGCTGGGGCAGGTCGGGAGCTCCGGGCGCCTCCTCCTCCTCCTGCTCCTCCTCCTCCTCCTCCTCGTCTTCGTCCCCCCTCCTCCCCGTCTCGGCGTCGGGCCCAGAGTTCTGAGGCGTGCTTCGTCCCGTGCCGGCTTTCTGTCGACGGCCCCGCGGGGGCTCGGAGCCGGCGGCCCCCAGCGACAGGCCCAGGCTCTGGGCAACAGAAGGACTGGCCGTCTCGTTTCTGTTGCCTTTCTTCCGTCGTGGCGAGGGGCGCCAGTCGGGGGCAACGTTAGGGAGGGAGAGGCACAGGGGGGGGATGCATCGACCCCGAATGGTTGATGCATCGGCAATGCGTCGTGGAGTTATCAGGGCACGCTGCCCAACGACATACATCGACGATACATGGGGCGGTCTGTGCATCGATGATACATGGGCGATGCATCGGCCATTCGAGGTCGATGAATCCCCCCCCATCCCCCCTTGACATTGCCCCTCAGCCAGGGGTCGCCGGGGCAGGACCACGATCGCCGCGGCGGGGACCACCACCGCCGCGGCGGGGACCGCGACCGCCGTGGCGGGGACCGCGACCGCCGCGGGGACCGGGACGACCGCCGCGGCGGCGACCGGGACGATCACCACCGCCGGGGCCGAGGGCGGGCGCGCCGTGGAGGGGGCGACCGGTCCAGGAGGGGGGGGTGGGCGGGGGGGAGGAAGGCACAGTCAAGAGCGGGCTGCAGGCCGCTGAGCATCCGCAGGAATCGGTGCGGGAGGTTTTTTGCCGTTTGGGGCTTCCGGGGGCGCTTACTGGGCCTCGGGTCAGGATCAGAAAACGGTCCCAGGGAATGGGTCGAGACCTCTGGGGGTCGACGTAATGGGGGTCCAGGGACGAAAGGTGGAGGAGGGGAAAAGGGTGTGGTTCGGAATCCGCTGCCCGCAGCCGGCTTCGGCCCCGCCGCTGGGCGCGTTCCTCGATACATTGGTGTCTCTGGCGCCGGGAGGCGCCGGGGAAATCGGCCGGCGCCGGGGAAATCGGCCACGTGAGCTGATTCGCTGATTGAATCCCCCTTTTGCTATTCCCCCCTCTCGTCCGACCAGGTTTGTGCTTGCACATCATGTTTTCCACTTCAACGGCAAGGGTGCCCTTGACTCGGCGCGTTCCAGGCTCCCCGTAGATTTGCAGACCCTCCTAATTGGCTGATCTTGACCGTGTGCACCTCGTCGGCACCAGTGATTCTCTGCCCGCTGGCTCCGAGTCGCGCGGCGAGGCATCGCGGAAGCAAGATCTTGGGCGTCTGGCTTGCCAGCTTGGCTGGGAGCCGATACGCGGTGAGCGACACACGGCATGCACATCAAGTGAGACCACAGCCAGTTTGCAGGTGCCCCACGCGAGCTCCTCATCCCGCGATGGGCATGGGGGGACGTTGGGCACCTTGCGCAGCTTAGTCACTCAAGGTCGATGCATGACGTGCCCCTGAATCTCTCAGCCGTGCCCTTTTTGTCTGTCAGAGACCTCTTGGACGCGTTGGACGCTTCTGGGAACGCTTTTATATGAACCTCTTGGGGGCTTTCTTGGTGCCTCTCGGGGGCCCCTCTTGTGGGCTCTTGGGGGTGCCTCGGGGGATCTCGAGGCCATCTTGGGAGGAGGGCTCGAAATGTCAGTCCGTGCTCCCCCTCTCGGGTCCGTCTTTGGGTCCTCTTGGGCCCCTCTTGGCGGCTCTTTGACCGTGTCGGGTAAATCTTGGGGGCCTCTTGGGACGTCCAGCAGACTCAGCCACGCGCAGAGGGGGTGGGGGGGAGGGGGGAGGGCTTCTTAGAACCACCTCTGTTTCCTAGAAGGCGCGGGCCGTATCTATAGATGTAAGGCCGGCGCCTTCTAGGAAGCAGCCTCCTTCTAAGAAGCTTTCCCCCCTCCCTCCACCCCATTGTGCGCGCCGCCAGAAGACAGAGAAGGCGAGAGTGTCAAAATCATGCAGGAACTCAGGGACTTGGGATGATATTAGTCTCTTGGGCCAGCTCCCAGGCAGGGCCTCCAAGACGGCCAAGAGGCGCCCTCTGGGGCTCCAAGAGTCGGTTCTTGGGACCCTCTTGGGCAATGCTGGAAATCCAGGCCCCAGAAAATACGCACGGGCATCTGCAGAAGTCCTGCGGGGCGCCACCCTGAGTGACCCATCCAAGGAACTACGAACTTGAGGCCATGGGATCCGTAGAGGATTTTTGAAAAGCTAGGGTCTCCTTGATAGCCTGACGACGTTCCGCTCGGAGGTCCGCGCGGATTTCTTGGTTCCGCGCTGGACCCCCGCCCCTGTCGCGCGGAGCGCGCCAGGGGCGGCGCCGGAGGCGCGGCCAGGGGGCCCCAGCGCCGATCCGAGAAATCCGCGCGGACCTCCCAGTTATGATGTTTATGTCATTGTTCGTTCCCCCATGCGAGGATGAGCCAAGATTCTGCCCAGAACGGGCCTAGGGTGTGCGGCTCCCCCTCCCCGAGGAGCGGCGCCGACGACGGCCGCGACGACCACGACGACCGGCGCGGTGGAGAGCAGGACGCGGGCCGTCCAAGCGGCCGAGCGGGCCCGGTGGGCCGCCCTCGGGTCCCGTCCCCGTGCGTCTGGGCGACGTGGCACTCGGGGGTGGACAGAGCCCCCACCCCGACACTCCAGGCCTCCCAGATGGGGTCCGAGTAGATGAGGTCGGAGGATCGCACCGCATCGCCGATGCATCGACAAGACGGCTCGATGTGGAGCCCGATTTTCTCCACGCCGAAGTCGCCGACGCATCGCCGACGTCGACGATGCATCACCGATGCATCGGCGATGCATCAGCGATACATCAGCGATGCGGCGAGATCCTCGACCCCGTCTACTCGGACCCCATTTGGGAGGCCTCTAGACACGTCGATTAGTGTAATGTCCGTTTTCGGTTCTCGAGAGGGCGCCGCGGCCGTCATTTTCCAGGCTTGCGCCCGCCAGGTTTGGTCCCGAGGTCGTTTTCACTAAACCACGTTTTACTGAAGGGGGGTTTTGTCCATCCCCGAGAAATGAGCGGGTCGACTGCACAAACATTCGCGCGCAAGCTGACCGCGTAAGTTCGTGCGTAGGCGCCCTCTTTCAGACGTGGTGTGCAGCGCTGGCGGCCCGCGTAAGCCACCGCGCAAGATCACGTCGCCATGCCATCGTGCGTAAGACCCCTTTTCATCTTCGTGGCTCACGTGGCGCAGCGACTTGGCGGCCTCTGTGGAGGCCCTTGCCGCCAAGACCAGACATGCCTCGAAATCCTGGTCAGGGTCTGGAGATCGCTCGAGACCAACGAGGGCTGTGCAGGCACAGCCCGCAAAGGGCAAAGGTGCCCATGGCGGGCCCTGGAATCAACAAACAATAATACGGTGGGGGCGTTGGTTAAATAATGTGCCCAGCAGGCTCCAGACCCTGGAGGATTCCTGACCTGGTAAGGGCGGCGGTGATTTCGATGGTGGAGCCCCAATTGGTTTTCCACCATTTTCCAGACCCTGCATTCCTTATATAAGGTTTCCTTGTCCAATGCCCTCACATTATCTGGGATGAGAAAACGGTCCCCAGATGGTGTCGAGAGTTTTTTGCGGCCCACGCCACGAACAAATCATGACGTCGGATGTCTTTGTCCTCTCTCCTTCACCTTCCCCCTTTCCTTTACCCTTGCCGTCTGCCTCCCCTCACCCTCAACCTGGCCTCCCGCCTGCGCGCTCGTCGTCGCCTGCCTGCTTCTCCCCTCCCTGTATCTCTCTCTCTCTCTCTCTCTCTCTCCTTTCTTTCGTTGGGCAGCACGGAGACCGCGGTGCCGGGGGAACGTGCTGGTGTGGCTTGGCCCTTAATTACCCTCGCCCTCAGCGTTGGTACGTTGCACGCCCGTGCCCGCGGTCGGGCAGCTTCTGCTCCAGGGGTGTCCGATCGTCGTCGTTGTCCTCCTCCTGCTCCTCCTCCTCCTCCTCCTGCCTCCTCCTCCTGCTCCTCCTCATCCTCATCCTCCCCCGCACGTCGTCGTCGCGTCGTCGTCGTCGTCAACCTCGTGATCCACGTCAGCTCTCGTTCCCGCCCATTCTGAACCAGCGCCAGACGAGCCCAGCGGCGAGGGGCAGGGGAGCCCATGGGGAGGGGGCTGGGAAGGGGGCGGGGGCGGATCAATCGGGCGCGCCCCGGCGCTCGGCCTGGCGCTGCCGGAGGGCGGGCCCACACATTCTTCTCCGACTTCCAATTGGAGAACTCTGTGGAAGAGGTTTTCGCCCCGTCTCGGGCCCGGGGGCCCTCACGAATCGATCCGGCTCGAGCTATCACGCACCGAGATGGCGTCAAGAGGTCTAGCAGTGATGATTCACGGCGCCGTCCTTGTTCATGACGTCGCACGTGGGGGATTGCTCGCTGCCCCCACTCCGCCCTCCCCTGTGGGGTCGGGGGGGTGTTGGGGAATAGCGATTCGGATTGCCAGAAGTATGTTATGCTCTCCTCGGATTTTCGCCTCCTGCCGGGTGCAGGCGCAAGTTGTGTGCAAGTGCTCTGTGGGTGTTGGCCAGGAAAAGCCCGAGTTGCGCTATGGGGCGGCCCCCTGCCTACCTGCACACCTCAAGGGTGTAAGAGACTGCAGGGATGGGTGGGAGGCGGCGGGGGCTCACGCAGGTTGCGCGAGCAGTCTGCGCACGGAGGTTGATCGGGACCAGGAAAATGCCGACCATACTATGTTATGCTTGTCCACCGCTTAGTGGCAAATGGCGGCCCGCACACGGTGCAAAGATCGAGTTGTTTCAACTCTTGTCGCCCGGAACCGGTCGTAACATTATACACTACACCTTGTCCTGTAGCGTTTCTGCGAAGCCGTATGGGACAGGGCCCAGATACCTGAGTGTACATACGTGCGGTTCCCAGTTGAGCTCGCAGTTTGCGCGCGCAGGGTTCCGCAAGCAGGTTGCGCGCGCAGGGTGTGCGCGCTGGTCGCGCACTCTGTTGCGCTCCTCTCCCCTTCAGCTGTGCCTTTCACTGCTGTTGTGGCTTACCCATGAGCGCTGTTGTTCGCCTGACGACGGCGCAGGCGTCGCTGTCGACCATCGAGCCTCTGCAGACTCATGATTCCTCGCCCAGGAAACTGTTCTGTGAGGCTTGGCCATAGATTACCAGTAGCATAGCAGCCCCACCCCCAGCCCCAGCAGGTTCCACGAGGGGAGGTCCGGTCCAGAGGTGGTGGCGCCAGGTTTGGTAGCCGGGGCGCTGGGCCTCCGCACGGGCAGCCAGCGCTGGGGCTCCACACGCGCTTCGTTTTTCCCAAATCGCGTCACGCTGCAGGGCTACAGTCTGGCTGTGGAAGACGAGCGGACGAAGAAGCCGCGCCCAGACGGCGCACTGGCAAAGTGGAATAGCACAAGCGCGTGAACAGGACATGCTGCCGCAACGCCAGTAGGGCGTGGCAGTTCCCAGAACCCCCCCTGGAAAATCACCCCGATACCCCCCTTCAGGGGGCCTTTTTGGAGACGTTCGGTGGGGGGGGTCCCTCCCAGACCCCCGGACCCCCCCTCTAAGGGAGTATATTTTGGATGGTTAGGGGCTTAGTGGGTTTCTCCCATTGGAGAGTTCCCTCCTGGAGCCCTCCCTCCCTCAAGAGGGGCATTTGTAGGGGTTAAGGGGGGTTGGTGGGTTGTTCCCCCAGGAACCCTCTCTCGCCACGGACCCCCCGCCTCATGGGGTGTGTTTGCGAGGGTTGGGGGGTTCTCTCTCCTGAACCTATATCAGGGAGGCGTTCAACGAAACAAATGTAGTGTTAGCTGCTGAGAAGCAGGAGATGCTTCGCCACACAGAGGGTGTACATCTTAATTCTGGATTTGCAATGTTTTCATCACTTTTGACTCGCTGGTGTAATGACCAAGCTGGCCGGTGCACTGACCATTTTGGGTCAAAAGGGATGTTGTTGGTGGTGATGATGAATATGATGGTGGCGATGGTGTTGATGATGATGCTGCTGATAATGAGGAGAAAGAGGAAGAGGAGGAGGATAGGAATAAGGATGAAGATGATAATGAGGATGATGATGATGATGATGATGATGATGATGATGATGATGATGATGATGATGATGATGACGCCGCTGCCGCTGACGGCGATGCAGAGGACGAGCATGATAATGCTGATGATGATTGTGACGATGTCTAGTATGACGGTGACGATGATGGTGATGATGATGAGGATGATGATGATGATGATGATGACGGTGATGGTCATGATGATGATGATGATGATGATGATGATGATGATGATGATGATGATGATGATGCTACTTATGATGGCGATGCTGATGCTGATGATGATGCTGATGCTGATGCTGATGATGATGATGATGATGATGATGATGATGCTACTAATGATGGCGATGCTGATGCTGATGATGATGCTGATGCTGATGCTGATGCTGATGATGTTGATGATGATGATGATGATGATGATGATGATGATGATGATGATGATGATGATGATGATGGCGACGGTGATCATGGTGGTGGTGGTGTTGAAGCTGATGATGATGAAGATGAGAACCTCCAGGATGAAGAGGAACATGAGGTCCAACATGTGGCAAGCACGTTCACAATGATACGGGCTGGGAAGGAGGATGAGGACGTGGAGGGAGATGATAAGGACGAGGAGGAGGAGGAGGAGGTGCAGCAGGAGGATGACAAGGATGGAGGACTAGGAGGGAGGAGCACGAAGAAGAAGATTTTGGGACGCTCTTTTGGCGCTCTTTGAGTCGTCGAGAGGCCTTATCGGACTTCTCTTGGTACTCTCTTCGGCCATTTGGGGGCTACTTTGTGGCCTCAGAGGCCCTCTCGATCGCTCGCCGCCGGCCCGCCGCACGCCGCCCGCCCGCCGTGCTTCCGTGTTCAACACAACACCCAGTGCTCAACAGCATGCATCTGCAGCACAACACCGAGTAGCCAACACCACTCAACAGCATCTCGCTGCAAGAGAGAATCCTGAGGATTTCTACTGAAACCCCGATCCGCCCGCCCGCCGCCCGCCCCCCGCCGCCTGCCCGCCATGTCTCCTTGTTCAGCACAATACCCAGTACTCAACAGCCTGCGTCTCCAACACAACACCCAGTACTCAACAGCCTCTGTCGCCAACACAACACCCAGGTCTAAACAGCATCCCGCTGCAAGAGAGAACCCTTGGGAGTTCTATTCAAATCCCAATGCTCCCGCCCGCCGCTGGCCTGCTGCCCGCCGCCCGCCCTCCGTGCTTCCGCGTTCAACACAGCACCCAGGACTCAACAGCCTGCTTCTCAAACACAACACCCAGCGGCCTCCGTCTCCAACACAACACTCGGTACTCAACAGCATCCCGCTGCAAGAGAGGATCCTGAAAGTTTCTTATCAAGTCCACCAGATCCGCCCGCCCGCCGCCCGCCTCCCGCCCCCTCCCCGTCACGTGTTCAGCACAATGCACAGTGCTCAACATCATCCGTCTCCAACACACCACCCAGAAATCAACAGCATCCGTCTCCATCATAACTCGCAGTATTCAACAGCATCCCGCTGCAAGAGAGAAACCGCAGGATTTCGATTTCAACGCCGATCTGCCCGTCCGCCGCCCGCGCCCCGCCGTCCGCCCGTCGCCCGCCCGCCGTCCACTCAGTACTCAGCAGCATGCGTCTACAACACGACGCCCAGGACTCAACAGTCCCCGTCTCCAACACAACACCCAGTATTCAACAGCATCCCGCTGCAAGAAAGAACACTGAGAAGTTTTATTCGAATCCAGATCCGCCCGCCCGCCGCCGGCCCGCTGCCCGCCGGCTGCCGCCCGCCCGCCCTGCTCCCGTGATCAACACAACGCCCGGTATTGAACAGCATCCGTCTCCAACACAACACCTTGGCACTCTACAGCCTCCGTCGCCAACAAAACACCCAGGTCTTCACAGCATCCCGCTGCAAGAGAAAATCCTCTGGCGTTCTATTCAAATCTCGATCCATCCGCCCGCCGCCCGCCGTCCGCCCACCCGCCGCCCACCCGCACCCCGACCCTCGCTGTCCGCCCGCCGTAGATCCGACACAACACCCAGTAATTACTCAACAGCCTCCGTCTCAAACATCGCACTCAGAACTCGACATCATCCCGCTGCAGGAGAGAATCCTGAGGAGTTAAGATCCCGATACGCCCGCCTTCCGCCCGCCGCTCGCCGCCCGCCCGTCGCGCTTCAGTGTTCAACGCGATACACAGTACTCAACATCATCCGTCTCCAATACACCAATCCCTACTCAACAGCATCCGTCTCCAACACAGCACCCAGTATTCGGCAGCATCCCGCTGCAAGGAAGAGCGCTGAGGAGTTCTATTCAAATTTCGATCCGCCCGCCCGCCGTCCGCGCTCCCGCCGCCTGCCGCCCGCCCTCCGCCCGCCCGCCGCCCGCCGCCCGCTCGCCGTGCTCCCGTTTTCAACACAACACCCAGGACTCTGCAGCATCCGGTCCCAACACAACACCCAGTACTCAACAGCCTCCGTCTCCAACGCAACAGCCAGTACTCAACAGGATCCCGCTGCAAGAGAGGATCAGGAGTTTCATCAAAATCCCGATCCGCAAGCCTGCCGCCGGCCCGCCGCCCGCCCGCCCGCCGTGCTTCCGCGTTCAGCACAACACCCAGTAATCAACAGCATGCGTCTCCAACACAACACCCAGTACTCAACAGCCTCCGTCTCCACTACGACACGCAGTACTCAAGATAATTCCGCTGCAAGAGAGGATCCTTGCGAGTTCTATCGGAATCCCGATCCGCCCGTCCGCCGCCGGCCCGCCGCCCGCACGTCATTGTGCGCCATTGTGCGCGCCATTGTGTGCTGATGTTGGTGTGCGCCATTGTGCACGTCATGGGTGTATCCTCTTGGTGTGCGACATTGACGCATGTATCATGTGGATGTTTTCCAGTAGTGTTCTAGATGACTGCGGGTTGCATGACATCGTGGCGCCTGGACGGCATGACGCCGTGGCGCCTCATTGGTGGGGCTCGGCGGGACGGGAATTCCAGGGGTCATCTGGCATCTTGGGCGCGTGGCGGCCGCGGAATGCATGACAGGCGAGGCGGGTCACATGCAGGAGCCTCTCACATGTCGACGTGGGCTCTCTCAGAAGCCTGTAGGGCCCTCCCAAGATCCTCTCCAGACTCTAGAGTCTTTCAAGAGCGTCTCAGGACCCCCTCAGGACCCTCTCATGACCCTCTCAGGAGCATCTCAGAGTATCCTGGCATCCTGCTTCTCGGGTGCTCCGTCGGGTCGACTGCATTTCAGCAATGTTTTCCCCCAAATTCTGGCGCCTTCCTGGAGGAACGGCGTCGCGATGAGGAGCCAAAGCGCCGCGAGGAGGACACCAGGCGCGACGCAGAGGAGGAGGCGCGCCGCGAGGAGGAGAAGCGGCAGAAAAGCGCGGAGGAGGACATCGGCGCCATGCGCAAGGGTCGTGTCGGACGAAGAGAGGGTGGGCTGCGAAGTCTTCTTCGTTCAGCTGGTTTCGGCTCCGCCGCCAGACGTTGTCCGAGATGCACGGCCCGCCCCCTTCGTGCGCCCGATGGCGCCGGGCAACCAGCCTGGTTGCAGCTGGTTCGCTTAATCCCCCACTCTCCTTTTGCTGCCCCGCACCTCTTCCGTTCTTTCGTTCGCTGTCGCCGCCGTCGCCACCGCCGCCAACGCCGCTGTCGTCGTCGTCGCTGTCCTCGTCGTCCTCGTGGTCGTCGCTGTCCTCGTCGTCGTCGTCGTCGTCGTCGTCGTCGTCGTCGTCGTCGTCGTCGTCGTCACCGCCGTTCTCGTCGTCGTCGTCGCCGCCGTCGTCGCCCGCACCTTGCAGCGGGGGGCGGGGCGAGGAGGGGGGTGCAGCCTTCGAAGGCAGCCTCCACGCCGCCGTCATGGTTTATCCTGGGAGGCCGCCGTCGAGCTTCGGCGGCGACGATAGGGGCGACTAGCCCAGGGGTGGGCATTACACGTATTCGCCCGGGAGCCTTTTCGAAGACATAGATCATCGGCGCACCTGAATACATGTATTGCTCTCCCTGGGCTATTCGCCCCTATCGTCGCCTCTGGGAGCTGGGACCCGTGTGCAGTGACGGGAGGCTCCGCTGCCTTCTGAGGGGGCCACGCCCTTCGCGCACTTCGGCAGCAAATCATGGGAGCCTCATGCGTCCCCACAAGTCCTCTTTCAGAGTGCGCCTTTGCGTATCCCCCCAAGCCCAGCCAGAAACGAGGCCCTGGCGAGTGGGATCCTCCAGCGCGTCGCGGGGGGGAGGGTTCCAGACCCAGGGAGCGGGGACGTGGGGAAGAGGTGGTACACCTCTCCGCGGAGGGGAACAGGGAGGAATCACTAACTCGTTAGACCACCCACGCCCAGAGGGCTGGTGGGACTTCAATTGGAACCAGCAGTGGCGACGAGGGCGCCCGCAGCATTGGAAGGCTCGATCCGCGATTCTCGAAGCTCTACGGTTAAACGTTGGAAAGATCGTGTGCGATTTGGCGCCGCTGGCCCGCATGTTACACGCTATCGCCCACCTTGGGGACAGCGTGCACCGGAGAAGCCGTGGCTGGGCGATAGCTTGCGCAGAAGTGTCGGGAGCCTTGAGACGGGGGTCAATGCAAACGGGGGACAGCCAGAGCCCGATCTTGCAGGATCCTGCAGGGCCAGGGTCGCACTGACCCGGGTCTGGGTGCAGGATCCTGCAGGATCCTTCGCAGTGACCCCGGTGTTGGTGCAGGATCTTGCAGGATCTTGCAGGATTCTGCAAGGCTTGACAGACTCGGGTCTGGCATGACCCGGATCAGAAGATCCCCGAAAGTGGCCGTCGCTGGGGGATCGCCTTGCAGGGATACGTAGCGTGTTTTTGTTCGGAGATCGATGTTGCACGCCATCGTTCCTTTCCCAACCGTACATGAAGACTCGGTCTACGGCTTGTGCGCGCCTGCCAAGGAGAAGCGTCGAGGCGCCGAGGAGGAGGAGCGGGCCAAGCGCCGCGAGCGGAGCGAGAGCGCCAAGAAGCGCCGCGAGCGCGAGGAGGCGTCCCGGGAGCCGTCGCGCGCGCGCTCGGGCCCCTGCGGCCTCCGAGGGCGTCCGAGCGCCTCCGCGGGTCTCCCCCGAGGCCCTCCGAGAATGTCCGATGGCCCCCAGGGGGGGCCTCCAGCGGCACCGTCCCCGACGACTCCTGAGAGCCGCCGACGGCCCGTGTAGCGGAGTCGGCGCGCTGCGATCTGTGGCGGGAGGCCCCCCTTGGACATTGGCGGGTGGCGGGCCCGTCTGGCACTCTCCTCCTCCTTCTCCTTTTCGATGTCCCTCCTCCTCCCTCCTCCCTCCTCCCTCCTTCTCCCTCGTCCTCCTCCGTAGCCGTTTTGACTGAAGAGGCCTGCTCCTGAACTTTTCTGTTTTGTTCAGCAGCTTGACAAGAAGGGCCTGCGCGTGGTCCCGCCCCTCTGCGAGGTGGCTCCCAATTCTCAGCTTCTGTTTGGACGCGGGCAATCCGTCCCGTTTGGCGGCGTGGCTCTGGGACCCCATCGATCTGGGACTCAGGGCATTTCGGGGGGTGTTCTTCCCCGGGTTAAAGCGGGGGTTGCTCTTCCCCGAGTTAAAGGATCCGCAGCACGTCAGCGTTTTGGAGGCATCGGCCGTCTTCGACTAGGCGCGCCACACGCTCAAGCAGGTGAAGCACTACAGCCAACGAATTCTGATCCTTTTCGATCATCAGGGCGCCATGCATGTGCTGACCAAGAGTCGCCAATCCTCCCGCCAGCTCCATGCTGTCTCCGCCTCGGTGCCCTCACCACGTCCGCCGCCAACTTCCAAAGCTTGTACGGCTGGGTCCCCCCTGACCTTCATCCAGTCCGCGGGCACAGCCCTTGGCTGGCGAAGTTGTGGCCAGTATTGCCTATAGCCGCACCGCGCGGCACCGCACCAAGAGAACGCCTGTGGCACCACCGTGTGTCACCTCGGTCCCTCGACCGCCATACGTTCGCTGCCGTGCGGGCCCACTTGAACTTCCCCCCAGAGTTGCGGCACGGGCTACTTATCTCGCTGGTCGCGCTGGACCAGGACCTAGAGTTCTACAAGTCGTTGCGCCGTTTGTTCCGACGCGTGGCCTTCCGTACTGGGGAGGGCGCCTCTGGGCAAACGCCCCTTCGGGCGCGGTGGGTTTGCTGTCGGTTTGAAGCGGTGCCAGCCTCGTCTACTTGGACTGCGGGACGCAGGGTTTGCCGTGGGTTTGCTGTGGTGTCGGAGTCGTCCGCTTGGGCGCGTCGAGAACAAACGGCGAGGCGACACATGGAGATTCTCCGCGAGCTCGGAGAGTCCAAGTCCCCGGCCGTTGCCTTGCCCCGCGGGCTCGGGCACTTCCTCCCGGCAAGTCGGCGGCACGTACATGCTTGGGGCATTCATGGCGTCTTCGCGGAGCGCGGGGGCGCGCGAAATTGCCCGCGTGCGCACCTCCGCTCACCCCGTTCTGCACGTTCATTCTAGGCGTTGAAACAGGGACCACTTTGGGCTCAGGAGGGGCTCTGGTTTTCAGCCGTTCCGTTAGGTGTAGATCGGTGAACCCGTTTTTGGTCAAGGTTCGCTGTAGCCAGAAGGGCCCCTTCGTTCTTATTTGGCGTTCCTTCTGGTAGCACGATGCCTGTATGCACTCGCGCAGGCTGTGTTCTTAATGCTGGCCCCCTTGACACTTTCACACTCCCTGTGGAGCGTTTTAGAACACGTGTTCACAGGATGCATTGTGGATAGTGTCGTGTCCAGCCAGGGCGTGCGGACCCTGTCACGCAGCAGATCTGGAGAGCGGCAGGGAACCATGAATAACATCGCCATGGATGACCTCTGGGTGGTCCGTTTGATTCCCTTGCGCTTTCACGCCATCGCTCCAGACCAAATCTTGTGGACCGCCATCGGGGAGACCTACCAGCGCAGGCTGTGCCACAACCGCGGTGTCCGTTGGTACTCTCACCGCCTGGGCGGCGCGACGCGCGCAAGGAAGAGGTCAGAGAGCCCCCGAGAGCTGGAGAGACGGGGGCCAGTTGTGAGTGCGACGCCATAGATGTGACGGCCTCCACTCTCCCCAAACTGCGTTGCTGACTTCTGAGCTCCCGAGAGTCCCCTTGGGGTATTGCAGGTCACTGTCGCTGCTGGTGCGGTCGCCGCCTGCTCGTTTGTAAGGAGTGCCCGCACACACGGCAGCGCTAAGACGAGAAGTATAGCTTGAACGCCATCCCATCCACGTAACCGCTGGAAAATTGTAGATCCAATCACGGACATGGTGAGGAAGGCCCAGACGAAACGCACACGCTTTCCTACAGGCATGTCTGGTGGAGCGACGAGGAGGCGTTATCTATCACGACATGGGTAAGCTATGATGAGGATGATAATGCCCCCTCCACGAGGCGCACGAGACGTAGGAGGGGAAGGACAAGGCGGTGCAGGAGGGATCTGGCGCCTGGAGCCTTTTTGGGTGTTTGAGGAGGCAGGGATCTGGGGATTTGGGGGCGTCTTTCCGGTGTCGCGAGGGAAAGCCAAGAGAGGACGACGAGGGAGGAGGAAGATGAAGGATGACGAGGACGGATGAGAAGCAGAAGGGACAAGGCATGGAGGAGTAGATAATAGGGAGAAGGACAAGGTTAACGAAGAGGAGGGGGCGGGGACGAGAACGACGAGGACGAGGACTTGGAAGAGGCTCTCACGACGCTGGGTTTCTGCTGGGCCGGGCCTGGGGGTTCCAGGCCAGGGCAGGGGGCGGGCTCGAGAAGTGAGGCAGGGACGGAGGGAGGGGAGGGGACGAAATGGGGACGGAATGAAGGATGAACGATGGAGGGAGGCAATGGGGAGGGAAGCGGAAGGGAGGGAAAAATTTGGAGGGAGTGGAACGGGCTGGCGAGGGGAGGGAGGAGAGCAACGAGGCCGATGACGACGCTTTTGGCCCTCACGACGCGCTGTGTCCGCGGAGCCTGGCTCGCCTTGCCTGGTGCAGAAAGGAAGCAAGGGCGAGATGGGGGGCCAAGGGTTGAATTGGGAGGGGAGGGCGTCCCTCCACGTCAGGAGTCGCAGCAAGAAGCAGCGACGGGCTTGCTTGTCGAATATTTTTGCTCGGCCCCCCGGGGCCCGCCCTGACGCCAAGGGCGCCACATGAGAGAAAGCGCCGTCGGAAGTCTGGGGCGGGGAGGTCTGGGAGGAGAGGGGGTGAACAGGGAGGAAGTGAGGGGATGGGGGTGGAGCGGGGAAGGGGGGGAACTGCTGTGAGAGGTGCGTGTGTGTCATATAGTGACGACGACGACGACGACGACGACGACGACGACGACGACGACGACGACGAGGGAGAGAGAGAGAGAGAGGGGCAGAGAGGGAGGGAGGAAGGGGCACGGACGACCACAACCACATTCCAGACAAAAGGGTGGGGACACGGTCGACCAGGGCGGCGGGTACGGTCGACCAGAAAGGGATACCGACCTGATCCTCCCCTTTGTCGTCATCCTCCTCCTCTTCCTCCTCCTCCTCCTCCTCCTTCTCCTCCTCCTCCTCCTCCTCCTCCTCCTCCTCCTCCTCCTCCTCCTCCTCCTCCTCCCCCCCACCCTCTGGGGCCTTCCTGGACCTAGCAAGTACTGGAGGCGTCGCCCCGAGGGCGCTCGAGTTCCCCAAGATCCCCATACCCCTTTCCGCAGCGGCCAAAACGCGCAAGGGCACACGTTTTGCAAACAAGTGCTTCAGTGCGTTTCTTCTCGGGCCCCAGACCTGGGGGTTCCTGGTCGCCTGGGCTGCGGACTCCCGAGGCCCTGGGAATGTGAAAATATTCCACGGACGGGACTGTTTGCGATTTCGAGTCTTTCAAGCGAAAATTGAAATTCTGTGGGGTCTAGGGTGTTCGGACTTCGTGGTTGCCTGGGCTGCGCACCCCCAAGGCCTTGGGAACTTCAGAACAAGAAATTGACAGTTATTGAGATCGTAAAGCGGTGTTTATTTGTTGCATCGTTTTGCAAACATGTTTCGGCATTCTTGGAGTTCTGCGGTCTTTGGGTTTCCTGGTCGCCTGGGCTGCGGTCTACCGATGCCTTCGGAATTCCATGTTTGGGGTTTTCGCATGGGTTTCTGAACCCCTGGGTTTTCGAATTTCCCAGAACTTCGAAACTGTAAACTTTGGAATGCGTGCCGAGGCGGACTGAGAATTCAGAACTGATAACAATGAACAGATGTCAAAGTTCTTCGGAGTTCCGTTTTCCGAACCCCTGAGCCTTGGCACCGTTCAGCGTTTTTAATGAAACAAGCCCCAGAGGAGGGCCGAGATGCACCCACAAGCCACCCAACACGCCTTCCGGAGCACCCCGAGGACATGCGTCAGAGGGCCCACAGTCGTCCAGGGTTAAAACAAGTATAGGTGTACGGATATTTGGATGGACGTAAGCATTCGTATGTATGATATATATATATATACACAGTCACACACGTTACCCAATTAGGCTTGCCTGAGAGGCTCTTATCTGGTAAAAAGCAGGTGCCTACTACTGTTAAGTTGCCCGCTGCTCGGAGGTCCCCCGGGTTCCCCGAGCTCTCCTGGTTCCCCGGGTTCTCCGCCCGCGGTGCCATTTATTGTTACTTTGCCCAGTTCTCGAAGGTTCCCCAGGTTCCCTCCCCCGGAACCTCGTGCCAAGCAATGCCAAGCCGCCAAGCCCCGGGGTTCCCGGGCTCCCCGACCCGGTGCCTCATGCACAGTAATGCCGAGCAATGCAAAGCATTGCGCCCATGTTATAGGAAGCTTTTCCCTGATTGGGGTCGTGACGGACTCATGTATATATACTCTAATATAGTATATAATATAGATAAATGCCGCCGGCCCCCGGCCCCGGGTCCCACACCTCCCCGTGACATCTCGGTGACGCTCCCTGCACCGCTTCCCCGGCCTTTCTGGGGAGCCTCCACAGCGCTCCAGGAGGGCCCAAGACGCCTCCCAGGAGCCCCCAGAATGCGAAAGGATGGCCCAAGACGCTCCCAAGCAGCCCAAGTCAGCCTTCCGACGGCTCTCGAGGCTCCCAGGTGGCCTCCAAGAGACCCCAAGAGAGGTCCGAAAGGCGTCCCGGGACGGCCCGAAGAGGCCAACATCGTCGATTTTCATTGGTTTTTCAATCAAATGTTTTTTGCTTCCGGTACCGCGCCTCCCTGCTTCCCGGGGGGCCCCCAAGACGCCCAGGGACAGCCCAGGACGACCCCAAGGAGCCCCCAGAACGTAAAGAACGGCCCAACACGCTCCCGCGCAGCCCGAGACACCCTTCCGACGGCTCTCCAGACCTCCAGGAGGCCTCCAGAACCCCCAGGGGGTCCGGAAGATCCCACACCCCTGAGGGGCCCGGCTAACAAAACCCGCGAGGCACAAACAAAAACAGCGCCGAACAGCGCCGAGGAACTGGACAAAAATTGAAATCCCACAATTCATGTTTTTCTCCAAGTTTGGCCCCCGGTCTACTCTTGCACAACAGACCACAATTCAGACCCCCCTCACCTCTTTAAAAAAGAACCCAGAAATCCTTTGAGGACCCCAAATCGCTCAACACCTAAAGGAAATGAATGATTTCTGCGTTTCCGCACTTCCCCTTCTATACGATTCCGAGGCTTGCGCAGGGTCTCCAAGGGAGCCCCTGGACGCAGTTAGCGACCAACATGATATTACATGAGTTAGCCGATCAAGCCTAGCTAGAACGTGAGCGCGCGCGAAGCGCGCGATGGTTCTAGCATATATATATATATACACATGTGTGAACATATGCCTATGCACGTATATATATATATGTATATATACACGTGTATACACACATATATATATAGATATAAGCTATAGGTGAGTGTTTGTATATGTATATACGTACAGGTGTGTATATACACGCGTCATTACGTATATGTATACACCGGAGGCCCCAAGAGGCATCGATGATATCCCAAGGAGACCTCCCAATCGCCTTCCAATAAAGCCTGAGAAGTCGCCAGGATTCTTCTTGTCCACGACCCACGCATTACGAACCACCCTCCTCGTCGATCCTCGATCCTCGAGCCTTCCTATTCGACGATCCTCGAGCCGTCCTCCTCGTCTTCGATCCAGACGTCACTTTTACAGGGGGGGGCGGTTCCCCTAGATTGGGCGCAAATTTGATGGGGATCGGTCCTCCTAAATCGCCCCCCCGTCTTAGGGGGACCTGTCCCCCTCAAGTGCCTCCCCGTTTTAGGAGGACTGGTCTCACTACAATGCCATACCGTTTCGGAGGAGCGGCCTCTATATGGCGCCGTCTTGGGGCCACCCTGGAGGCCGACCCAGCCTACCTGGCGACGCCTTGGGGGCGCCCCGAGACTCTCCGCAGTCCTCGGGACTGCACCCTCCAAGGACCCCCCGGAATCATCGACATCAAACGCTTCCTGTGTGATTCTGGGAGGGCGCAGGGGCTTCGCAGTGGTACGAATTTGAATGCAAGGTCGTACCACTGTGCAGCCCCATCGTTGGGCCGTCGTGGGCCGTCTCTGGACGTCTTGGGACCATCTTGGAGACCGACTGGGCCCACCTGGCGAAGTCTTGCCACCTCGTCTTGGGAAAGTAAGGCCGAGCCAGACCCGAACGTGATGCGATCTCAAGAGGCTCACGCCGTTCCGCCGACCCCCAGAAGAGGCGTGGAGTCCACGGTTGAGGCGTCGTGGGCTTCTTGGGCATTATGTGGATTCTTGTGGGCGTCTTGGGGACTGTTTGGGGGCTTGGCGGAGCCTCTTAGCTGCAGTTATGAAGCGTGCTGGGTGGGGACCGCCTTGGGGCCTCTTTTGGGCTTCTCTTGGGCCTCTCGGGGGCGCCTTTTTGGGGCCGCTTGGGGGCTTCGTGGGGCCTGGGGTGGCCTCTTGGGGCGGAAAGATCAGATGTTCAGTTCGTGTTCTCTGCTTCGCATCTCTCGGGGCTGGCCGTGTTGGGCCTCTCTTTCGGCCTTCTTGGATCCCTCTTGGGCCGTCCTGATGCCTTCGTAGGGGCCTCTTGGGCAGTTTTGGGACGGTCTACGGAGCCTCTTGGGCCGTTTTGGAGCGTCTGAAGCTCGCGAAGACGATAACCCCAAACACAATGAAAGACCTAAGGGAACCATTGATATTTGCCTCTCGAGGCCCTCTTGGGAAGGCTGCTGGGGCGTCTCGATGGCGTCTTGGGGCGTCTTGGAGCCATCGTGGGGGCGTCTTGGGCCAATGGTTCCGCGATTCGGGAGCGTCTTGGAACGACTTCGAGACCACGGAAGGAAGACTTGGAAACTCCGGAGTCTCTGGGGGTCCGCCAGGGAGCCCGGATCCCCTCCCTTTAACGCGATGTTGGACCCCAGGGGAGAGGGGGAAAGGGGGAGGGGGACAGCCAATCATCTCAAACGCTTTTCAGCCCCCGGCAAGCGGGGGTCAGCAGACATCAAAGTGGTCGCATCACTTCCGAGCCCCAGGGGCTCCGAAGGTGCCGTGGTGGAGCCCCTCTTGGGCCGTCTTGGAAGCTTTCTCTTCGGACCATCAGGAGAGCCTAAGGGGTCGCCCTGCAGCCATTTCATCATAATATCAGATTGACCATTGTGTGTGGCTCTTGGCTTCAAATCGTGGGCCTCTGGGTCCACCTCGAAGTTCGTTGATTCCATCTTGAGGTCTTCGTGGCCACGTGGGTAGCGAGTGGGGCGGGGGGAGGGGGCTGGGGGCAGGTCGGTCACGGGCGTGACGCGAATGGTGAGACAGCGGACTCCACGGGTGGCGCAGTGAGGGGCGCGGAGGTGCGACCGCTCCCTGGGGCTCCTCGCGGCGCGGAGGACGAAGCCGGGCGACGCGGCGCGGGGCCGTGGGCGCGGCTGTCCCTGGGCGTGGGGGGGGGGGGGCGGCGGCCTCTCTGCACGCGCCCCCGCCTGCTGCGCCCGCGCGCGCGCGAGGCGGACAGCAAGCGCAAGCGAACGGAGCGCGAGAAGGAGGACGACGAGGACGCCGCGGGGCCGAATAGGGAGCGGGGGGGGGGTCTTGGCCAGCCCGCGCGGGGCCCACGTCGATCCTATCAATCGCAGCCGATATCGGCTCTAGAATCCTTGGTGCGGCTCGGTTCCGATACTCCGACGATCCCCGCATGGCGTTGTTGTGCCTTCTGGCGCAGCCGATGCGATTCGATTTCGACTCGGTGCCGATGCGGAGCGATCTGACGCACGTTCCGATCCGATCCGATCTCTTGGTTCGATGCTGGCGGATCTTGCCAGCGCAAGGTTTTCGTCTTCGGCCGCGGGCCCTCCCGGGCTTCCCTGGGCCCTCCCGGGCTCCCCCAGGCCCTTCCCCATCGCGTCCCCAAGCTCTGGGGTCTCCCTGGGCCTTCCCAGATGTCCTCGTGCAGCGAGGACCCTGCTCAGAAAGACAACTATCGTGTTGGGAGGACGGGGCTTGGAGAAATGACCACATCATCAGTATTACCGCGTATGTTGACGGCGCTTGTTCCAGAGTCGTACCCTGTATCTTCCCAATCCCTTCCTCCCAGCACGGCAGTTGCTTTTCTCTCACCAGCCCCGGTTGTTCAGAGGGAGGGGGAACGTCGATCCCAATTCTGCCATTCGTCGACGACAGGAGCCTCGGGTGCCCCATCGCGCCCAGGAACCTGCTGTTTCAGGGGCCCATCGGCGATGTGCTGTCAAGTCCAGGTCGATGTTGATCCTCCTGTTCCCAACCCCCATTCTGCCGCCCTCCCAGGAAAGGGAGCGTCGGAAGCGAGAGCGCGAGAAGGAGGAGGCCGCGAAGCGGAAGCAGGTCGAGGAGGACCGGAGGAAGTTCGAGGAGGAGCTGCAGCGCAAGCGGGACGCGAAACGCAAAGAGGAGGAGGAACGCAAGAAGTCCGAGGCCGAGAAGCGAGACAGTGAGGCCAAGAAGAAGCGCGACGAGGAGGCCGAGAAGAAGAAGGAGGAAGACGAGAAGAAAAAGGCGCAGGACGAGAAGCAGGCTAAGGAGCTGAGCGCGGCAGAGGAGATGCAGCGGGCCACCCTCGTCATCCTGCGCCTTCTGCAGCAGCTCTCGAACGCTACCCCTGAGAACTTCGAGGACCTGAAGAAGGAGCTGGCCGACGCAATGGACAAGGAGCTTCCCAAAACAGGTCACCAGATGGATACGCTGAAGGGAGAGGCCGATCGGGTGCTAGCTTATTCAACAGGCTAACGCCAGGTCGCCGACAGCCGACACTCAAATGCGGCGGATGCGACTCATCGTGAGCACTTCCTCAGCTACCTGGGGACATCTTGGGGCCTCTGTCTGCGTTAAGTGTGGTATCAGTGGATCTGAGACGCAGCAGGATGGTGTGGAAGAGGGGAGGTGAGGATCAAGAGGAGGAGGAGGAGGAGGAGGAGGAGGAGGAGGAGGAGGAGGAGGAGGGGGAGGCTCGTTTTATTAGGGGTAACGGGGGCGCGGGCGGTGAGAGCATGCTATGTTATTGGTTGTGGTATTACAGGCTACAGACGAGCAGCTCCTGAGCCCGCGAAGCAGGAGTCGCGGCGGGCTCAGGGGTGAGCTAGCATGAAGTCGGGCCTGTCCCTCTACAGAAGGAACATTCAAAACTAGTCAAAACGTCGTCTGGGGATGATTTTTATTTTTTGTTCTTATTTCTGAGAATTGTTTGACTGTTTTTCATTTGTTGCTCAAAATCCGCCTGTAGGGGGGCATGCCCGACCTAAAGCTAGCACGCAAATCTCCCAATCAATGAGTACTCGGGGTATGGCCTGGACGCTTGTGTTTCCGAATATTTGGGCTTGTCTTGTGACCCTCGTTGGGGTGTGTAGCGTCCTTGGGGGGGCCCTCTGGGACTCCCTTGCGACTTCCTCGGGGCTCTTGTTTGATCCATCTTGGCCGTCTTGGTTTGGCTTTTGATGGTGTTGGGTCGCGTGGGAGAGTCATGTGGCCGTCCTAGGCGGTCTTGGGCAGACCTGGAGACTGCAGGAATCATCAGGGGTTATTTGAGGCAGATCTTGGGGTGCACCATGGGTTGTGTATGGGCTTTCAGTCCGCCTCACGAATCCTCCCCAAGGCGTCCAGAAGCGATGAGGCGAGATAGCAAGCACAATGGAAACACTTACGATAGTTAAATGATTCGGGTGTCTGGGCTCCGTCTTGGGATCTCTTTCGTCTTTTGGGGACTTCCATTTGGTTTGTTCGCGACTTATTGCATTTCTCTTGAGGCCTCTTGGCCTTGAGTTGAGCCCGTCCTGAGCCGTGCTGTAGGGCATTTGGGCATGATGGAGGCCTCGGAGTGGATCTGTAGGCTCTGAGGGGCCCAAGAGGAGAGTTGAGAAGCTCGTCGACCCGCCATTCAACACGATATTGGCCGCCCAGAGACGGGGACCAGGGGAGGGATACAACCGAGCATCTCACATGTCTCTTCACCCCTGGCAAGCGGGGGACGGCGGATTCTGAGGAGTACGTCAAGCAGATCGCCGAGCAACGCGAGAAGATCGAGAAAATCCGACTCGAGGCGCAGGCTAAAGCAGAGGCCCAAGAGGCGAAGGCGAAAGAGCTGATCGGAGAGCTCGAGCCTCTGGTGGTCAAGGCAGAAGCAGCCGTCGAGAAGGTGAATGAGGCAATCTTGCCAATCAAGAAACCGGAGAAAGGTGCGGACGCGGAGGCGGAGAAGGCTGCGGATAAGGACGCGACGCAGGACGCAGAGAAGCTTGCAGAGCCGGCTGAGAAACGAACAGAGCCTGCCGACCCTGCTGAGTCGTTGGACGACCGGCAGAAGTTTAAGGTCGCTGTCACCGTGGAGTCCTTCGCGGAGACTGCGATGGCTGCTTGCTCGGCCACTGCCAGTTTCATCACCGAGAACAAGCCTGCGATCATGGAGGCCGAGGGCATGCGCGAGGAGTCGGAACAGATCTTAGTGGTCGTGCAGCAACGGGTCCAGGGTGCGGTGCAGCAGGTGATGGAGGCCACGCAGAGGGCCAGAGAGATCAAGGAGGCTGTCTCTAAAGGCATTGTTGCGAAGAAACGTGGCAGGATCCAAGAGAGCATCTTCAAGAAATACAACTCCAAAAAAGATGGCCACCTGAGTCTCGATGATGTGAAGGCCTATGCCAAGGGCGAGTGCAATTTTGAGATTCCCCAGGCGAATCTGGATCGAATCTACAGGCAACTCGTCGAGAGCAACGGGGGAGTGTACCTCAGGGATTTCTTCCTGTTGAGGACCACAATCGGCATTGCACGCGACGAGGTCGCTGGAAACGAGCGGCAGGCAAAAAGGCTAGAGGAGGAAAGAATCAGGAAGGAGGAAGAGGAGAGGATCAAGAATCTGGTAATCGAGAAAAAGGGCGAGCTCAAACCGCAAGTGGAGGAGCTGCTTGAGGCACTTGGTGCATTTGGGCCGAAGGTGACAGTATCTGACCAAACTGCTGCAAAGCTCTCCGAAGGCGCACAAGAGATGGGCAACGAGCAGCTTAGGACGAACTCAATCGAGCTGGACACCACCATTAAGGAGCTCCGCGCAGAGCTCGGCGAGCTGCAGAAACGCATTGAGAAGCTGAACGCGGCCTCTGGCGAGTTCCCAGAGCTCATGGACGCGATGCGCCTGGAGCTGACAAAGCTCACAAGCCACGCAGACGTGTACGATTGGCGTTTGCAAAAGTCCGGGGGCATCGCGTCTGAAGGGTCTAAGCTTGCGCGCCAGAGGGCCCTGATCGAACAGGACGCTTTCCGCACGGAGGTAGCCACGAAGCTCCGCATTTGTGTCGAGAACCAGGGTAAGAAGGCGGAAGAATTGTTCAAAATCATTGCCAAAGACGCGCAGTACATCAGTGCCAAGGATATCCAGGAGTTCTTGACCCAGAATCAGTGCGAGATTGATCCGGACATGCTATGCATCGCGCTTCAGAGTATCGAGAACCATCCAGAAACGCAGACCGAGTCCGCCATTGCACCTGCGATGCCAGAGTTGCCAGCACTCAAAGATGGCAACCAGGCTGAGGAAAAGGACAAGAAGGAGGACGGCAAGCCAGCTGAGGAAAAAACGACAGAAGAAAAGCCAGCCGAGGAAAAGCCAGCTGAGGAAAAAGCGGCAGAGGATAAGCCAGCAGAGGAAAAGCCGGCAGAGGAAAAGCCAGCAGAGGAAAAGTCAGCAGAAGATAAGTCCGTTGAGGAGAAGCCGGCAGATGAGAAGCCAGCAGATGAGAAGCAGGCCGCCGAAGCTCCTCCGGTTGGCGGCAAGACTCCCGAAGCAACAAAGGCAAGGATCCACCAGATGAAGATTTCAGAAGATGATTTTACGCGCTTCCTGCGCGTGTATTACAAAGTCGTGAAGACGATCGTTCTTTCTGACAGCTTGTACATCGAGCAAAGCAAACAAATCAGGCGAATGGAAGCGGGCTTAGAACGCCGCGGGTGTCGATGATCATCCTCGTCCTCACCTTCCGCATCCTCGCCATTTACCTCGCCTTATTCATCTCTTCCTCCTCCACCTCTTCCACCTTCCAAACACGCCCCGTGCGTTGTGGCTGGTTCTTGGGTTTTCGCTCCGTGAGCGCCCATGGGCACCCAGCAGGCGCCCCGTCCGAGGTGGTTGGTTGTTGGATGTTCGCCTCGTGGGCTCCCCTGGTCGTCCGGTGGGCACCTCATATGTGTTTTCATGTCTACCATGGTACTACAACCATTCAGTACTAGTACTATCACTGTGACTACACCAACAGCAGCAGCCTCTACTATTACTTCTACTACCACTACTACTAACCATGTTCACCACTAAAAGTGTCGCTAGCATTTCTAAGCGTACCACTACTACTACTACTACTACTACTACTACTACTACTACTACTACTACTACGACTACTACTACTACTACTACCACTACTACTACTCCTACTACGGCTACTCCTCCTCCTACTACTACTACTTCTTCTACTACTACTACTACCTTCTCCCACTACTACTAGTATTACTACTACTACTACTACTACTACTACTACTACTACTACGACTACTACTACTACTACTACTACGACTACTACTACTACTACTACTACTACTACTACTACGACTACTACTACTACTACTACTACTACTTCTTCTACTGCTGCTACTACTACTACTACTGCTACTACTGTTCACTACTCACTACTCACTACTACTGCCACTACTACTACTACTGCTACTATTACTACTGCTACCACTACTACTACTACTACTACTACTACGACTACTACTACTACTACTACTACCACGACTAGTACTACTACGATTACTGCTATTACTACCACTACTACACTTACAGCTACTATGACGACCACGACTACTACTACTACTACTACTACTACTACTACGAATATTGCTACTACTACTACTACTACTACTACTACTACGACTACTACTACTACAACTACTACCTCTGTTACTACGACGACTACTATTACTACTAGCACAACCAACTACGACGACGACTACTGCTTGGATTATTACTACTACTAGTACTAATACTTGTACAACTGCTACTGTATTCACTGCTACTACTTGTACTACTACTACTACTACTACTACTACTACTACTACTACTACTACTACTACTACTACTACGATGACTACTACCACTACTACTACGGTTACTACAGGTACTAATAATGATACTGTTACTTTTACTCGTACTACTACCACGATAAGTGGTAATACTTGTTTTTCCCAATCCCTCCAATTACACTGGAACTACTACGAGTACGAACATCGTCTCTACTTCCACCACCACTGCTCACAGCTGCGACGACGACTACTACCACTCCCTCTGCACATGCTACTATTACAACTACACCTAAGCAGTATCGTGCGACTACGGTTACTGTCGTCAGTATTCCTAGAACTACGACTACTAGCATTCTCATTCACATATGCTTACGTAGCCAGGCTTGTGCTACATTGCTTGCATCGCATAGCTTGCGCAACACAATTGCACATCGTGACTTGCACCGTGTAGTTTGCATCACACCACTTTGCGCCACATTGCTTGCAACACGTATGTTGGCCCACTCATATTGCATCATTTAGCATGCACCACGTAGCTTGCACCAATGTGGCTTGCACCGGCTTGCACCACGCAGTTTGCACCACTTTGGTTTGCACCACGTGGCTTGCACCACATTTTCACCACACAGCGAGTGAGCTTGCACCACTTGTTCAGTTCAAAGGCCCGATATCAGCGCACGTGTGTAGTCCACGTGTGCAATCCCAAACCCAGATAGCAGCGCACTGGCGTACCCAGCCCGCTCGAACCCGCGGGTGACAGCTGTCCACACGAGCCCAGGCAGTGTTGACATGGAGCTGCCTGGGCGTGGATGAATCGTTGCCTAAGGCTGCGTACGAACCCAGGAATCACTGTTCGGCAGCTGCGGGCGAGCCTTGGAAACGCCGTCCCGGAATTGCCTAAGCGTTTTCCATGAGCCTAGAAAGCTAGGTGTTGCCCGCGAACCTAGGAAGCGCTGCCCAGGATTTGTATGAGACCTGCCGACGAGCCGACGAAGCGTTGCGTGGGAGTTGCCTAGGACCTGCGCGTGAATTCAGGAACGCGCTGCGCAGGAGCTGCGCAAACGCTGGCTGCGCACGTATGGGAACGAGAAAAAAAAACGCTGGCAGAACACGCTGCGGGTTCCAGCAGGGCGTTGCGGCGCTGCTGGCCTGGCAGCGATGGCAGCACAGTTGGCCTAGCCCTGCTTGCCGGCTTCTCCTCTACAGCCTTGCCGCTCTCTCAAAGAGTTATGCGGGAACTTATGTTGCACCGCGTAGTTTCCATACCCAGAGTTACCGAGCTAAATGGTTGGGGCCCGCGCGAGCAACTATGCGTTCGCAATGAAAGCCGAAGCTCGAGGTTATGAAGCGCATCAGGATTCAATCGGAGCGGACATCGTAGCTGCAAGAGGTGTATACCAAAGCTGGAAGTCTAGAATGATCTGACCGTAGATGTTGTTACAGCAATCTTGCATCAGCTGCGTAGCTTCACTTGGATGTAACTAGGGTTGACTGCGTTGTGCACTTAAACCAGGATTGTGTCATTCGTTGGGTTGCGGTTTACTTGTATCTGTTGCGGATTGTCCCAGCAGGTACGTGGCGAAACGCGTCCCAAAGATACACGTATTAATGCTACTCTCACAAGCACTACGTACTACTATTGCTGTTTCCGGCAGTGAAGCCACGACCATTCTCATTCTTACTCTTACGACGACGCGGACGTCTTCTGTTACGACGATTATCTTGTTTTTGCGTATGCGCGCCCTTCGTCGGGCTGCTTTTAAAGAATCGTGAAACTAGGAGGGAGGAGGCCGATACAAGGCATGAGATGCGCTTGGCCAGGATCGGTGAGGTGATCAGCTGGCGCCCACTGAAATGATAGACCAGTGCAAAGATGCACATCCCTGGGCCGACGCTCGACTTGCGGGTGCGATCTGTTGCTTGCCCCGATTTTTTTGAACGCGCTGCAAAGATGCGCGACCCTGCTTCGGCTTCGTGCTACGGCCCTGCGCCGGCTTGGTGGCTGCTGGGCGCCCGCTTGCTTTCCTGCACCCTCGCTCTGGCTCTTGGTCCGCATCCCGGACCCACAGCGCGACACTTCCCTGCCCAGAGCTCCGACGTCGGCGGCTGTTCCGCCATGAAGGAAAGAAAAGAAAATAAATAACCGTGAAACTAACATACTAACAAACCAACTTGCGTCATCATGCATTCACACACTACACATAACTTCAAGCGCCATGTCCAAGGCAGCCACCTCTGCATGAAAGGTCGAACGCGAAGATTGCATGAACTTGCCCAGCACACCCTGCTGCACAGGCTCGAAGCCTGTCGGAGTTTTGAACACCAAGATGAAAACAGCAGCCACGGCACCGGCACCATGAACGAAGTCCCCGTCAGTGAATTTCTGGCCCGTGGGCGCTAATCCATTGGATCGAGCAGCCACCCTTTTTAAGTCGTAAGTGCTGCTGCTGTTTAAATCACACCAGCGTGTCCGGATCCTGTACAGAGCTGCCCCATAGAGCTCGTTGTTCACTGCATGATGCCGTTGGCAATTTCTGCGAGGATGTGATTGTCCACCACGATTTCTATCTGTGGTTGACAGCATTCTGGGTCCCACAACTCGTCCCGGCCGAGCTTCAGCTGGAAGGGCACGGCTCCGATATCCCACGTCTGCGTCTTCAGTTTCTTCGAATGCGGCGGCACCGCGACATTCGAAGTGTCATCAGCTTCTGCTGGAATCAGCATACCGAAAGCCACGCAAGCGTCCCTCACAAAAGCATCCTTTCCTTGCATCCAAACTTCCAGGCACGCGCACTGCTCGAATTTGTCTCTCCAGTTGTCGCCCCAAGTGGTCTGAAGAATGGCGTCCTCCATGCGCTGACGACCCGGCTGCCTATGAAGCCCGAGATGCACGCGATATGTTGCAGGAACACATTAAATGGTATTCCGCCATCGGCGGTCTCTATCTGAGCGGATACTGGTTGCAAGGTGCGCTGCCCCACGCTCCCTCCAGAGATGGACATACACTCTCTCAAAAATCGCAGCGTGTATAGGCTTGACGCCGCAGTTCCGGAACCACGATTCGAGCTGCATGGCGGTCTTCTTGTTGAAAGACAAAGCTCCTTCGTCAGGTCTGCGTCGCCACCAAAAGGTCCTCCTCAAAGCATCCCTCTCCCATCTGAGGGCATCACGTAGAGACGCGGACAATGAGCTCGCGGCATGCTGGCGTATGCTCTGAGTTTCAAGCTCACCGGCGATTTACCTCTGAACGATTTCGTAAATTTGAAGAAGCATTTATCCGCCTTGCCAAACCTGTGCGATATAAGCTCATCTGTCGCGTTCCTGGGGCAGAGCACCCTGCCCAAAGCATCCAATACATCTACGCGTTGTTACTGAAGCTGCCCATCGGCAAAGTTGAGAGGAACAGGAAACAACTCGGTTCCATGGCTGACTACGTGAAGCGAGATCGGTTTCCACTCCCACTCGCACTTGTCCTTCAACGCATTCGGAAGTGTTTCTGTCAGAAAGCGCCACTCGCCAGCATTTGATGCAATAACAAATGTGTCATCGACCCAATTGACGTTTGCAATGCGTTGTCCGCTCGCACCGATATGAACACCATATCCTAAAGCATCCCACTCCGCCGCAAGAGGCTCCAAGGATGCATCCAGCATCTGTACGAAAACAAATGGTTCGTATGTTCCCCCCATCCGCATGGCTTTGTTCACGGGAATGCTGGGGGCCTGGGCAACGCTCGGTACATTCAGCGTAACCTCGAGGTCGCCATAGCTGCGAGCCAGAGCAAGCACATGGTGAGCACCTGCACCTACTTCACGAAGCTGCTCAAGCATATCCACATGTTCTACAGAGTCGAATGCTGTCTGAATGTCCTGTGATCCCCAAATCAGCGGCGAATCTCTCCAATTACTCGAATAACATACAGCTTCATACAACACGGAGAAGCAATCATCTACGGACATACTTCTCTTATATCCGAAATTATAAGAACAGTTTGGCGTACGCATTGTTCGGATCATCGCCGACTATGTTGTAGCACCAAGCCACTTACAAATGTAATCCAAAATGCCCAGCCATCGAAAATCTTTGAGGGAGTTGTGCCTCCTCGATTTGGTGATGCCCAGTAGTTCGAAACACTTCCAAGTCCCGACATCGTTGTTCCCCCCAGCGTACGTCAAAGAAACGATCCTTCTGGAGTGCTTGCAATCGCTCTTTCAACCAATGCGGTGCGTGGCGCCAGACTTCTCCTGGCAAGCAATCGGTTCCAGATGCAGTTCCATGAGGCAAGCGTCCAAGTTGATCGAGGAACTCAACAATTGTGGGGGCATTGACCGGGTGTCCTTCCATCCGCTGTGCCTGGACAGCTCCGCGCAAGGTCTCCAATAGAGTGTGCATGCGTTGCATTTTCACGTCTGTCGTGCTGAACTTGCCTTGCGCTAAATCCGACAATGCCGATGACCATTCCCCACGGTCACTTGTGCAAGACCCTCCGAGATTCAATGCGATAGGCACCGTTTCTTTTGATATACTGTTACCCTTGGCGAGGTCACGTAGTGTTCGAAGGGTCTGGCAGCCCTTTCCCCGCTCTGGAATAGGATGAACTACATTACAATGCTTCTTGCATCTGGAGCATGATGCGGCACGCGTGCTCTCTCCGTCCTCATCGAAAACGTCCAAGGCTGAAGGCTTATGTGAACTTTGCAATGCGTCCCTGACGATGTTGATGCATTTCTGCAAATCTGAGGTAGAGCACAATTTGCGATCCCGACTCAACGAATGCCAAAGACGTGCCCTGTCAGATACATCTGCGAAATCTCATTGCCGCATGGTCTCCCTAGCGGCACGTCGCGGTGTTTTGGCGTGCTCCGGAAAATGCAAAGGCACGCAAAAGTCACCCATAACAGGCAACTGGTCAGATTTACGCAACTCCAGATTTAGATAGCCATCCACATCACGGTCCGGCTCTGCAACATGTGTTTGCGGTAAGGTCGATTTCAGAAGATCGATTTATGATTTGTTCCTAGAATTGCGTTTTCTTCCGACCTCTGTGAAAACATCTGTTATTAATGCCATGCCTCTGAAGGTATTGTGCACACGGAGGTCCAAGGCAGAACGGAAATCAACCAATGTGCTTTGCATCGCCCGCTTGTGTGACATCAAAGGCCGCGCCACCAGGGAACCTGTAATATTCGGGATGTTCGGAGGCGGGGTGACGTTCGCGTCCAAACCGACGAAGCCGATGAGTACATGTCCGGATTGTCGCACCTTCTGAGACCCCATCGCGATCGTGTCAAGGAGTTTTTGCAAAGGCATTGACTCAGCCTTCTCTGTAGATCCGTAGTCGAGGATGTGTCCAGAAGCAGGTGACATGTTATACCACTCCCCTATAATCACCAAAACTCTCCCAGCGAATGCGATGAACAGCTGAAGATGGCATCACAATGTTCACATCACTAGCTGATGTAGTGCGCACAGCCAACCCGTGGTGAGAATATAGTGTCCAACGGGGTACCTCTTGCAACGTAGCAAGCACGTTCTGCCCTTACCGCGATCGAATATTATTAAGGACCACTCTTGAACTACATGCAGGCCTCTTCTGGGCATGTCAAGTAACGAAATTGACATTCTATTCGGGTGTTGTCGATGCTGTACCGCCGCCCTCCGAAAGGATGTGCGGCTCCAGAGCCGACATGGAAGGCCTAGTGCGAGAACGACAACGTGTAGTGGGCGTAGCCTCAGGCACAATTGCTGAGGTGGCGCAAGACGCTCTGCAACATGTTGCTGCAGTTGTTGCTGAAGAGATGCGAGCCGGCGTTGTAATGCGGAACCTAGGTGCTCCGCAAAGCGTTCGCGAAGTTCAAGTTCATCCACCTGGACCCTTGCCGAAACCAACTCCCTCCTGAGTTCCTCCACCGCCTCCATGCCGTCCGCCTGCAAAGTCTCCTGCAGAGATGCGAAAACTAAAGCATCAACCATGCCGTCAGAGCACTCCCCGATATCATACCCGCAGCTTGAAACGAAGTGCTGGTAGCATGTGCATCTGTGCCCGGCGCGCGCGAGGGAGCGATCGATCCCTCGATCCT
>CAUYUJ010015282.1:1125650-1415650 GCA_963575745.1 Prorocentrum cordatum
CCTACGATGGACCCGTCCATCGGCATCTATCGGATCCTTGGACGCGCGCTCATGGACGGGGTCACCGGCTGGGCAACGATCGCTGGCAACCAGGGCGCCACGTTCTTGATGCCTGGCCTGAGCCTGTTCAAGGCCTTGGGCATAGCTCACGGGGGAGAGGGAGGAGGAGGAGGAGGAGGAGGAGACTGAAGAATGGAGGATGAGGGGGAGGACGGCTACGTGCGGGCGAGCGGGGATTTCA
The DNA here is from genome assembly GCA_963575745.1 of Prorocentrum cordatum. Lineage (NCBI taxonomy): Eukaryota > Dinophyceae > Prorocentrales > Prorocentraceae > Prorocentrum > Prorocentrum cordatum. The sequence continues at coordinate 1,125,892 of CAUYUJ010015282.1, forward strand.
GGGTGACGCTGACTTGGAAGCGCATTTCTCGCAGACGTCGTGGTGGCAGCGGAGTTGGCGCACGGGTGCACCCCGCACCAACACATACACGCACATCTGGTCAGGAACGTTTGCTTAGCCTGTCGTGCCGCCAGCTCTGACCCACCTCGCTTCGGCGTGACACTAATCTCGTCCAGGTCCCCGAGCGTCCACACCCCGAACTGTATTTGGTCTCCTGTCCCGCGAAGCGGAACGACACGTTATCCAGTTGCAAGGCATCGCGTGTCGCCGGGGCCGCCGCCGCGACCCGCCAAGCAAGAAAGCCTGACCGTAGATCTGCCTTCAAACGTACACACAAACACAAAAACACACACACGCGCGCACACACACACACCCGCACGCTATTCCCCATCCAACTCTCTTCATTTTCTCCGCCTAATTATCCTCTTCCTTGCTCCTGCGCTGCCTCCTCCGATTACCGTCCTTCCTATCCTGATCCTCCTTCACGTCGTCCGTATCTTCGTTCTCATGCTCTTTTTCCATCTTTATCATCCGCCGCTAGCGGCATTCGTGCTATGCCTCCTCCTCATCATCATCCTTCCTCCTTCCTTTGCTGCATCTCATGCTCCTCCTCCTCCTCCATCCTGCTTCGCCTGGCCCTCCGCATCCCATTCGCTTAAACTGGTGCTTCTCGTCCTCCCTCGTGTACGCTCCATTCCCCTCCGCTTTATCCCCTCTTCTGCTCATCCTCTATTGCTCTTCCTCTTCCGCTTCGTCCCCCTCTTCCCTCTTCCCCTCCTTCTCCGTTGCCTAACTCTGTGCCTCCTCCTTCCTCCTCTCCTTCTCATCCAGATCCTCCTCCTCTTCTTCGCCCCCTCTTTCTCCTTCCTCCCGCTGCTCCCCCTCCGCATCACGTCTCCCGCCTCCTCTCTTCTCCTGTGCCTCCGCTACCTCCTCATCTCTCCCTCTTCCTCCTCCTTCCTCCACGTCCTCCGCATCCTCACTCTGTCTCTCTGCCTCCCTCTCCTCGCTCCTGCCCCTCGGCCTTTCTCCCGCGCCTCCTTGTGCTCCTCAGCTTTATCCTGTATCCAGTACACACCAATTTGAAGGGCGGCTGGTGCTCAAGATGTGACTATCGCCGCAGCGCTGGACACATCCGCTTGAAAGCTTCCAACAGTCACACTGATGGAGGTCGGATGGTTTTCCAGAGTAATTGCTCTCGCGCCGGGCACACTCAAAAGTTCCCAACATAGTCACGGATGGACGGCGGCTGGTTTTCCAAATGAGGTTCTCGCCGCATCGCCGCGCTAATCCACGAACAGAGGTTGTTCATGTTCAAAGCGTGGCTGTCGCCAGACATTCCCTCGCAAAGCTACTGCCATGAGTTGAAAGTTTCGAAGCCTGTAGACAAAGGGCGGATCTTGTTCAAATTGGGTTCCCAATTGACCGTTCTTTGAGCTTCATGTGTGTACTTCGTTACAGATCTTGAAGCTAGAAGGGAGGAGCGTGGATCCTTCTAAACGGGCTCCTCGCTGGAATTGTAGGCCCATGGGCCGCTCGTCTTTCAGGGAGGCGCTTCCCAGAGTGACTTGGGACGGGCGGGTGCTTGGCAGCATCGTTGATGCGTCCTGGATCACGGTCTGGAGCTCTCGCTGAGCCGGTTCTGGCCCATCCACTTCCCGGTCCCGAGGCGTCCGCGTGCCGAGCTAGTCCGAGCTCCCCGTCCCGTGGAGCGGAGCGACACTCGATCCGCTCGCAGGGCATAGCGCGTCGCCGGGGCCGCCGGGGCGACACGCTATCCAAAAGGGCCCGACAGTGACTTTCGTCTTTCGTCCCCCTCCCCCTCCTCCGCCTCCTCCATCCGATCCAATGGGCGGACCTCGGCCTGCACGCTGAACTGCCACGACGGCCTGGCCTCCTCGGACTCGGGGATCTCATGGCCGCAGCTCGGCACTCGCTGTGGGCATCGGCGGAGACTTCGGCCGAGCTCCGCCTTGCCGGGGAATGCCAGAGTTTGGGGGGCCGTTGGGGGCGATGCGCCGGCTCCGGCCAGTTCTGGGGCCTCGGAAGCCTTGTGTTGCGTACTCCTTGGGTTCGCCTATCCGAATCTCGTGGACGTCGATCGTCTTCTTTATCCGCCCGCTCACCGTTCCAGGGGAGGGGGAACGGGTGGAGGAGGGAGCCGTCAGGGCAATCAAGATGCAGGGAGGCGACGGGGGGGGTATTGCGAAGGCCTTATTGCCGGTGCCGCCGACCCTGAAGGGAGACGACGACGACAAAGATGACGCTTGCCTGAACAGGTGAAGAAGGAGATTGTCCTGTCGGAGGATCTGCGAGACATGGAGGGGGCCAAGCCCGTGAAGAAGCTCGAGGAGGGCCAGATGCTGGAGATGATCGAATGGGGCCGCACGTCTAGGAGCATGCTGGGCATAACCCGCATACGGGCAAGGGCGGACGATGGCTCCATCGGCTGGGCGACGATGAGCGACAACGAGGGCAACGTAAACCTCGAGCCCACGTGAGTCCATCTTAGATCCCATCATGCCCCCATTCCCCTCTCCCCTGCCGGCCCCACCCCCGGCCCCCGCTGCTGCGCATTCGATCCCAGAGCGTTGTGTGAACCCGTCCATCTCCTGATGCTGTGTACGCTCCTCTCCCAAGTTCGTCAGCTCCCTCTCCTGTTTCCCGCGCCACTTCTCTTCACCTGCCGTAGTGACACTCCTGATGCGTGCCCGCGCAGGCATGCCCCAGTGCAGCTGCCAGAGCCGTTCCTGGGGGGCTTGCTGCCGCTGCGCAGCGGCATTATCCCTGCAGCCTTCCTCCTCGTTCTCGCCCCCATCGTTCTGCTCTCTCAGCCTCGCCCCCCCCCCCCCCTTTTTGCATCCCGGCCAGCGGAAGGACAAGACCTGAGATTGCTGCCACGCCTTTTCAAGTCGAAGAAGCGCCCAGCAGACCGGCAGGCCGCGATCAGCCGCTCGTATGGGCAGGGGCTCGGCAGCTAGCGCTGGTGCCGCGATAGCAGAGCTGCTGGCTCGAGCAGGCCATTCACTTCAGCTATGATCTTTGTCGTCGAAAACCTGCACGCGTCTGTCGCTCTTACCTCGTCTGCAGATGCACCCAACGCCGTGGGCAACAGCGACAACCACCAAGTCTGGAGGTTCTGGGTTTAGATCAAAGGGAAGCGGAGTCCCCAACCCAGGACATTGTTTTTGGTTTTGGTTCGCGTCGTCAGTGACGCGGGTGCGGGCGAGGCAAAGATGCGCGAGGGCGAGGCAGATCCCAGTTTTGTCAGGGCAGGTTGGCATCACATTGTTCCTCACCCCAGCCGCCAGGAGCTGTCGCACGGGCTGTTTCCGCGGTTGTCCCGTGGCTGTCCCGCGGATGTCCTGCGGCTGTCACGACGGTTGTCTCGTGGCTATCCCGTGGTTGGCCCACGATTGCTCCGTGGTTGCCCCGTGGCTGTCCCGTGTGGTTGTTCCGTGGTTGCCCCATAGGCCGTGGTTGTTTCGTTGATTGTTCCGATTGATGTTTCGACTGTTATTTTCACGGTCGCCTTGTTTCGATGGTTGTTCCGATTGCTGTTTTGATGGTTGCCCCATGTTAATGGTTGCCACACTTGTTGCTCCGTGGTTGCCACGTTATGGCGTTGAGCAAAATCGTCGCTTGCGGCGGGCTTACTTCCCCACAGGTTGCTTGGTCGTTGTCCTGCGGTTGTCTCGCGGTTGCTTCGCGATTATACCACGGTTACTCTTTGGTTTCCCCGCGGTTGTTTTGCGGTTGTCCCGTGGTTCGTTTTGTGGTCGTTTCGCTGCTTGCTTAGATCGTTCTGCGTTAGATTTGTTAGTATTGGGCTCGGTAGTGTGATCGATCGATTTTCTGGTCGGGGGATCGACGGGTACCCTGCTTGAGGGGGCGATGGGTAAATGGGGATACTGGTATACACAAATATGTGTATTCCCCAAACAGTGCTGGCATTCAGGGTTTCTTAGTTCTCTTCCAAGACATTGGGCCTGTCTGCCACTCTGGCGGCTATGTGGCCACCGTCGCCACCCCGTCGCCGCCTCGTCGCCGCCCGTCGTCAGGGCCTGTCTGCCGGTCTGGCGGCTATGTTGCCGCCGTCGACGCCTCGTCGCCGCACAAAAGACAGATTGCACCACGTAGATTGTCTTTTCTCACAAGAGAATAGACTCTACCCCCACCCCCCCTGGCGTTATCCGCCCCCCTTTCGGGTATGTAGATCATATCTGATTATGACCACATGTCCATCCTCAATCTGAATTTTCACTATCCCAGAGGGGCCGGGATCGGTCCCCCTGAGGTTCCCAGGTAAAAAACGATACGCGGTGACATTTTTTGTTCTAACAGACGACTTGTCCGCGAATCCCTTGCACAAAGTGGGCCGAAGTGCACACGCGCGGGTCGTCGCGCGCGCATGCCGAAATCCTTCAAAAACCTTCGGTTGCGGAAGGAATTCGCAATCGAGTTTCCAAACAACATACAAACACGCAGCGTTTCGCAACACAGATTTGCTAATAAAGCTTCCGCGCGAGCTCTTGCGAAATCAAGAAAACCATAGGTGTTTCAAGATTTTCACAAACTGGTACCAAACGGGCTTCGCGCGTGCATGTCGAAATCTGTCGAACGCCCTTGCGCGTGTGCCGTCGCGAGAGTCCTTTGCAAAAAATGAGACGAAGTGCAGACGCGCGCGTCGTCGCGCGCGTATGCCGAAATCCTTCAAAACCCATCGTTTTCGGAAGGATTTCAAAATCGTGTGTCCAAACAACATACAAACACGCAGCGTTTCGCAACACAGATTTTCTAATAAAGCTTCCGCGCGAGCTCTTGCGAAATCTTAAGAAAACCATAGGTATTTCAAGATTTTCACAAACTGCTACCAAACGGGCTTCGCGCGCGCATGTCGAAATCTGTCGAACGCCCTTGCGCGTGTGCCGTCGCGAGAGTCCTTTGCAAAAAATGGGACGAAGTGCAGACGCGCGCGTCGTCGCGCGCGTATGCCGAAATCCTTCAAAACCCATAGGTTTCGGAAGGATTTCAAAATCGTGTGTCCAAAAAACTTACAAAAACCCAAGGTTTCGCAACACGGATTTTCAACAAAAGCATGCGCGCGCGCTCTTGCGTCGTCGTCGTCGTCGTCGTCGCCGTCCTCCCTCCTCCCGCGTCGTCGTCGTCGTCGCCTACGTCGTCCTCTGTCTTTCCTCGTGTTCGTCGTCATCGTCCTCTTTGGCGTCGTGGTCGTTTCCGTCGTCGTTGTCGCCGTGGTCGTCCTTCCTCCTCCTCCCTCGTCGTCGCCGTCGTCCGTCGTCGGCGTCTCGTCGTCGTCCCTCCTATTTCGTCGCCGTCGTCGTCGTCGTCGTGTCGTCGTCGTCTTCCCTCCTCCCTCGTCGTTGTCGTCGTCGGCGTCGCCGTCCTTCCTCCTTCTTCGTCGTTCGCGTCGTCGCCGTCCTCCCTCCTCTCTCGTCGTTGTCGTCGTTGTCGTCGTTGTCGCCGTCGTCGTCCTTCCTCCTCCCTCGTCGTCGCCTTCATTGGCGTCGTCGTCGTCGTCTTCGTCGTCGTCGGCGTCGGCGTCGTTGTCGTCGTCGAAGTCATCGGAGACGTCGTCGTAGTCGTTGTCGTCGGTGTCGTCGTAGTCGGTCCGAAGAGGTTTTGCAAACCAAGTTGCGGGTGGGTGGGTGGGATGTTTGCGCGAGCAGTGGATATGACGACTTCAAGTTTAGCAGACTGGATTGCACCCCATAGATTGCACAGCATAGATTTTCCACACATGTATTGCACAACTCATGCATTTCACAGTCCATCTATTGCATAGCAGTAATTGCACCCCGTAGATTGCACCCCATCTGCTACAGTGCATTAGTTTCACAAAAAGAACTAGAATATACCATCACCCTCCCCGAATTTCTCCGCCCGCCTTATCGCATTGCAATCTTCATGCGATTCTGCCCCATAGTCCGTCTTAGCTGTAGGTTCACATCACCCCAGCCACACCAGGTTCGACCCCCTTCACCAACCTTTGCAATCAACTAGAAAGCGCGCGCTCGTTGATCAAACATCGCAAAGGTCCAAAGATCCTTGGCAAGAAAGGGGACGAACTGAACACGCGCGCGTCGTTGCGCGCGCATGCCGGAAACCTTCAAAAACAGTGGACTTCATAAGGATTTCAATGTCGAACGCCCCGAAAACATACGAAAACTCATGGGTTTGCAGCATCAGTTTTCAGTAAAGGTCAGCGCGCGCGTGCTCTTGCGAATGCTAATCAAAATCGTCGGTGTTCCGCATTTTCATCACATTCGACCAAGCGGTCTTTTCGCGCACGAATGTCGATATCATTCGAGCGACGTTGCCCGCTTGCTGGGTGGGGGCACGTATCCTGTCAACTAATACCATGCGGGCCACTCGCGTGAGTCGGCCGCACGCGCATGTCGAATTCCTTCAAAACCTTCATTGCCGACGCGAGGACACCGTGATCGTCATCGGCGTGATCAGCATCGGCGCCGTCGTTGGCCTTGCCGTTGTCATCGTCATCGTCACCATCATCGGTACTACAAGAATCGTGTCTACCGTTGTCAATGTCGCCATGATACCGCGCCCGCAAAAACTCACCGACTCGCACTGAAGTGCCCGCTTTGAAGTGCCCAGAGGTCAACGCCACCGCGGCCGCGTCGGTCGCGCCAAAGGGATTGGCCCCTTTGCGCGCGAGCATGCGCGGGCCAGCGCGGCTGCACAGATGCACCAGCCAACACCAAACACTCATCGCAATCGCTGCCGCATGTGTTTTGCAAAACACGTTGCGAATGGATTGCGCCAGCACTGGATTTGACAACTGCGAGCCCCACAAGTGAACTGCGCCACATAGAGTGCACCACACATGTTGTGCAACAGATAAATTGCGCAGAGCGGAGTGCACGACACAGGATGCATTTCATAGATAGCAACACATAGATGTGTATACACACAATGTTGGGTTAATCTTGGCTAACGTATAAAACTGAATATACATATCTCTAGCTTGATGGAACGCGAAGTTGACCCAACGCCAATCGCAAACCGAAAGAAACACCCATCCCGGAACCTCCTTACCATCCCACGGGTGGCCCTATCGGTATTGTATGATTGACGTGCCGTTCTGCCAGTTCCCCGTAACACTCCTGTTTCTTATCGCCCCCCCCTACTTCTTCAATCCTGTCCATTCTGCCGGTGCTGCTCTTGGTCCTCTTCCGTCTCCTCCGCCTTCTCCTCGTCGCCCTCCTTTCCCACCTCATCTTTTCTTCTGCCTCCTCATCCTTCTCATCCTTCTCCTCCTCCTTCTCCCTGTGGCCCCTACTCCCAGTCCACCTCCATGGCCCCATTTCCCCCCTCTCCCCTCATGCTCCCTCCTACTCCCCGTCCGCCTTGTCCTCATGATTTTCCTTCCCCTCCTCCTTCCCCTCCTCCACCACCTCTTCCACCACCTTTTTGCAATACGTATCCTCCACGGCATCCTTCTCCAAACACCTCCTTCTAGTCGTCTTCATCCTTCGGCTCCCTTCTCCTCCGTCCTCCTATTCCCCCTTTTGCTTCTCATTCTCCTCCCCCCTGCCTCAACCCCGCCCTCCTCAGTCCGCCTTCCTCCCTCATCTCCTCTCCAGCCCCTCGTGCAGTTGGATGCCCCGCGGGCTTGCCGCCGGTCGGTCGGTGGCGCGCGCGCGTGTGCTCGGGGGACAGCAGGAAGGTTTGAGTCTGATGGAGGAGGGCGATTTGTGTTTATTCCAGATGTGTGTCTCGCCTATCGCCAGGCACATCGCTCTCAAAGTCTTCGACAGCTGCACTGGTTGACGGCGGTTTGTTCCCAGCCGTCCCGTGGTGTTCGGTCCCCGTTGTGGATCAGCAGGGGCCCGCGCCCTTCCAGCTCCCGCTGCCCCCTCCCCATCCTGCCGGTAGGCTCGCGTCGTGTCGACGCGGCGGCGACCCCAGCGCGGGCGTTCAAGGTGGAACGCCGCCGGCCCAGAGTCGGCCAATGAGGACCATTTGGGGATCGAAAGGCCGCCGATCGTTCGAGGTTGAACGCTCCACGCGGTGTCAGAAACCAGCGCCGGGATCTTCACGGCATGATTTTGCCGTGCCATTTTTGTTCCTGTCCTCCGCATGTCCTCATCATCGTCATCATCTTCGACATCACCATGATCATCGCTACCATCATCATCATTCGCATGATCTTCCCAACCCTCATGTGTCACCCATCACACGGTTCGTGGCCCCATAGGGAGCTCCACCGCAGGCCCCAGTGGCAGGTTCCTCATGGCGGTCCCAAGCACACTGCGGCACACCCCTCACACGTGCCGTGGCCACACAGGGAGCTCCAACGAAGAAGCCAGTGGCAGGGTCCACATGGCGGCCCCACCTCCTGTCGGCACACTCCTCGCACGATTCGCTGTCCCACTGGGAGCTCCGCCGAAGGCCCCAGTGGCAGGGTCCCCTATGGCGGCCCCGCTCCCAGCTCGGCGCGCTACTCACACGTCTTGTGGCCCCACAGGGAGCCCCCCTCCTTCGTCCCACCTGCCTTGCGGTTTTCAAACTTGCATATGGTTGCGTCTTTCTTCAGTTTGTGTTTTCAGCGTGGTTTCATGTTTTTTGTTTCGCACTCTTGCGCCATCGCTTCTCATCGCTCTATAGACGGAGGACGGTGCTTTGGCGAAGTATGTTACCTCCCGAGACGCCTTCATTGTTTGTTAGCGGAACTTTTCCATGCACGGATGGGGTGTCGAGTGTTGTCAAAAGAGTTATATTGTGCCGATGTTCGCCCATGTCACGCACCAGCTGATTACAAACAACGTTCCGCACCCACTAATATCACACACGTAATTCGGACCGTTGCAAATTCTGGGTGTCGTGCAGGGCGTCTTCATGTGCGATACCCCTGGTACTTAAATAATCCAGCAGATTCCAGGATTGAGGACACGTTTGCTGCAGTCAGTCTAGATCTCGCGTAAGGCGCATTCACATGTCAATGACGCTCGGCCTGAAGCCTCGAACGCTGATGAAGATGGTTGACAGACTCTTTCCAAATCTGGCTCGCTCTCGGGCTCTTCAAATTGGTTGATCTTGCAGCTTGAACTTCCAACAGCTGCTGGGATGGAGGGTGGCTCATTTAGAACATCGAGCTCTCGCATTCGATGCCCCCAGCGGCTATCATGATGATGTGTGGAATGGCGAGCAGCAGCACGTACCTAGATATTGTAGAGGCCTCCAGCTTGCGCCGCCGATCCGGAACGCTCTGTGCGAATTTGTCCTGTTGAATAGCCTGTCAGGTTTACCTCGCGGAGGCAGGAGGGAGGATGAGGAGGAGGAGGAGGAGGAGAAGGAGGAGGAGGAGGAGAAGGAGAAGGAGGAGGAGGAGGAGGAGGAGGGTGAGGAGGATGTTATCAACCGCCTTGGGCAGTATGTGTTGAATGAAACGTTTGCCTCGTGTCTGTTTGTCGAGCTTGTTGGTGGGCTAGTTCCCGAACGGGTTGGCTCGTTGGTCGGTGGTTGGACGGGTCGTATCGTGAATATTTCATCGTATGTTGTGCCGTTTGGTCATTTCTATCTTCTCTGGTCGAAGACGCCTACGGCGAATCATTGCCGCCCCTTATCTTTTGGAATTGCCCATGTGGCCGAGCGTTGTGGCAAGAGCTCTGTCAAGCTATCGGACCATGTGTTCCCCCAGCCGTTGTGGACACCCTTCGGGGAACACTTGAGGGAGGATGGCGGGGAAGATCAGGAGGAGGAGGAGGAGGAGGAGGAGGAGGAGGAGGAGGAGAGGACATCTTGGGGGCCTCCTCGGGCCTCCTGTGGGCCTTTGGGGGCTTCTCGGGGGCCTCTTTGGATGTCTTATGGCATCCTTGGCCTGTCTGACGCCGTTAGAAGCCGTCTTAGGGGTCCTCTCTGGACCGACTTGAGGCTTTCTTGGGGTGCTTCAGGGCCGTCTCGTCTTGGGTGTCTCGGAGGCCCCTTGGGCCATTTTGGGGCCCTAAGGTTTCTTGGGCCGTCATGAGGTCATCTTCGAGGCCTTTGGGGCCATCTTGGGGCGATCTCGGGGGCCTCTTGGGCCGTCTTGGGCTGTCGGAAGACCGGAAAGAAGCAAATGCCCAAATCTTGCAAACGCCTACGGCAAATCACGGATTCGGGCCTCTTTGGGCCTTCCTGGATGCCTCGTGGAGGCCTTTTGGGCCGTCTTGGGGGCCTCTTGGGCCGTTGTGGTGCCATCTTGGAGGGCTCTTTGGCGATCTTGGGGCGACCTTTGGGGGCTCTTGGGCCGTCGGAAGGCAGAAAAGAAGCAAATGTACAAGTCCTCCGAAAACAGATGGCAAATCAATGAGTTTGGCTTCGTCGGGCCTCTTGGAGGCCTCTTGGGCCGTCTTGGAAACCTCTTGGGTGCCTCTTGGGCTGTCTTGGGCCATCATGGAACCCTCTTGGGCCGTCTTGGAGGCTTCTTGGGCAGACTTGGAAGTTTCTTGGGCCCTCTTGGGCCGTCTTGGAGGCCATCTTGGACCCTGCTGGGCCGTCTTGGAGGCCATCTTGGGCGAAGTTAGAGGCCTCTTGGGGCCCTTTTGGAGGCTTCTTGAGCCGTCATGAGGTCATCTTGAAGGTCTTTGGGGCCATCTTGGGGCGATCTCGGGGGTCTCTTGGGCCGTCTTGGGCTGTCGGAAAGCCGAAAAGAAGTAAGGCCCTCTTGGACGACGTCTGGGGGGCGTCTTGGGAGCCTCTGGGGCCGTCTTGGGGGCCTCTTGGAGACTTCTTGGGCGGACTCGGAGCCATCTTGGAGCTATCTGGGGCCGCCTTGGTGGCTTCTTCGGCAGCTTGGAGGTAACTTGGGCCCTCTTGAGCCGTCTTGGAGAATTTTATCCGGACGTTGTGCTCGTTTGGGGGCTTTCCAGGTGGCCGGCGGGGCGGGTCGAAGCCCCAGGGGGAGTTCTTTTGGAAAAGAACCAATCCGCCGCCTCCTGTGGTCTTGCCACAGGGGTGCCCGGCGTGCTAGACCCTACCGGATTGGGCTTGGTTTTTGCCCGAAAACAGCTCTCCCCTGGGGCTCTGGCCCGTCCCGCCAGCCACTTGGAAAGCCGCCGAACATATACTTGTCAATGGCTTTCCTGCTCCAAGATTGCCCAAGATGGCTTCAAAACGGCTTAGATGGCCCGAGATGGCCTCGAAGTTCGCCCAAGATGGTCCAAGATGGCCTCCAAGACGGCCCAAGAGGGTCCAAGATATTTCCAAGTCCGCCCAAGAAGCCTCCAAGATGGCCTAAGACGTCAGACGGCCCAAGAGGTGCCTAAGAGGCCCTCAAGTCAGGAGGGCCCGAAGAGGCGAAAATCATGGATTTCCTGAGGTTTTTGAAGGATTTTCGTATTTGCTCGTTTTCGGCCTTCCGACGGCCCAAGACGCCCCCAGGGCAACGGATCCGGGGGGTCCACAGGGTCCCGGGGGCCTCGGATTCGGGGGGTCCGATTTTCGGGGGGGGGCCGGGTAATATGATAGATGAATGGGAATATGTGTATTTATTTACTGCACCACGCAGCTCACACATCCAATGCGCAGGAATTCACAGCCTGGGGCTCACGCCAGCAAACAGTCTTGTCCTCTGTCGATCGGCCGACTGGCCAGGACCACGACGACGAGGACTGGCGCGCCTCTGGCTCCGGACTGCTGGAGCTGGTGCCGTGCGCCCCAGGCGACCCCCCGAGCGTGGCCGCGGAAGGAGCGCGCCTGGAGGGGGGGGGGGCGGCCACCGCCACCCAGGCCTCCAAGCGGCGCTGGGGGGGGGGGCAGGCTAGGGTCGGGGAAACGTAAGACTCGAGAAAGCAGGAACTCGGATTTACCGATCTTTTTTGGCGAGCGCCGCGTTGTGGATTTTGACGGTCCGGTTTTCATGGGATGTTTGCAGTGGGAGTTCGGGTCATATTTCAGATTGGGCCTCGTCATTTTTATGATGGCCCCGTCGGGCCAACCCGTGTCCCCCGTACCCGAGTCTTACCTCTCACCGATAGGGGGGAACGCATCGCCCCCCAATAGCCCGCTCAGCACCGATAAGGGCCTGATATTTTGCCCCGCCCAGGAACGCGCGGTGTCGCTACCGGGGCGTATCGCCGATCTGTCGGCGATTTATCACCGATGTCAGGTCGATGCCCCCCCACTCCTGAGCCATTCCCCTCCTGCGGTCCCCTTCGCTCCAGCAGCGAGATCGAAGCTCGAGGATAAGGTTGTTGGTAGCGTTTTGGTGTTTTTTTGCGCCCTCGCGGCCACTGTTGCGTTCCTTTTGATATCCTAGACGCTTTGCGTAGTAACCCCACCAGCCCATCCAGAGACAATGTCCAGGCGAGTTGCCTTGATCAGGGATGTGGAGGAACATGCAGCGGAATAAGGGGTTGGAGAAGCCGTCATACCCCAAGAGGGGGAGGATGGAGGAGGAATCGGAGGAGGAGGGGTAGGGGGGGAGGAGGGAAGAGGGAGGATGGAGGAGGAGGAGGAATCGGCGGAGGATGAAGAGAAGGATGAGGAGGAATATGAGGAGGAGGAAAATGATGAGGAGGAGGAGGAGGAGAAGGAGGAGGAGGAGGAGGAGGAGGAGGAGGACTCGGTGGATCGGGATCGGGATCGGGCTCGTGGAGTTCGCTTGTCTGCTCGGCTCTAGCGGCGTGAAACCTGGGACCCTCGCAACGCTCGGAACTCTGAGTGGCGTTACATAGAACGAAGGGCCAGGACAGCACACTGGCACGAGGGAGGGGGTAATGGGGCCGTCTGCCTCAGGGGAGCGGGGGTCCGTCTAAAGGGCTAGAGAAAACCGCGTCCTGGAATAAAAGATTGCCCCTGCCTGCTCTGCCTCGGCCTCTCCTCCCTCCTCCTCGTCGAGCAGAAAGGCAAGAGGCCTCTTGGATGCCTCTCGGAGCCTCGTCGGATGTTTCTTGAAAGCTTGCTTGGGGCCCTCTTGGGGCGTCTTCAAGGCCTCCTGGCGGTCCCGGGAGCCTCTTAGAGCGTCTTGGGTGCCTCGGGGGGAGCCTGCAGGGTTTTTCTCGGGGTCTCTTGGGGACCCCTTTGAGGCCTCCTGGGGCCTCCTAGGCGCCTTGGGGACCATAATTCTTGACCCTTCGCGTATCCCCACCAGCGGCCAACGTCAATACCCTCACACACATGGCGCAGCATTTGTCTTCTCCACCGGGAACTCACAGGCAACGACAACGGCCTGGGGCCAGACGACGGCCCTTCTGAGATTTCCTTCCTCAGCGGGGGATTCTCGATCGGGCTTACCCGATCGAGAATCCCCCGCTGAGGAAGGGCCTCACGAGCATGACAGCATGATTCAAGACTTTGCCCCACAGTGTACTTTGCATTGTTTTTTGACAGGGATTGTGGAGGGGGGCGCATCGGGTTGGCCGCGCATGTTCCAAATGTGGAAGCAGAGTGCGTTTTTTTTATCGTTTTTGATAGGGATGGTAGGGGGCGGGCCCTCATGGTGTCGGACGCTGGCCGGGTGGGGCAGAGTGTGTACATTAATTAGGCATAGTGATCAAGACACCTCTTCTGGACGCAAACTGTTTGGCTCATTCCCAGCCGCCCCACCAACACATAAGTAGTATTGGAGTCTCAGCATTTTCAGCGGTCGTCGTTGGATGGGCAGCTACTGGGAACCAATTACATATGAGAAAACCCCAATAAGTGGATTCTTTGAACATTAATATTATGGATCTTGAGTTCGATGGTGAGATCCATAATGAGGTCGACAGTGGGATCGATAGCGAGGACGATTAGATGGTCGATCGTGAGACCGAGAGTGACATCGATTCAATGAGATCGATATTGAGATCGATCGCGAGATCGCTCATGCGATCTCTAGTGAGATCACTTGTGAGATCGATAGTGAGATCGATTGTGAGATCGATGGCGAGATCGATAAAGAAGTGGGTAATGGATCGATGGTGAGACCGATCGATAAGAAGATCGACCAGGAACCCGGGAACCCGGGAACCTCGCCGCCCTCCGAAATCGGCCTGGAACCCGGAACCGAGAACCCGGGAACCATGGGAACCTGGAACCGGGAACCCGGGAACCCAGCGTGCGACCAAAATCGGCGGGACATTTTCGCCAAATCCTTCAGCTTCCGCGAGGACCCCTTCAGGGCAAGCACTGATTGGGGAATACAGACCCCAGGTGCGCGACTCTGAGGCCAGGTGCGCCACGCGTGCCAGGCGCGCCACGCGCACCAGGCGCGCAAGGTTTCCTTGAGGCCCAAGCGTGCCATGCACGTCTCGTGCGCCAGACGTGTCACGTGCTCCACGTGCGCCAAGTGTGCCGCATGCTCCAGTCTCGTCACTTGCGCCACTATCTGGGCACGCGCAGGGTGTTCCAGGTGCGCCCGCGCAGATCGGGAAACATGCCGTCCTATACCATCTTTATCGAAAACCATTGAAGAAACGCGGCGGAATGGCCATCATGACATCTGGTGGGCTTGCGCACAGCAGGCAACGTGCCAGCACCCCCGTTGCTCCTGTCACAAACCAACGCAACGTGATCGCAGGGTGCCCGCGCATGATTCAGATTTAGCGGCGAAGTGCATTTTGTATGGCTTTTGACATGGATGGTGCCCCTGCGCACAGAAGACCATATGCTGGCACCCCCGCCGCCCCTGTTGAAAAATTATACAAAGTGCTCGCGGAGCCTCCGAGTATGACCTTACATGTTGCCGCAAAGTGTACTGTGTGGAGCGCGGGGCATGGCACTAAGCAGTTAATCCGCCGGCACCTTCGCCGTCCCTGTCAAAAACAAACTCAGATTGGTCGCGGGGCGCCCGCGTATGCTCCCGATTTGGAGGCAACGTGTATGTTGTATTGTTTGTTGACAGGGGTGGTGGTAGGGGGGGCTCATCGGTACGTGTTGGCTGCCTGTCGGGTGTGAGAGGAGGTGCTTATCCAGCTGCCTGCGGCAAGTCCCGCCACCGTGCCAGCCCAGCATTCTGGGTGGCGACAATTTGAGGGGGCACGAGAGGTCGTCACGTAGAACACCTCGTGTCTGATGGTTATGGTGATCGATGGTGATGATGATGGTTATGATTCGAAGGAGAATGTTGATTATGGTGATGATGTTGGTTACGTTGATGTTGTTGTTGATGATGATGATGATGATTGTGATGATGATCTCGGTGATGGTGAGAATGATGATGATGACGACGACGATGATGATGCTGCTGATGCTGGTGCTGCTGCTGGTGGTGATGATGAGGATGAGGATGAGGATGAGGATGAGGAGGAGGATGAGGATGATGGACTAATCTGGGCCGCCTGGAGGCTGTCTTGGCCTCCTGTGAGTTGGGCCGTCTTGGGCCCCCCTTGGCCGTATGGTGGGTGTCTGCAGGCTGTCGTGGGGCCGTCTTCGCGCCGTCTTGGGCCGCCGAAGTGCCTCTTGGGCAGTCTTGGGGCCGTCTTAGATGCCTCTTGGGCCATCGTGGAGTCCTCTGAGGCCGTCTTGAGCTAACGGCAGCCCGAAATGGCGAGAATGCGAAGTGAATTTAAAACCTAATGGAAGTCAATGCTGGCCTGATCGGACCCTGTTGGAGTTTCTCTTGTGGACCTTTTTTCGGTCCTCTTGGAAGCATCTTGGGCCGTCTTGAAGCAGTATTCGGCCGCCTTGGGGCCATATTTGGCCGTCTTCGAGGCATAGTGGGCCATCTTGGTTTCCTTGGTTGCCTGCACGGGACGCCTTGGAAGCTCGGGACGCATATCCATAGTTTTTAACACATGGATCGTGGTTTTGGAGGTCCTGGAGCGCTTGGGAGCAGCGCCTGGGAATGCGGGAGGTGCACGATCCTCGAGCGGGTGCACGTGCGAAGAAGGATCTAGGGGGTAGCAACCATGCGAGAAGTGCGCAATCCTCGAGCGGGCGCGCATGGAATGGAGGTTCAGGCATTAGCTGCAATGCGGGAAGTTCACCGTTCTCGAGCGGGCACGTGCGGAAGGGAGGTTCAGGCATTACCTGCCATGCAGGAAGTGCACCATCTTCTTGCGGGCACGCGTGGACGGGGGTGTCAAGCATTAGCTGCAATGCGGGAAGTACACCATCCTCGAGCGGGCAAGCTTGGAAAGGGGGTTCAGGGATTCGCTGCCATGCTGGAAGTGCACCATCCTCGAGCGGGCACAAGGAAAGTGGCATCCGTGAGTAGGGGGGTGTACGCAAAAGTCTGCTTGTAGACTGGGGGCGGCCCAATATCAGATGCACAAACATCCCAACAGACAGCCCTTGTCATTCTTCCACGCCTCAACGTGCCAGGGAGCACGGTGGCAATGATAACTTCCTCCCCAGCGGGTGCAGGAGGGGTTGGAAGAGGAAGCCCCACAAACCACTCACGCCCACAGGGCTAGCGGGATTCTGCCCAGACCGCACCCCAGGAGAGGTCCAGGGATCGATCCTGAAGAGGAGCGGTCAGACTGCTTCTGGCGTCGCGGAAATTACCCGACGCACGTTGATTCCTCGGTTTCGCCTACAGGGGATGAAGGGGGCTCGGGCTCTGTGACAGCTTAGCCGGCCCCCTGGGTGGAACCGATTGGTCCGAGGCCCACGTCGCAAAACAGTCAGGGTTTTGGAAACTAAGGCATTCTTTAGCGAGGAGTTTGCAAGATCCAGATCCAGCTGGAACGAACAACGAATGGAGAACGCTTCGGCACACGACCTCAGTCTTCTTGGGTGCGCCAACGTCATGGTTTATGAGAAAGTCCCCGCTTGCGTGGTCCTGAGGAACCACGACAACGGATGTCTGGGGAGGTGGCCTCGCCTTCAATGTTCGTGGAATCGAGAGGACGCCTCGCCCTCGACGGAGAGCTGGCGGAGGCCAGTGGAAGTGAGGCGTCAGCAACTCCGCCGGTGGGGGGCTGCGCAAGTGGAGGCGGCCCCATCTTTCAGCATGATAAGATTCACGTTCGGACCGAGGTATACGATCGAGGTCGGTTCGGGGAGGGTGCCCTAATGTTCTTCGTGTTTGTTTGATGTTCTTGTGCAGCTTGGGGAGGGGTACCCTCGAGTGATCATATGGTTTGGGGTGCTTCGGCCGGCGGAGGGTTCACGTTCTTGAAGGATGTGTTTCTGTCCTGGGTCCGGCCGTGGTACTGTGGGAAAGCCTTCGCCCCGCTGTCCGACCTGCCCACCCCCTAGTCGTGGATAGGTGCCGTCTCCGTCGGGTCTCGCGGCATCCATCCCCGCATCGAGGGGGCAGGCTGGTGGCGTTACGGCACCCTGTCTCACTGAGCGGCGGCGAGCCTGGGGGGAAGTGAGAAGGGGCGGGCCTTCTCAGGAGGCTCGGAAGTCCCGCGGCCCTCTGAACAGTTTTCTAAGCCTTCCCCCGCGAAGACACAGAAACTTTTTCAGAAGGCCTGCGGCCTTCTGAGAAGCCCCGCCGCCGTCTGAGAAAAGGCCTTCTCCTTCTCACTTTCCCCCCTCGCTCGCCGCCCAACTGGGGATGGGAACAAGTCGAACGATATTGCATCGCGCGGTTTACGCACATGGGCGGGGGAGGGGCAGACTTCAAGCCTCCACCTGGATTCAGCTTCCGTGGGCACTGACCCCGAAGAAGTCGAACTCCCAGTCTCATGTGCTCCAAAGTCTGGATCCACGCCTCCAGAATCTGGCTCAGGCGAGTTCCAGGGGAGGTGGAGGGGGCGCACATGATCAGATCTCCAAACCATCCCGTGGTGTTGGATCGCAGTTTCTGAATCCGCAGCGCCTTGCGTCTCACCTCTTTCTTTCTCCCCCATCTAACCTCCCTCTTCCCTCGTTGCCTCTCACCCCCCTCCCGTCCTGGTCCTTGCCTCTGCCCTTCGCATGTCCAGTGGCAGGGTCCACATGTGGTCCGCGGGTCCGTTTCGGCTCATCCCTGACACGCGTCGTGGCCCGACGGGAAGCTACATCGAATGCCCCAGTGGCAGGGTCCGCATGCGGTGTGGGGATCCACATTTCGGCACACCCTTTCTACGTCTCGTGCTTGTGGCAGGGCCCGCATGCGGTTCGCAGGTCCATTTTAACCCAGCCCTCATGCGCTTCGTGGGCTCACAGAAAGCTCCCTGAAGACCCCAGTCGCAGGGTCCGCATGCGGCCTTGGGGTTTCATCTCGGCACACCCTTCACGCGTTACGTAGCCCCATAAGGAGCTCCTCTGAAGGCTCAAGTGGGAAAGCCAGCATGGACTTCCGCTCCATGTTGTCACATCCCTCACACGTTCCGTGCCCCCATGGGAAGCTCCACCGAAGGCCTTGCTAGCAAAGCCCGCATGGTGCCTCCGATTCATTCCAGCAAACATGTCACGCGTTTCACGGCCGTGCAAGAAGCTTCCAATGACAACATATGTTTCACGGTGCACATGGCGTTATCGTCCTCCTGCTACAAGTTGTCGCGGCGCATATGGCTTTAGTATCCACCTGCGATGTGCGAGTCGCGGCTTACATTCAGGAGTCGCAGTGTTTTCTGGGCTGTGGCAGGAATCGGCAACATATGGCGTCGCAGACGGCATGTATAGTTGCTGCAACAAAAATACAGGACCAGGTCGGACCTCCCGTGGGCCTCCTGTGGGGTCATTCACCCTTAGCGAAGGGGCCCAGAAGGCGACAGTGACCAGGATCTGCACTCTCGACGCACATGGCATCACCGCCCCCCTCTAGACAAAAGTGCCTCGGCGCACATGGTGTTCGCACATAGGGTCATCTGCCTTTGCTACACGGGGCGTCCAAGGGAAAGGAGAAACGAACGGACCAGCAACGTTTCGAAACGATTCGGCACCCACTCGGCTCAACCAGGCCTTATTTGCGGGGCCAGGGGCGCCGCGCCAACCCGTAACTTGGTAACCCGACCAATTCGAGGGCATATTCGGCGTGTTGCGGTCTGTAGTGGTGCCGTGTGATGTTTTTGGTGCGTTCTGGTTCTTCAATCCATCGTTTGAGGCCACGCGGGGACGCAACGCCGCACACCGTGCGTACTATTCTGCGTTGGGTTCTTGCTCGACTATGTCTGACTTACTTCCAGCTATGAGGCGTGGATCTCAGTGGAACGTGTGCAAGTCGATGTATGTGATGCTTTTCACTCGAAGGCCAAGCTGTAGCCCCCTTGGCATCCGATGCTGCACTCAGACGTCACTGACTCAAGACGGCGGCCTGGATCCGGGTGCGTCTTCCATAGGGCTTACCGTTGCTTGGGACTGCCCAGGGCCGAGCAGCCGAGGCTTGCCGCCGTGAACGAAGCTTCATGGCCTGATCGTTCCTGCTTGCGTGTCCCACTGCAGGCAAACCCGTGCGTGCCGTCCCACCGCCTTCGCGGAGAAAGAAGCGTCTTCACCAGGCACTGTCACTGTGCTCCCTCCTGGCTCGAGAGCAAACTCCTGGAGCTTTGTGTTGCTGTATCATTATAGAACCCCGCTTCCAGAATGCACTCGCATGCGGTAGCGTAGGGTGATCGACCAGAAAGCGCCAATTCAGCTTGAATAAGCGTCGCTTAGGCGTCGACTCGCGTCGATGTTGCGTCGGTTAGCGTCGATTCGCCCGATCCGGCAAGATAGCACGGGGGGGGCTCCCATGCATTGCCACAGAGTTCTTGGCGCTCACCCGCAGGGTGAGAAGGCGGGGCCCTCAGGCGATGCGGCGGCCTTCGCGCTGCCGCGGCGGCTGTTCGATCGCCTGCTGCCGCACCAGCGCAGCGGCGTGGCGTGGATGGCGCGGCTGCACAAGGCCCCGCCGTATCTACCCCGCTGTATCTGCCTTCGTCGTGGGCCGGGGACATAAGGTCAGCTGGTGTTTGTTAAACGATGCCCCCCCACCCCCGGGATGATCAATACAACCCATGAGGCTCGAAATGTTTTATTACTCGCGTTAGGGGTCAGCTCTCGGCGAGAAACCGCGCCGCGGATGATAGCAATCGGCATGAACGACGCGCCGCTTCAGAGGGGGGGCATGCCCGCGGATTGCAGCGAAGTGCATGTGTGGGTGTTGCGCACATGCGCTGCGACTCCGCTCTTTCGCGGGCTCTGCTGCGCGCGCTGCCCGCTGCATTCGGATTGTGAGCGTGCGCCCCCCGAGGCCTGAGGCTTCGTAGGGGTCGTTGCTTTGTTTGCTTGTCCGGCCTGCGTTTCCCCGAAAGGCCGCTGCTGCGGCCCTTCCCCATGGCGCGTGGTTGGTATCAATGGAGGCCGGGTTGGCTTATCCTACTGGCCTTCGGCGGGCCCCGAGGCAGCCGAAAAGCGACCGAACTGGCCCTGGCGGGAACTCCAGGATTTCGGGCCCGCTTCTTTCATGGCGCTTTTCCATCGTGGCGACGGGAGCTCCGCTCGGCTGCGACGCAGGCAAATAACGCGGCGGTGGCGGCGGCGACGGTTCTTTGCCTCTGCCGCCTTTGAAACCCGCCCCCCCCCTCCCCCAGTCCGTGGCCATTTGGGCCTTAGCGCCTCGTTGCAGCGGAAGCGTTACTGCTCCTGTCGCCCTCTCGTTGGCGGCCGGGCGTCGGCGCTAATCACCGGCGCCGCCGCCGCGTGTTGTCATTTGGCGGACGCGCCCCCTCCCCCGCGATTCCCTCGAGCAAAGGAATTGTTTTTTAATCACATACCCCGCTGGTTGCTTTCACATATGGTATATATGTATGGATCTATAAGCGCTAGCTTATGATGGGCAGGTTATTTTGTTCACGGTTTCTGGAACACGCCATTTATATCCACGATTTCGCGGTCTGGATTCCTTTGACGGGGCTAGGGCGGTTTCGCGCGGACTCCCCGGGCGGAGCGTTCAATTCGATCGAATCAGTATCCATGGGATCGCGCTTCGGTATCCAGACCGCGAGGGCATGGATATGGCATCGGCGCCGCCCCGAAATGGAAGAGACGAGCTGAGCTCCTTAGGGTTTCTTCTGGAGGAGCTGGCCGTCGGATGCCTCGGAAAAAAGGATTTCTTGACGTTCGCTTCAGGTGCATACGAATGGTCACACAGCTTAGCTGGGCAGGGGACCATTGGCTGCGATCCGCGGAGACCTTTCCATGGGCGCCTTGCTGGTGTAGTGGCGACTGAAATTCAAACGGCCCGAATTGTTTTTGCTGTGGAGCCATAGTTGCGAATCAGGGGTCCTGAACGCGTCTTGTCGGATATCACTATAGCCCATACCTTGCCAAGCCGATTCTCGAATTGCCCTTGTCGTTTCTCGGGAGGGCGCTGCGGCCGCAGTGTGTATGGGCCTGCGCCCACCAGGTGTGGTCCCAGGCAGTTTCAATGAAAGGGCGTTCCGCTACAATGGGTTTTGTCCACCCCCGAGTCTGGCAGCCCGAACCCCCAACCAGCGCGTTCAACGAGCGCGGCAGGCACCGCCCGCGACGGCGCCAAGATTTCCGTTCGGGGGGGTACGTCGCAGTGGCGGTTTCTCCAAGCTTGGGAACCCGCATCACTGCACATAAGTCAGTGTTACAGACACTTCATGATTGGCAGTCGCTAGCTCTCTAGTGGGTGAAACCAAGACGAGCGTAGTTTCGAAATTCCGCCAACGGGGACCCGTGCCGTGACGACGTGGATACCCACGGCTTAGTGTTTTTGGGCACAGCAATTGTTAGCCAGCGTGGGCCCCAAACAGTGCGTTTCTAACTACGTCTGATGCGCAATCTATGTGGAGCTGTCGACGTGGCGCAATCTAGGCGATGCAAGCTGCGTTGTGCAACCTATGTGGCGCGAGGTGCCTGGTGGAAAATATGTTTTGCAACATTTGTTGTGCACTCGATGTGG
The DNA here is from genome assembly GCA_963575745.1 of Prorocentrum cordatum. Classification (NCBI taxonomy): domain Eukaryota; class Dinophyceae; order Prorocentrales; family Prorocentraceae; genus Prorocentrum; species Prorocentrum cordatum. Next base: position 1,147,625 of record CAUYUJ010015282.1, read on the forward strand.
AGCAATCTATGTGGCGCAATCCGTGTGGTGCAACCTACGTGGTGCAACACATGTGGTACAGCACATGGTGTGCGATATATGTCGTGCAGTCTAGGTTTGGTACAACCTACGTGGTGCAATATATTCCCAACCATCCTGTGGTGTTGGGTCCTCGTTTTGAAGAGACAGCGCCCCGCGTCCCACCTCCTCCTCCTCCTCCTCTTCTCTCCTCCCCCTCCTCCCTCCTCCCATCATCATCATCATCATCATCATCATCATCATCATCATCATCATCATCATCATGGCTTGGCTCAAGCCATTTTGGCTCAAGGCCATATCGGGAACTCAACCCCCCGTCTCAAGTGGCCTGCGCCCGCCGCGCGCGAGAGAGACCCTGGAGAGGCCCCAGGACAAGGGTCTCCGCATTTTGCACATACTCATACCACATCGCATAACGTACAGCCAGGATTCAGCCCTGGGTGTTTTCACTTGGCACAGCATTTTGCCTGCCGACAGGCTGCCGCGATGGCTGCCACACTTTCCATGGATCAGAAGATGGATCAGCTGCTGGCGTCTATGTCCACCGTCGTGGCCACCGTCAACGCCCACGACGCGAAGTTCGCCAGCCTCGCCAGAGACATGGAGAGCATGAAAACCGACATGCGCAACGAGGTGGACACCAAGTTCGAGCACCTGCAGAACCATATCATCGCCCTGCAGCAGCGCAACGGCAACAGCGACGGCGGCGAGGCCTCTGACGAGATGATCGACACGTGCCTCTCGGTCTCTCTGCTCAGCGCTCAGACTGACCAGAAGATCAGCGCCATCAATGCCACGCTGGAGGAGCTGAAGACTTCTGTTGCTACGCTGTCACGACCACCATCTACTGCATCTGGCAGCGCCAGCACATGGGGGACCTCAGCCGCGCCCCTCGGAGTTAGCGCCGCGCCTGCTGACAGGCGTAAGCTCTGGGTGCGAGGGTTTCCTGTCAAGTTGATGGCCTCCGCTTTCGACAAGCATTTCGTTTTCCTGAAGACCCTGCTCTCGCCCACCTACCGCGACAAGTGCAGCGCGATCACCAAGAGCTGCAAGTACGCCTACGTCATCCTCTTTGAGGACGCCGACGACGCCAAGAATGCAATGTTGCAGCTGCGTGCGATGACGCTAGAATGGGGAGATGGCAGTGGCTTTCGGCATCGTCTTCGGGTTGGCACTGACGAACCCATCGATGTCAGCAAAAAAGGTTGGGTGCTGGGCCAGGTCTGGCAACACGTCAAGCAGGTCATGGTTGATGCTGGCACTTGGCGACCTGACACTCAGCTCCGCTGCAACAAGTACATGGGCCTCTGCTTTTTGGTCAACGGCGACCTCGTGGACGAGCTCGTCGTGCTGCAGAACGTCCTGGAAACTGACGACCCGAACGTCGAGCCCAACCGTGGCAACTTGAAGCGCTACGGCTTCACTGACGAGCAAGTCGACAAGCTGCCCGAGCTGGTCACTGCCGCTCTACGCCGTGAATAGGGGCGGAGTGAGCCAGTACCTGGGAGCGATAGCGATGATGAATTCGACCCTGAACGTTTGCGAGCCCTTCTGCGAGAACGGGGGGAGGCCACCTCGAATCTGTCCGACTCTCTTCTTCCTGAGAATGCTCCAGCTATTCTTGATCCATACCTTCCTGTTCCACACTCTCCTGGGCGAGGTGATGCTGCTCCAGCTGAGCAGCGGCATCCATTTGTCATTTCTCGTGCTTTGGGTCTTGCTTCTTGGAATACTCGTGCATTTTTTGGCAGTGTTTATGGCGATCCACAGAGACAGCATCGGAAACAGCAGATTTTCAGAAGTCTTGTACACCGCTTTCAAGTAGTATTTTTGCAGGAAACCCACGGGACCGAAGAAGATCTTTCCTCGCTGGATCGTGACATGCCAGCTTACACGCATATTGGCTCTTTTTGCACTTCTGCGGCTGCGGGAGGCGTTACCATGTCTATTGATCCTTCTCTGCTCCAGCTCTTTCAGGACATCCACGTTGTCAATATTATCGATGGACGGTGCTTAGCAGTTACATTGGCAGGCGAGAAAGGCACATTGCAATTGATTAACTTGCACCTCGACCCCACCCTCTCCGACGTTGAGAAGGATCGTGTGATCCGCGCTGCTGCTGCTCACGCTCTGCCTGCTGATCAGGCCACGGTCATCTTGGGAGGCGATTTTAACTTCTTGGAGGAGGGGGAGATGAGGACGTTCACGGACGGAAGGGAACCCACCCCTGAGAGGACCGCTGTTCTGCACATGTTTTCTCGGGTTTTTGGACACCTTGCTGAAGTTGCCCAACAGGAGCCCACTCATCGGTCTGGGAGGAGGGAGGACGGTGCGCTTAGCCTTGGGCGCTTGGATAGGTTCTACATCTCTTCTGCCACCACCGACATTCTAGATGCGACACCACGGAGCGGTGTCATAGGTCTTGCTCATGACGTCGCCCAGCCGAGCGACCATATTCCTGTCTGGCTTCAGTTTTCGCCGGGAGGCAGAACGACGCCGACGATCCCCTCCTGGATTGCCAAACATCCTGATTTTGGTTCTGAGGTTGAAGCTGCCATAGGTTCGGTTGAAATGCCCAGGGAACCGTTCGAGTACCTCATGTCCGTCAAAGATGCGATGTATGTCGCCAAGGATGCTCTGATGACTCGCATGTTCTTCCGAGGCCCCCACAACGATGCGCAGAAGTTATCGGTCTACCTTAAGTTTCTTCGGGCTGTTCGGGATGGCAAGTCTTGGGACATTCGGAGGTGTATCCAGGCTATACCTCATCTTAGTCTACATGTTCATGCTGATGAATGTTGTTTTAGAGATTCTGTGTCATTTTATCGGGAAATGGCTGAGCTCCAGCACTCTCTTCTCCAGCGAGAAATCCGCGAACACGTCGAAGGCGGCGGAGCCCCCGACGACGATCGAGGCCTCAGGTTGCACCAGCTTCTGCGACAGTGGTCTCCCAAAAGACGCCGAATCGTTCTGGTTTCGGTCCCCGACCCCACCGGGAGCCCCTCGCCTGATCTTGAGGTCAGTGCTCAGAATCTTGCGTCGCACTGGGGGCGGGTCCATGCCGTAAAGCCTCAGGACAGGGGATACCACTTCCAGAAGGCACTGTTGAGCGGCGAGATTCACAGGTTGCCCCAGGTATCGAGTGGACGCTCGACCTGCATAGCTTCATAGGTAAGCTCGTCGGCCGCAAGGACAGCGCGACGGGCCCTGACGGCATCCCTTATAGTGCATGGCGGTTCGCTGGCGACGCCGCCCACAATGCCTTGTACCAAGTTTACCTCACTATATTGGACAATCCTACATATGGGCCCCAACATAGAGGCTTCAACGAGTCCCTCACGGTGTACCTCCCTAAGGCCATCAACCCGTCCGAAGCTGGAACCTCTGAGATCTCTCGGGAAGCGTCTGTGGTTCGCCCTATTGCCCTCAGCAATACTGATAACAAAATAGTATCTCTGGCCATATGCGAGCCGTTTAGCCAGCAATGCCAGTGCAGCGTCTTAGGCTCCCAGACGGGCTTCGTGCGCAAGAGGTCTATGCTCGACAACTTGCTCTGCCTTGAGGCGGACATTCTTGAATGCGCTTGCTATCGTGGCATGCCGCACGCGGGGCTGCTCCTCTTGGATTTCCGCGCCGCGTTCCCGTCGCTGCGCCACGACTGGATCATAGATGTGTTAATCATGATGAATATACCCATGTATATCGTGAATGCCGTTCGGTCCCTATACACAGGCATCTACACACACATATGCTTAGCAGGCAAAAAGTTCCCAGGCTACTCGATTACCCAAGGCATCAAACAAGGATGTCCACTGTCGGGTGCTTTATTTGCGTTATGCATCGACCCGCTGCTGCGCCGCTTATCCAACTTGCTAGCTCCAGTTTGTGCTACACCCCGTGCCTTTGCAGATGACATCCAGATCTCGGCATCCAACCTGTTGCTAGCTGTTCCGATTGTGCTGAAGAGTGTTATTAGGTCCAGCCGTTGTACTGGCCTGCTCTTGAACCTTGCCAAGTGTATGATCGTGCACGTGCAAGAGATGCCAGATGACCAGCATTTCGTCTTATTCGAAACAGTACGCACAAACGTTCGCTCGCTCATGCACGGCACCAGTGGCAAAGTCTTGGGTGTTTTTCTGGGCCCTGGAGGTTACGAGAAATCCTGGTCCGCTCCGCTTCAGAAATATGAGTCGAGTCCGTCATGTTCGGTCGCTTCGTCTTGGGCTTACTCAAAGTATATATGCATACAACTCCTTGGCTTTCTCGGTTCTCACCTTCATGATGCAGCTATGTTATATATCGCAGGACGCGCTTCGCATGGAAACAAAAGGATTGCAGACTCTCACCGCGTGCCCGTTCTACAGCATTCCTACTGGTCTTCTCCGCAATCTCTCGTCTGCGTGGCTCTGGCCCATTGCCCCGCGCAACCTTGTGCTGGAGAATCAGGCTGCCATGTATCGGGTCGCTGTTCGGTCCAAGGTTTTTGACAGCATTCGGAGGCGCTTTCACGAGCTTGAGGATGAGGACTGGGATGTTCTAGCGGTCAAGCGGTTCCCGACGTGGCGTGCCGAGTCCATTGTTTTCCACCTGGTACACAACTACGAGCGTCTAACAGCCCTGCCGTGGAACCACTTCGATGAGGACACTCACGAGTTGCAGAAACGGATTTTGAAGAAGTTGATTTCTGAGGCCCCTTGTAGCTCCGCGGGTTTTCTCTTGGGCAATCGAATTCGGTTCGCTTTTCCACTGGTAAGTGATTCTAGTATCGACCTTGCGGTGCTCAGGCTCAGGCTAGCCTGCACGCGCGTCGGCCCTTTTGTGGCTGCTGCCATTCTTAAAACCATCTGCAACGCGTGGGCGACCTCTGCCAGGTATAGGCAGGGCCGTCTTACCTGCCGTTTCGGTTGCCGAGCCGCAGGCGGCGACCACGTCCAGCATTATTTCGATTGCCTTCATGTCCTGAGCCTGCTTCACTCTGTTCTGCCCTTCCTGCCAGTCGAGTATATGAATCAGAGCCTTGATGCGCGTATGCTGTGCACCATGCCATGCCATTCTAGTCAGCAGATGTTCTCTTTGTTTCTCGTCCATGACCTGCTCTTTGCCACCTTTAACACCTTGAGGAGCTCGCACAGGTACGGGCCCGATTGCTTGCTGCCTCTCCTGCGCGCGCGAGCCCGCCACATCGCCAAGAAGCGGCGTGTCGTGCGGAGCTTGCTCATCAGGAGGCCCGCGGCAGGGAGCAGCTGAACTGCCCGACTCTCTGGCGCGCTCAGGGGAGTGCGACCATCATCATCATCATCATCATCATCATCATCGTCATCATCATCATCATCATCATCATCATCATCATCATCATCGTCATTGTCATCGTCGTCATCGTCATCGTCATCACCCACTTCGGCACACCCCTCACACGTTTCGTGGCCCCATAGGGAGCTCCACCGAAGGCCCGAGGGCTGCCGCCCGCATGCGCCCCCTACACCCATTTCGGCACACCCCTCACACGTTTCGTGGCCCCATAGGGAGCTCCACCGAAGGCCCCATGGCTGCCGTCCGCATGCGTCCCGCACACCCATTTCGGCACACCCCTCACACGTTTCGTGGCCCCACAGGGAGCTCCACCGAAGGCCCCAGTGTTGCCGTCCGCATGCGTCCCGCACACCCATTTCGGCACACCCCTCACACGTTTCGTGGCCCCATAGGGAGCTCCACCGAAGGCCCCATGGCTGCCGTCCGCATGCGTCCCGCACACCCATTTCGGGCACACCCCTCACACGGCACACCCCTTTTTCGTGGCCCCATAGGGAGCTCCACCGAAGGCCCCATGGCTGCCGTCCGCATGCGTCCCGCACACCCATTTCGGCACACCCCTCACACGTTTCGTGGCCCCACACTAGCACACCCTCCACATGCCGTCCGCATGCGTCCCGCACACCCATTTCGGCACACCCCTCACACGTTTCGTGGCCCCACAGGGAGCTCCACCGAAGGCCCCATGCTGCCGTCCGCATGCGTCCCGCACACCCATTTCGGCACACCCCTCACACGTTTCGTGGCCCCATAGGGAGCTCCACCGAAGGCCCCATGGCTGCCGTCCGCATGCGTCCCGCACACCCATTTCGGCACACCCCTCACACGTTTCGTGGCCCCACAGGGAGCTCCACCGAAGGCCCCAGTGCTGCCGTCCGCATGCGTCCCGCACACCCATTTCGGCACACCCCTCACACGTTTCGTGGCCCCATAGGGAGCTCCACCGAAGGCCCCATGGCTGCCGTCCGCATGCGTCCCGCACACCCATTTCGGCACACCCCTCACACGTTTCGTGGCCCCACAGGGAGCTCCACCGAAGGCCCCAGTGCTGCCGTCCGCATGCGTCCCGCACACCCATTTCGGCACACCCCTCACACGTTTCGTGGCCCCATAGGGAGCTCCACCGAAGGCCCCATGGCTGCCGTCCGCATGCGTCCCGCACACCCATTTCGGCACACCCCTCACACGTTTCGTGGCCCCACAGGGAGCTCCACCGAAGGCCCCAGTGCTGCCGTCCGCATGCGTCCCGCACACCCATTTCGGCACACCCCTCACACGTTTCGTGGCCCCATAGGGAGCTCCACCGAAGTGGCTGCCGTGCCCCGCACAGGCACACCCCTCACACGTTTCGTGGCCCCACAGGGAGCTCCACCGAAGGCCCCAGTGCTGCCGTCCGCATGCGTCCCGCACACCCATTTCGGCACACCCCTCACACGTTTCGTGGCCCCATAGGGAGCTCCACCGAAGGCCCCATGGCTGCCGTCCGCATGCGTCCCGCACACCCATTTCGGCACACCCCTCACACGTTTCGTGGCCCCACAGGGAGCTCCACCGAAGGCCCCAGTGCTGCCGTCCGCATGCGTCCCGCACACCCATTTCGGCACACCCCTCACACGTTTCGTGGCCCCATAGGGAGCTCCACCGAAGGCCCCATGGCTGCCGTCCGCATGCGTCCCGCACACACATTTCGGCACACCCCTCACACGTTTCGTGGCCCCACAGGGAGCTCCACCGAAGGCGCGCGTCGCTTTGACCCTCTCGGGGCGATCAGCGCGCGTCGCGCAAACTCCGCATTGCGCTCTGCCCAGCGCCTCGCCCGCCCCTCGTCGCTCTGCCTGGCGGCCAGAGCCATGCGCGCTACGAGTCAGCCAGCAATCACTCTCTGATCCGCTCAGCGGACGAACCGCGCGCGTCACTGCGACCCCTTCGGGGCGACCTGCGCGCGTCGCGGGGGCTCCGCCTTGCGCTGCGCCCGCAGCCTTGGTCTTTGGAGTGCGCGGGCAAAGGAGATGGAATTATCCACTGCGTGGAGCTCCCCATATGTGCATCTACTCGCATGGACCTGTCCGCCGTGAATGTCTAGGCGCAAGAGCTTTCGAATATTAACAGGCTTCAGTTGTGACGGTCTGGACATCAATCTAACTGCGAATGAATTGGAGTGTGAATGAGCCTCAGTAGTACGAGCGCGTCTCTGTGCATGAGCCTGGGGCCTCCTGGGGCCTCCTGAAACCTACTGGGGCTTCCTGGGGTCTCCAGGAGCCTCTTGGGACCTCCTGGGACCTCCTAGGAAGGTTCGTGCCCCAGGAGAGGCGCAATCTATAGCAACAGACGTACATAAAACATTGCGGATTAGAGCCACAGGAGAAGGGCAATCTATAGGAACACGCGTAAAACACCAAGGACTCGTGCCCCAGGAGAGGCCCAATATATAGGAACATGAGTAAAACATTTAGGATTGTGTACACAAGAGAAGGACCATCTATAGAAACATACGTAGAACATCAAAGAATCGTGCTCCAGGTGAGGCCCAATCGATAGGAGCATACGTAAAACACATGGGATTGGAGCCACTCCTGTTGCCTTCTGAGGCCTCCTGCTCCTGGTGCCTCTCGGGGCCTCCTGTTGCCTTCCGAGGCCTCCTGGCGCTTCCTGTTGCCTCCTGGGGCCTCCTGTGGTTTCCTGGGGCCTTCTGGAGCTTCCTGGGGCCTCCTCGAGCCTCTTGGGACATCTTGTGGCCTCTTGAGTCTTTCTGTGGCCTCCTGATGCCTCCTGGTACCTCATGTGGTCTCCTGGGGCCTCCTGGAGTCTGGCCCACCTGGGGGGTGAAAATTAGCGCCTCGCTCGAGACATCCTCCAAATCTGCTCCGAAAGCGAAGGATTTGGGCCCAGAAACAAGCAAACCGCCTGAGACATCCCCACAAAATGGCCGCGAACGAGCCCGTGCAACCACCCCTGGCGGCTCCCCTTAGGGCCACGAGCCTGGCCACCAAAACAAGCAAACCGATCGAGACATCCTCAAAATCTGGCCCACCTGGGGGGTGAAAATGAGCGCCTCGCTCGAGACATCCTCCAAATCTGCTCCGAAAGCGAAGGATGTTGGGCACAGAAACAAGCAAACCGCCTGAGACATCCCCACAAAATGGCCGCGAACGAGCCCGTGCAACCACCCCTGGCGGCTCCCCTTAGGGCCACGAGCCTGGCCACCAAAATTATTCACTGCGTGGAGCTCCCCATATGTGCATCTACTCGCATGGACCTGTCCGCCGTGAATGTCTAGGCGCAAGAGCTTTCGAATATTAACGGGCTTCAGTTGTGACGGTCTGGACATCAATCTAACTGCGAATGAATTGGAGTGTGAATGAGCCTCAGTAGTACGAGCGCGTCTCTGTGCATGAGCCTGGGGCCTCCTGGGGCCTCCTGAAACCTACTGGGGCTTCCTGGGGTCTCCAGGAGCCTCTTGGGACCTCCTGGGACCTCCTAGGAAGGTTTCGTGCCCCAGGAGAGGCGCAATCTATAGCAACAGACGTACATAAAACATTGCGGATTAGAGCCACAGGAGAAGGGCAATCTATAGGAACACGCGTAAAACACCAAGGACTCGTGCCCCAGGAGAGGCCCAATACATAGGAACATGAGTAAAACATTTAGGATTGTGTACACAGGAGAAGGACCATCTATAGAAACATACGTAGAACATCAAAGAATCGTGCTCCAGGTGAGGCCCAATCGATAGGAGCATACGTAAAACACATGGGATTGGAGCCACTCCTGTTGCCTTCTGAGGCCTCCTGCTCCTGGGGCCTCTCGGGGCCTCCTGTTGCCTTCCGAGGCCTCCTGGCGCTTCCTGTTGCCTCCTGGGGCCTCCTGTGGTTTCCTGAGGCCTTCTGGAGCTTCCTGGGGCCTCCTGGAGCCTCTTGGGGCATCCTGTGGCCTCTTGAGTCTTTCTGTGGCCTCCTGATGCCTCCTGGTACCTCATGTGGTCTCCTGGGGCCTCCTGGAGTCTGGCCCACCTGGGGGGTGAAAATTAGCGCCTCGCTCGAGACATCCTCCAAATCTGCTCCGAAAGCGAAGGATTTTGGGCCCAGAAACAAGCAAACCGCCTGAGACATCCCCACAAAATGGCCGCGAACGAGCCCGTGCAACCACCCCTGGCGGCTCCCCTTAGGGCCACGAGCCTGGCCACCAAAACAAGCAAACCGATCGAGACATCCTCAAAGTCTGGCCCACCTGGGGGGTGAAAATGAGCGCCTCGCTCGAGACATCCTCCAAATCTGCTCCGAAAGCGAAGGATGTTGGGCACAGAAACAAGCAAACCGCCTGAGACATCCCCACAAAATGGCCGCGAACGAGCCCGTGCAACCACCCCTGGCGGCTCCCCTTAGGGCCACGAGCCTGGCCACCAAAACAAGCAAACCGATCGAGACATCCTCAAAATCTGGCCCACCTGGGGGGTGAAACGCCTCGCTCGAGAGCAAACCGATCGAAGACATCCTCAAAATCTGGCCTCAGGGCCACGAGCCTGGCCATCGAGACATGGCCCACCTGGGGGGTGAAAATGAGCGCCTCGCTCGAGACATCCTCCAAATCTGCTCCGAAAGCGAAGGATGTTGGCAAGACAACAGGCAAACCGCCTGAGACATCCCCACAAAACGGCCGCGAACGGGACCGTGCAACACCCCTGGCGGCTCCCCTTAGGGCCACGAGCCTGGCCACCAAAACAAGCAAACCGATCGAGACATCCTCAAAATCTGGCCCACCTGGGGGGTGAAAATGAGCGCCTCGCTCGAGACATCCTCCAAATCTGCTCCGAAAGCGAAGGATGTTGGCAAGACAAACAGGCAAACCGCCTGAGACATCCCCACAAAACGGCCGCGAACGGGACCGTGCAACACCCCTCGGCGGCTCCCCTTAGGGGTGCTGAAACCAGCGCCCCGCCTGAGACATCCTCGCAATCTGCTGTTTATCGAATAAGTCAGACAATGAGAAGGTCTGGGTATGAGTAATTCTGAGTATGAGTAAGTCTGTGTATGAGGAACTCTGAGTAAAAGGAGGAGGAGAAGGAGGAAGTCTGAGTATGAGTAAGTCTGAGTATGAGTAGGTCTGGGTATGAGTAGGTCTGAGTATGAGTAAGTTAATGTGATCAGGTCTGAGTATGAGTGAGTCTGTGTATGAGTAAGTCTGTGTATGAGTAAGTCTGTGTATGAGCGAATCTGAGTATGAGTGAGCCTAAGTAGGAGGAGACGAGAAGAGGGGAGGAGGGGAAGAAGAAGGAGTAGGAGGCGTCCAAGTAATAACAAGAACCCCATCTTAGGATATGGGGAACAAGCAAACCGATCGAGACATCCTCAAAATCTGGCCCACCTGGGGGGTGAAAATGAGCGCCTCGCTCGAGACATCCTCCAAATCTGCTCCGCGAAGGATGTTGGCAAACAAACAGGCAAACCGCCTGAGACATCCCCACAAAACGGCCGCGAACGGGACCGTGCAACAACCCCTCGGCGGCTCCCCTTAGGGCCACGAGCCTGGCCACCAAAACAAGCAAACCGATCGAGACATCCTCAAAATCTGGCCCACCTGGGGGGTGAAAATGAGCGCCTCGCTCGAGACATCCTCCAAATCTGCTCCGAAAGCGAAGGATGTTGGGCACAGAAACAAGCAAACCGCCTGAGACATCCCCACAAAATGGCCGCGAACGAGCCCGTGCAACCACCCCTGGCGGCTCCCCTTAGGGCCACGAGCCTGGCCACCAAAACAAGCAAACCGATCGAGACATCCTCAAAATCTGGCCCACCTGGGGGGTGAAAATGAGCGCCTCGCTCGAGACATCCTCCAAATCTGCTCCGAAAGCGAAGGATGTTGGCAAGACAAACAGGCAAACCGCCTGAGACATCCCCACAAAACGGCCGCGAACGGGACCGTGCAACACCCCTCGGCGGCTCCCCTTAGGGGTGCTGAAACCAGCGCCCCGCCTGAGACATCCTCGCAATCTGCTGTTTATCGAATAAGTCAGACAATGAGAAGGTCTGAGTATGAGTAATTCTGAGTATGAGTAAGTCTGTGCATGAGGAACTCTGAGTAAAAGGAGGAGGAGAAGGAGGAAGTCTGAGTATGAGTAAGTCTGAGTATGAGTAGGTCTGGGTATGAGTAGGTCTGAGTATGAGTAAGTTAATGTGATCAGGTCTGAGTATGAGTGAGTCTGTGTATGAGTAAGTCTGTGTATGAGTAAGTCTGTGTATGAGTGAATCTGAGTATGAGTGAGTCTAAGTAGGAGGAGACGAGAAGAGGGGAGGAGGAGAAGAAGAAGGAGTAGGAGGCGTCCAAGTAATAACAATAACCCCATCTTAGGATATGGGGAAAAAATGAGCGGAGGAAGCGAGCGCGATCCTCGTGTGTGGCGTGCCGACATGGGCGTCGCGGCGCGCGGGCGCTGCCGTCGGGGTTCCCAGGGAAGCCCCCTGCAGAGGCGACGCTCAGAGTCACGAGTACCGAGAGTCACGCAGACCCAAACTGTTCACAGTCGTATACATACATTTACACTGGGCGTATCCATGCACGCATTCATGCGAATAGAATCAATCGCGCGCAGATTCATTCATAATCAGACTCGCTCGCGATCCGACTCGCACGCGCTCAAGCTTTCATATTCGGACTTATCGTCTTCGTTCGTGTTGTGTACACTGCCACGCATTTCGGCACACCCCTCATACGGCTCGTGGCCCCATAGGGAGCGCCACCGGAGAAGATATTCACAATTGCGGTACTCTCAACTGCATATGGTTGGGTTCTTCGCCAGGCTAATTTTGACAGTCTTGATGCTGTCCCCTCCACGACTCGTGCAAACATCCCACCTTCCCACCCGCAATTTGTTCGCAAAACCTCTCAAAAAACAATGACGGTAGGTGCCACATGGCATTTGGCAGCGACACCGACGCCGACGACGACGAGGACGCCGAAGACGACGACGACGACGACGCCGAAGACGACTACGCGGACACCGACGAAGACTCCGACGACCCCGACGACGACGACGACGACGACTCCGACGACCCCGACGACTTCGACGACGACGATGACGACGACGACGCCGACGCCGACGACGACGCCGACGACGATGACGCCGATGACGACGACGAAGACGACAACGACGGACGACTACGACGAGGGAGGAGGGAGGAGGAAGGACGACCACGGCGACAAAGACAACGGAAACGACGACGATGCCAAGGAGGACGACGACGGCGACGACGAGGAAAGAGGCTGATTACGCCGACGACGATGACGGCATCTTCGCGTCGGTGATGAAGGTTTTCGAAGGGATGCGAAGTTGCGCGCGGCAGACGCGCGAGAGTGGCTCGCATGCTATGGTTTGACACGGATCGTGCCACCCCAGCACGCGCGCAAGGGCGTTCGAACGATTTCGACACGCGCGCGCGAAGCCCGTTTGGTAGCATTTCCGGAACATGTTGAACAACATATGGCTTTTTGTATTAAAAATTCAAAAGAAACGTGCACGTTTTTGTTTGACAATCCGTGTTGCGAAACCATTTGTTTTTTTGGACAGCCGATTTTGACTTCCTCCCGAAACCGAAGGTTTTTGAAGGATGCCAGCATGCGCGCGCGACGACGCGCGCGCGTGCATTTCGTTTCGTTTTGTTGCAAGGAATTCTCGCGACGGCACGCGCGCAAGGGCGGTCGAAGGATTCCGGCATGCGCGCGCGACGCCGCGCGCGTGTGCATTTTGTTTCAATTTTCTGCCAGGGAAGATTGAAATCTTATGTTTTTTTTTTTATGAACGTTTGCGCGCGCATAGAATCTGTTGCGAAGGATGGCGGGGGGGGGGGGGCGATACCGGCCTAGCTGGGATAGTATGAACTCACAGCTCGGATGGGCGAGGGGGCAGAACCATATGCAAATTGCAATGCGAAAAGGGGCATCGTTAAACCCGAGGGTGGGAGGGTGGTAGAACCTATTTCCTCTTCAGAAAGGGAAACTCATTTGCTCAATTTGAAGTTGTCCAGTCCACTGCTCGCGCAAACATCCCACCCACCCACCCACAGCTTGGTTTGCTAACTCCATGCGGAAGCGATTGAGATGAGTGCTTGGTGTTGGCTGGTGCATCTTTGCGGCCGCGCTACCCCACGCACGCTCGCGCGCGCAGCGGCCAACTAGTTTGGCGCGACCGACGCGAACGCGGTGGCGCTGACCGTTCGGCACATTCCAGTGGGCGCTTCAGTGCGAGTCGGCGACTTGGGCGGGCGCGGTATCATGGCAACGTCGACAACGGTAGACACGATGATGACAGTAGCGATGTTGGCGACGATACTGACAGCGACGACGGGACAGCCAGTGACGGCGCCGGTGCTGATCACGCCGACGACGATGACGGCGTCTTCGCGTCGGTGATGAAGGTTTTGGAAAGGAGTTCGAAATGCGCGCGCGGCAGACGCGCGAGAGTGGCACGCATGGTATTATTTGACACGTATGGTGCCACCCCAGCACGCGCGCAAGGGCACCCGAACGATTTCGACATGCGCGCGCGCGAAGCCCGTTTGGTAGCATTTTCGGAAATTGTTGAACAGCCATTGGTTTTGTCAAGAATTTGCAAGAGCGCGCGAAGCCTGGTGTTTTCGATCTGTGTTTGGGCGCTCGATTTTGAAATCCCTCCGAAACCCGAGTTTTTGTAGAAGGATTCCGGCATGCGCGCGCGACGACGCGCGCGTGTGCACTTTGTTTCATTTTTGCTGCAAGGGAAGATTGAAAACTTCTGTTTGTTTTATGAACGAGCGCGGGCGCGTAACATCTGTTGCGAAGGACGGCGGGGGGGGCGCTACCGGTATAGCTGGGACAGCATGAGTTCACAGTTATACTGGGCGATGGGGCAGAATCATATGCAAATTGCAACACGAATGTGGGAATATTTAATCCTGGGGCGGAATGGTCGTATAGTTTCCTGCTTGCAAGAATAATCTACGTGGTGCAATTCAGTGCTGTTCGCAGTGAGTTGTCAACTCCACTGCACGCGCAACCATCCCACCCACCCACCCGCAACTTGGTTTGTAGAACCCATGCGGCGGCGATTGCATGAGTGCGTGGCGTTGGCTGGTGCATCTCTGCGGCCGCGCTACCCCGCGCATGCTCGCGCGCGCAGCGGCCAGCTAGTTTGGAGCGACCGACGCGGCCACGGTGGCGCTGACCGCTAGACACTTCCCAACGTCCATTTCAGTGGGAATCGGTTATTTGGGCGGGCGCGGTACCATGGCAATGTGGACAACGGTAGGCACAATGATGGTTGTAGCGATGTTGGTGACGATGCTGACAACGACGTTGGCAAGGCCCCTGGGGCGTCGATGCTGATCACGCCGACGACGATGACGGCGTCTTCGCGTCGGTGATGAAAGTGTTGGAACAGTTCGGCATCGTCGCGAAAACGGTCGGCCTGGAGTTTTTGAGACAGATCGTGCTTCCCCCCCCGCACGCGCGCAAGGGCTTGCGATTGACTTCGATACGCGGCGCGAGAGGCCCGTCCGGCCGAATCGTATGACAAAAGAAAAGATAGCACAGGAGCGCGAACACAAGTCTTCTGTTGAAGCGTGATGTTGGAAGACCGTGTTTTGTTATATGTGTTCGGGACATTTGGCTTTGAACCCCATGCGGAACCTCAAGTTTCTGACAGATTTCGGCATGCGCTCGCGACGCCACTCGCGTGTGCATTTTGTATTGTTTTTGTCGCGAGGGGGTCTTGCGACAGCAAGTGGGCAAGGGCGCTCGAATGATTTCGGCACGCGCGCGCGGTAGGCACGTTTTGGTAGCATGTCGTGTACATGTTGAACAGTCGATGGTGGCCATAAGGATTCGCAACAGCCTGGGCGCAAGCTTTTTGTTGACGGTTCTTGTTGCCAGCCCGTATGAGTTTATTTGTGTTCGGGACACTCGATTTTGGAATCCGGGCGAAACCTTCGGTTTTCGAGCGATTTCGGCATGCACGCGTGACGCCGCGCGCGTCTGCATTCCGTCCAGTTCGTTTCAGAGGGTTCTAGAAAATTGAAGATGTTTGATAAACGAGTGTGCGCGCATAGCATTTTCTCCAAAGGATAATGGGGGATGCCAGTTTAGCTTGGATAGAGCGAGTTCATATTTCGGATGGACACTTGGGGAATAATCAATCACACATAGCAATCCAGAAAAAGGTACCGTTAATTTCGCGGGGGGGGGGTCGATTTGATTGCTCTTATGAAACAAGAATCGGTGTGGTGCTACATATGTGGCCGCGACAATGCTGCGACGGGGCTGCGACAGCGACAACATCCCCACCAGAGTGGCGGTCATGTCCAGACGACGGGCGGCGACGAGGCGGCGACGGCAACACCATGGCCACCAGACAGGGCGTCAGGCCCAGACGACGGGCAGCATCGAGGCGGTGACAGGGCGGCGACGGCGACAATATAGCCGCCACACCAACGGTCAGGCCCAGACGACGGGCGGTGACGAGGCAGCGACTGGGAGGCGACGGCGACAACATAGCCGACAGACCGGCGGTCAGGCTCAGTTCAAAAGCATAGGATTAAGAGAATTCTAATTGTGAGGACTGTTTGGGGAATCTGGAACACGGTTGTATGTCGATCTGGCTGGCGGACAGCCTCAGAACGAATATTATGGTTTTTGTTCCCATCGCCATGCTGGCAGTAGTAGCAGCTTGTTGCATCAGCGCGCTTGCAATTGGCCGACGCCTTCCAAGCCTTTTCAACATTTCAACGTCCAAAGCAGTCCCACGTCCAAGCAAGGGCAGATTGGGAGGAGGGTGGAGGAAGAGGAGAGGGAGGAGGAGGAGGAGGAAGAGGAGAGGGAGGAGGAGGAGCAGGAGAAGGGCGAGGAGCAGGAGGATGAGGAGGAGGAGGAGGATGAGGAGGAGGAGGAGAGAAGAGAGAGAGAGAGAGAGGGAGAGATAGAGATAGAGAGAGAGAGAGATGGGGAAACGAACAGGAAATCAGGAAGGAGGAAGGCGGAGGCAGGAGGGAGCAAGGAGGAGGGATGGGGGAGGGAGGGAGGACGGGGGAAGAGTGAGCCGGGACCACAGGGAAGCATGGGTGAAGGAGGGGGAAGCGAGGAGGTAGGAGAGAGAAGGGGAGTGGAGGCAGGAGGGCAGCGGAGGAGGACGACGAGGAGGAGGAGGGATAGGGAGGCAAGGGGAGCAAAAGGCTGGCTACGGCGGCATCCTGGCAGACGAGATGGGCCTAGGCAAGACGATACAGGCACGCGCGCTCCTGGAGAGTCTCGTCCTCCACCCTCTGCCTGGCTTCTCCTTGCAAACCGACCCCGCACCTAGCGCCTGCACTCGAGGGCCCCTCCTTCTTCATGGGCCCACCGGTGTGGTGCGTTCTTAGTTTGGTTCCGCAGCGCCGGCCCCAGAGCCCTCGACCCCATCGTGGGAACCGTTTGCTCGTCTCGTGTCGTTGTGTGTAGGCACGGGTTCCCGAGAACCCGGGCCCACCACGCTGCGGCGCGGCACGCTATCCACTTCGCGGTCCCCAGGCGTCCACCTGCCGAGCTTTTCCCAGCCTCCCACCCTGCGAAGCGGAGCGGCACCCGATCCGCTTGCAAGGCACAGCGTGTCGCCGGGGCCGCCGCTCCGACACGCTAAGCAAAAGTTCCCTTCCATGCTGGGGGCGGACCGCAAATATCCACGCAAGAACGCGGGTGGTACGCCCAGGGGATCTCATAGTTCTAGAACCGTCCGTCGTGCGATATAAGTGGTAATCTAGCTGTCGGCTGTGGGTCTGTCGGCATCTAGAAATACTGTTGACCGGCGTACCAGGACCACCAGGTTGCTTGATTCGTGGTAGTCTGTATAGAGTTCTGTAAATCTAGAGCGCGCGCGGGAGGCTAGGAAATTCGGCACGAGTTGTATAATTCGCTTCGCTATCCTAGGACTACGTCTTTGGTCAAGCGGGACTCCAGATTCCGCCCTAGGCCCTCAACCTCATGTGGAAAACAGCCCCTGTTTCCATACAAAGCTGCCCCGTGTGTTCTCGTTCACGGCGTCGGAGGTTGGTTCAAGGGCCCGCTTCCTTTAATATCCCCTCCTCGTCCTACTCATTATCCTCGCCGTCCTTCTTCTCATGCTTGTTGGTGCTCATGACGATCATTGCTTCTCGCGGCCCTGACTACGCGCAAGAAAGATGCAAAGCAGTTCCTTTTGAAAGTGGGACCCTCGCCAAAATAGCAGGCCCAACTGCGGTGGTCCTTAATGGGGGGCGCCTCTTGCAGTAGAGTGGAGGACTTTTGGGGGCGTGTACAGGGAGGACCTGGGACGGGAGGCCGTATTGCAGCATCGCTTTCGCATCTTTGGTTTATTGCAGTCCTCCTCCTCCTCGTCCTGCTCCTCCTCCTCCTCCTCCTCATCGGGCACCGGCGACGCCAACGACGACGGCGATTACGGCGACGACGACGACAACGACGACGACGACGACGACGACGACGACGACGACGACGACGACGACGACGACGATGCCGACGACGACGACGGCAAGGACGGCAAGGACGACGACGATGACGACACTTACGATGATCCTCTCCCTTGTGCAGGCGTGCGCGCTCCTGGAGGGCCTGCGCCGTGGCGCCGCCCAGGCCCCGTCGGAGCAGGCCCCTCGCGGCCGCTGCTGCAGCACTGGCGCAGCAGGAGGTCTCGATCCTGATCCCGACGATCAAAGAATATCACAAACATTAAGTCGGGCCTGTCCCTCTACACCAGGAACGTTCAAAATTAGCCTGGCGAAGGACCCAACCATATGCAGTTGAGAGTACCGCAATTGTGAATATCTTCTTCGGTGGCGCTCCCTATGGGGCCACGAGCCGTATGAGGGGTGTGCCGAAATGCGTGGCAGTGTACACAACACGAACGAAGACGATAGGTCCGAATATGAAAGCTTGAGCGCGTGCGAGTCGGATCGCGAGCGAGTCTGATTATGAATGAATCTGCGCGCGATTGATTCTATTCGCATGAATGCGTGCATGGATACGCCCAGTGTAAATGTATGTATACGACTGTGAACAGTTTGGGTCTGCGTGACTCTCGGTACTCGTGACTCTGAGCGTCGCCTCTGCAGGGGGCTTCCCTGGGAACCCCGACGGCAGCGCCCGCGCGCCGCGACGCCCATGTCGGCACGCCACACACGAGGATCGCGCTCGCTTCCTCCCCTCATTGTTTCCATCTCCTTTGCCCGCGCACTCCAAAGACCAAGGCTGCGGGCGCAGCGCAAGGCGGAGCCCCCGCGACGCGCGCAGGTCGCCCCGAAGGGGTCGCAGTGACGCGCGCGGTTCGTCCGCTGAGCGGATCAGAGAGTGATTGCTGGCTGACTCGTAGCGCGCATGGCTCTGGCCGCCAGGCAGAGCGACGAGGGGCGGGCGAGGCGCTGGGCAGAGCGCAGTGCGGAGTTTGCGCGACGCGCGCTGATCGCCCCGAGAGGGTCAAAGCGACGCGCGCCTTCGGTGGAGCTCCCTGTGGGGCCACGAAACGTGTGAGGGGTGTGCCGAAATGGGTGTGCGGGACGCATGCGGACGGCAGCCATGGGGCCTTCGGTGGAGCTCCCTATGGGGCCACGAAACGTGTGAGGGGTGTGCCGAAATGGGTGTGCGGGACGCATGCGGACGGCAGCACTGGGGCCTTCGGTGGAGCTCCCTGTGGGGCCACGAAACGTGTGAGGGGTGTGCCGAAATGGGTGTGCGGGACGCATGCGGACGGCAGCCATGGGGCCTTCGGTGGAGCTCCCTATGGGGCCACGAAACGTGTGAGGGGTGTGCCGAAATGGGTGTGCGGGACGCATGCGGACGGCAGCACTGGGGCCTTCGGTGGAGCTCCCTGTGGGGCCACGAAACGTGTGAGGGGTGTGCCGAAATGGGTGTGCGGGACGCATGCGGACGGCAGCCATGGGGACCTTCGGAGGGCTCCCTATGGGGCCACGAAGCGTGTGAGGGGTGGCCGAAATGTGTGTGCGGGACGCATGCGGAGGCAGCCATGGGGCCTTCGGTGGAGCTCCCTGTGGGGCCACGAAACGTGTGAGGGGTGTGCCGAAATGGGTGTGCGATGGACGCAGGGGTGTGCCGAAATGACGGCGGAGCAGCACTGGGGCCTTCGGTGGAGCTCCCTGTGGGGCCACGAAACGTGTGAGGGGTGTGCCGAAATGGGTGTGCGGGACGCATGCGGACGGCAGCCATGGGCCTTCGGTGGAGCTCCCTATGGGGCCACGAAACGTGTGAGGGGTGTGCCGAAATGGGTGTGCGGGACGCATGCGGACGGCAGCCATGGGGCCTTCGGTGGAGCTCCCTGTGGGGCCACGAAACGTGTGAGGGGTGTGCCGAAATGGGTGTGCGGGACGCATGCGGACGGCAGCATGGGGCCTTCGGTGGAGCTCCCTGTGGGGCCACGAAACGTGTGAGGGGTGTGCCGAATGGGTGTGCGGGACGCTTGCGGACGGCAGCACTGGGGCCTTCGGTGGAGCTCCCTGTGGGGCCACGAAACGTGTGAGGGGTGTGCCGAAATGGGTGTGCGGGACGCATGCGGACGGCAGCCATGGGGCCTTCGGTGGAGCTCCCTATGGGGCCACGAAACGTGTGAGGGGTGTGCCGAAATGGGTGTGCGGGACGCATGCGGACGGCAGCACTGGGGCCTTCGGTGGAGCTCCCTGTGGGGCCACGAAACGTGTGAGGGGTGTGCCGAAATGGGTGTGCGGGACGCATGCGGACGGCAGCCATGGGGCCTTCGGTGGAGCTCCCTATGGGGCCACGAAACGTGTGAGGGGTGTGCCGAAATGGGTGTGCGGGACGCATGCGGACGGCAGCACTGGGGCATTCGGTGGAGCTCCCTGTGGGGCCACGAAACGTGTGAGGGGTGTGCCGAAATGGGTGTGCGGGACGCATGCGGACGGCAGCCATGGGGCCTTCGGTGGAGCTCCCTATGGGGCCACGAAACGTGTGAGGGGTGTGCCGAAATGGGTGTGCGGGACGCATGCGGACGGCAGCACTGGGGCCTTCGGTGGAGCTCCCTGTGGGGCCACGAAACGTGTGAGGGGTGTGCCGAAATGGGTGTGCGGGACGCATGCGGACGGCAGCCCTGGGCCTTCGGTGGAGCTCCCTATGGGGCCACGAAACGTGTGAGGGGTGTGCCGAAATGGGTGATGACGATGACGATGACGACGATGACAATGACGATGACGATGATGATGATGATGATGATGATGATGATGATGATGATGATGATGTGATGATGATGATGGTGATGATGATGATGATGATGATGATGATGATGATGATGATGATGATGGGAGGAGGGAGGAGGGGGAGGAGGGAGGACGAGGTGGGACGCGGGGCGCTGTCTCTTCAAAACGAGGACCCAACACCACAGGATGGTTGGGAAATAGTACAACATTGTCTGGGGACGATTTTGGTGTACCGTTTTTGAATATATTTTGAACATGTGACATTGTACATCATTGTAGGTCTCCTTGCGTCGTCTCTGGCGTCCGCTCCCCCCCCGCTCGTGTGGGTCCTATGTGCGCGCACCCTGGGCGAAGCCTCAGCTGGTCTACGCACTCATGAGCGTCTCTCCTTTCCTCCTCCTCCTCCTCCTCCTTTGCATCTGTGGGCGAGGCTCTGAATGTGTTGTCATACGTGGTTTCACTTGGTCGCCCCAGCTTTGGGCAAATGCCCGGGCTATGTTTGTCACGGATTGCGTTTGCTTGTCCCGGCCGCGTGGCCGTTGCAGGCATGTTCCCATTCAGGTTGATACGTTTTGCGGGAATTCGTATCTTCAGGCAGGTGTGCTCTTCTCCCCCCTTCCTCGCTCCTCCTCCGTCGATGCTCCCTGCTTTGAAAGGGGTCCAGGGGCATGGAGTGCTCGGTACGGTGCAATAAAGAGGTTGCATTTGAGACTCGTTTTTTTCCTAATCTGTGGTGTCATCTCGCTCTGGGAACAAAGACAAAACGAATATCGTGCGCTGGAAAAAATGTTTTGATAATGTTGTTTGACTATGTTCTCTTTTTCGTCAAAAGTCCCCATGTATGGGGACATGCCCGACCTAACACAAACCATGCATTCTCGGAGGTCCGCGCGGATCTTTAAGATCTGTGCCGGGCCTCTGTGGCGGCGTCTCCGGCACCGCCCCTGGCGCGCTCCGCGCGCCAGGGAGGACTGTTCAGCGCTGGTCCAAGAGATCCGCGTGGACCTCAGAGAAACTATCTTGATGCCGCTTTGTGTTCCTCCGTGTCCACCACTTGCCCCCGCTTTCCTTGAGAGATCTTTCGCAACGTCGGATCTCAGCGTTTGAGGCTGAGGCCTCCCCTGCTGCCCTCGGCGGTGCGCAGAAGGGGGCCCGGGCAGAGGAGGGACCGGCTCTCTAGAAAGACTCCCCGTAATTTGGAAGCCCTCTGGTCCTCCCCCGTCCCTCCTGTCGCAACTGCACTGTCGATTGTTCAGGCCACGGTTCATAGCATGAGTTTGTTTCTTTCAGGTCGGTTTGAACGGTGTTCCCAGTTTGCTTAACGACCTTTTGATTCGCAATGTGGCTGCTGGCCGACGGCGGCACCGGACCAGCAGGCGGCGCACGCGCCGCCGCCGAGGAGGCTGGGAAGGGGAGGGGAGCCCGGGCCCCGACGACCCCACCCTTGAGGAGGGCGCGGCTGACAGCGGCGCCAGCGACTCCTCCGAGGGGAGCACGGCAGGGTGCTGGAGGCGGCCCCACCGCGGGGCGACGGCGCGCGCGCTCCCGCAGCCCCCGCGCGCCGGCTCCGAGGCAGCCGGCCCCTTCGGCACCAGCGGCTACTGGGCTCCGCTCGCGCTGGCGCCGGGAGCGCAGGGGCAGGAGCAGCGACCGCTTTGCCAGCGAGCGGCCGGCGCACCGTTTCAGGCGCCGCCGGGCCTGGAGCCGGACTCGCAGACCCCAGGCAGGGGCTCGGCGGCGCTCGGCGCGGCCGGCGGCCACGGCCGCGCAGACACCGCCATTGAGGGGGCGCAGCCCAAACGCGGCGCGGCGCCCGCGCGGCAGCCGCCGCGAGACGCGGGCGGCGGGCTCGGCGGCGGCGGCGGTCGCGACGCTGGAGCAGGAGGAGGCCCCGGCCAAGCCCGCGGCGCCACGCCGCTCGCGCAGGCGAGGGAGGCGCCCGCGAACCCCCGCGAGCGGCGCTCGCGCAGCAGGGGGGGCGGCAGCAGCAGTTCAGCCTGGCGCGAGAGGCTGAGGAGGCTGCAGAGGCACGCGCCGCTCCCCGCATGCGGGGGTGCTCCTCGCAGCGGGGACGCAGGCCGCGCTGGGGGCCAGCAGCGGCATGCAGCTCCTCGGGCAGCTCCTGGGGCAACGGCGACGGCCCCCCCTTGCGGCAGAGGCGCAAGCAGCGCCTTTATGGGGGAGCGGCGACGACCGGCAGCAGCGGTAACAGCGCTGGCGCACCGCTGCGCCGCCGGGGCTGCTTGGGGGGCGGTGGCGGGGCCGCGGCGGCGGCACCAGCAGCTCCAGCGACGGCAGCACCCCCCGCTGCGCCGAGGCCGGACGGCGGACCGCCCCCAGCGGCGACGCTGGAGGCTGCGCTCCGCGAGTGGGCTGGCGCTGCGAGGCACAGGTCGCGGCGCAGGTCCTGGCGGTCGCGCGGGACGCACTGGGTGGGCCCCCCACGGCAGCGCTCGCCGCGCAGGCGACCGCGACGGAGCTGCCAGCACGGGCCCCTTCGGCGGGGCGACGGGCACGGGCGGCACCGGCGGCGCGGGCGAGGGCGGCGGCCCCCCCGGCCCCAGCGAGAGGGCGACGGCAACGGCCGCCCGCGCAGGGGTCAAAAGGGCTGCCGGCGCCGGCCCCCGCGGAGGGGCGACGGGCCAGGGCGGCGTTGATTAGTTTGGGGGTTAAGCTGACAATCTTGCTCACTGCGGGCACGTCATCCGTATGACACAGGAGGGGGCGGAACAACGCACGAACACACAACGTATCCCGATCTGAAACCGTTTGTGCTCAAGTTGTGTTTTGTACATATGGCCGAGCGGGTGAAGAACACCGCTACGGTTGAAAACATGGAGAACTTGGTGAAGTCTTGCCAGGCGTAAGTCATGCAGAAGAGAATTTACCAGTCCGACATGGACGATCTCGTCGCCAACAACCGTGGGGACCCTGGGCACTGTCATCCACTGCACTCGTCGGATTGCTGAGCCTCAATTGCGAGAGGCGCTCACCAGAGAGCTCGGCATCACCGAGGACGACGCCTACACGCGCGCGAGGTGACAGCTGTCGGCTGCCTTTTCGCGCGCCCCCCTGAAGTGAAGAACGGCCGTGGACGGATCGAAGTTGCGCTCCGCAGAGACGCGCGCCGTCGAGATTGGAAGGCTGGAGCCAGGCAGCGAGAAGATCTCGACGACAAGGGCCCCTATCAGGAGTAGGTCCCCCGCCAGACCTGCGAGCGCCCCTGCCTCGGCCAGCGGGCCCGCGATGAGCCCCCGTCGATGTGCCAGGCGTGCCGCGCGAAGGCTCCTGCGGGCATCCCGCTGAGCGAGGGGGCGAGGATCTCGGCGCCGCGCGGCAGTGGCCCTGCCAGCGCCATGTCTTCGCTAGGCGGCGCCGCCACGGCTGCCGCCGCCCCCGAGTAGAACCAGCGCGAGAAGTGCGACGAGAAGCAGAACGACGTGGAGATCTTCGCCGTCGGCTACGAGCGCATGCTTCTGATAGGGCAAAGCGGCGCGGCGATCACGGGGCGCAAGTTGACGCCGGGGCCCGAGCGCGCGGCCGGGGCGCGCGGCGGCGATCGAGGGAACGGAGGCGCCGAATGTTACGTGCGAGACGTGGCTCAAGAAGAAGCCGCCGTGCCGTGGCGCGCCGCTCGCGAGGCCCGCGGCCGCGAAGAAGCCCGCGGGGGCACGGCGCAAGGAGGGGCGCGCCCTTTCCGAACGGGAAGACAGCGACGGGGAGGGGGATGAGCAGTCCGAGCCCGACGAGGTCGAGGACCTCGAGGCCCCCGCCTCCGTGCCCAAGCCCGCCGCAACGACGCCCCCCGAGAGGAAATGCGTCGCGATGCGGCGCGCGAGGGGCTCACGCTGCGCCGCGCGGGAATCCTTCGGCAACAAGCGCCGGGCGCGCGCTATCTATCGGGAAGAAGGATGACTCCCACGGCAAGGCGAAGAAGACCACGGCGGCGGAGAAGCTCGTAGAGTTGCTCCACGATAAGAAGCTGCAGCTGTTTGCGCAGATTTCCGCCAACATGCGACACGCGACATGACAGAACGTGACGGGACATGACAGAACAAACGGCTTCCCCTGGAATCATAATAGCACGGTGGCCACATGCGGCGGGGCGCGCGTCTCCGCGGGTTCAGCCGCGCCCTCTGCGAGCGGAAGGACAACGAGATCTTGGGGCCCCCGGCGTTGACCCCGCGCGGTGCACGCGCAAAGGCTCGGACAGAAGCGAAGCCGGCGCCGCTCCTGCGCGGCGGCTGGCGCGGCGGACCGACTGCGGGCACCTTGTTTTTCGGAGGCGGCATATGTGCATGTATACGCATTCGCACGCGCGCGCAATGCAGGCGAATGTCGACGGCGGCGGGCGGCGGCGAGCGCGCGTTGGCGACGGCGACGGCGACCGCTGCGCGCGGACAGCCACGCGCGCTCTCAGGCGCCCGCGCGCATGCACTCGCGCACGCGCGCGCGCGCGTTGCCGCGCGCATTTGGGCGCAATGCATATCACTCATTATGTTGAAAGATGCATAGTCGTAACCACGTGTAACAGATGTAAATGTTTCTATATGGTTTCAAGTCAGCTTGCAGTCAACAGCATGTTCAGTGTGCCAAGCTTGTTGAAGAAATTTGCCCAGTTTGCCATTCGAAGGACGCGCTGCGACAGCGTGTTCCGCCCTCCTGCGCGGGGGTGCACGGAGAGGAGAGGGGGCGGTGGAGAGGGGGCGATGCAGTTATCCACGTTGCAGGCGCCTCAGGCTTGAGAGGCTGCACAGCCTCGCTGCCGCGACGGGCGCGGGCGCGCCGCAGCGCCGGGGGGGAGGGGGGGGGCACGGGCAGCGCGAGCAGAGCTAGGAGGGCAGCCGCATTTGCCCATCTATTTCCTCGCCCATTTGCCGCGGCCGTTTTTGGTCCACGCGTTTATCTTGCAAGCTGCCCGCGAAATCGCTATTGTAAAAACGGCTGCCCAGGGCGCTCGATGCCCCGCGCGCGGCGCCCTCGGCGTTGCGGGCAACGTGGGGCCCCGGCGTTTTGTGGAGCGGCCGGGCGGTTCCTGGCGGCATCGCTGCTGCCGGCAGTGCGTCCAGAATTGCCGCTTGGGCGCCGCGCGGAGCTGCGGAACGTCGACGCGCCCGCGGCCGAGAGGATGGTCGATCGCGGAGGAGGCGCGCGCGGCCCAGGACGGCGAGAGGGGCGGGCGGGCGAACCAGCGGCGACGGCTTCACTGAGTGAAGCCACGCGCCGCCCGTGCGCCCAGCATCGGGAGCGTGCTCCCCCTTGCGATCTTCGCGCCCGCTGAGACATCAAATCGCGGCGAGGGGGGCGACGCCCCCCGTCGAGGAGACGCCGCGCGGCAGGGGGGGGGATAGAGGAGGGAGGGGGGAAGGGCGGGGCGGAATAGCATGACGCTAACATAGAACTAACATGAAATGAACATAGCAATCGCAGAGGACTTCTGTTTTTAAATCGAGCATGATGGTAGTTCAAGCATATGATTCTGCATGTCCTAACTACAGACGGTAGCTAATGAAAGCAGATTGGGCCCTCAAGGAAGGGCGGCCCCTCCGGCTTCGGCGAGGGGGCGACGGCAACAGCCGCCCGCGCCGGGGGCGACCGCGACGGAACTGCCGGCGCCGGCCCCTGCGGAGGGGCGAAGGGCACGCGCGGCCCCGGCGGCGAGGGCGAGGACGGCCTTTTTGCCCAGCGGGCAGCAGGCGGCGAGCCGCCACTTGCCCTACACCCTTGCTTGCCGCTGGACGCGGGTGCGAAGGGATCGGTGCCTGTGCGACGGCCTCGAGCGACCGGGCTGCCGGCCGCCAGGGGCCCCGCCCCGGCCGCCAAGGCGCCCTCGCCTGGGCCCGCGCCGCGCCAGGGCGGCCCTCGGCCTGCTCTGTCCCGCTGGCAGGCACCGCGGCTGCCGTGGCAGCGCCGACCGCCGCCGGCGCCGGCGGTGCCCGCGCGGAGCTGCTGGGCCGACGAGGAGGGAGGCGCCGGGCAAGAGGCTTGGGGGCCGCCCCTGTCGCGAGGCGACGGAGCGTCCGCGTCGGGCGCAGCAGCGGCCGCAGCACCTGGGCTGCCTACGAAGCCCGTTGGGCTCCAGAGCCCGTTGCCTGGCCTGGAGAGGGCCTCCCCCGGGGAGGCGGCCCGCGGAGGCCCCCTTAGGGCGGAGAGCCTGGCGACGCGGGAGTTGCGGGACACCCCGCGCAGCTTCCTCGCCCTCCCTGCCACGCGGCGCCGGGCGCTGATCGTTGCTCGCGCGGGCGCGGCCGGAGAGGCCTCCGGGCGCGCCGGCCCAGGCTGAGCGGAGCTACGCCGGGCGCTGGCGCTCCCCGCGCGCCTTCCCCCCCTTTCCGCCTGCTCCTTCCCTCGTTCCTGCGCCTCCTCCGTCGTCCCCGCCTGTCGTCCGTCGTTCATTTGTCGTGTCGTGCCATTGGGCTCCGTCTGCGCCGGTACAAAAAAAGTGTCAACCGTGGAGTTTTGCGTGGACAGGGCGGGCCATTCAGAAACCCAGCCTTGAGAAGGAGCCGATCCCTCCAGAGAAGCCCTCACGCCGTCCTGCTGCACGCCGCCTGCCTCCGCCTCGTTTCCCTCCTCCGTTGCCAGGACGCCGGGGGCCCGCGATTCACTGCCGCGGCTGGATGCCGCTCGTCAAACAGGTCAGGACGGTGCCTGTGCCCGGTCGGGGGGCTAGTTTTGAGCGGAGGCAGGAGGTCTCATTGTTTTCCATGCCCCGCACCCAGGAGTTCAGAGGCATTTGGATGTTTCGATGTGGTCACGTTTTTCAAAACCTTCGAATGGTTGTCGAAGGCTTCCGGAGACTCCTGGATGCCTCGGGGGATTTGAGGTCTCGGGGGTAGGGGGGGGAGGCGGAAGGACGGGAGTGGACGGCGCGGCGCTCGCCGGGCCCGCGGCGGCGGGGCCCGCCCTCAGCCTCCCTTTCCCCCCTTCCCCCCTTTTTTGCCAATGAAAAGAAATACTACTAATAAGAATAATAGTAATACTACGAATAGCACAAATAATAATACTACTAATAATAATAAACATAATACGAATAGGAATGCTAATACTACTATTAATGTTTTTAATAATAATAGTACTAATATTAGTAGTTATAATAATAATAATAATAATAATACTAGTAATACTAATAATACTAATAACAAGTATAACAATAACAATAGTAATACTAATAATAATAATATCAATAATAATAATAATACTAATAATAGTAATAATAATAATAACAATAATAATAATAATAATAATAATAATAATAATAATGATAACAACAACAACAAGTGGCACGCGTGCCCTAGTTCTTGCACCAAGGAGCTGAGAGGGACAGGAGGCATTCGCCTCCTTCCTCCAGGAATTTCCTTCTGTGGCCGGGGGGTGGGGGGGGAGGACGAATGACGAACGAACGAACGACGACGAAAATAAAGAGGTCCGAGCTCTAGAACACAACTGTGCAAGAGAATAAAGGCTTCGGCGGCCCAGGGGGGCTGCCCTGGGAGGCTCGGGGGAAGGGGGGTCCAGGGCCCAGGGAAGCAGGGGCAGGCCAGCGGGTGATTCTGGGAGGCTCGGGGAGGGGGGGGGTCCAGGGCCCGAGAGGGCCAGGGAGGACGACGAACCACGAACGAACGAACCACGAAAATAAGGCTTCGGCGGCCCAGGGGGGCTGCCCTGGGAGGCCCGTGGGAAGGAGGGGTCCAGGGCCCAGGGAAGCAGGGGCAGGCCAGCGGGTGATCCTGAGAGGCCCAGGGGAGGGGGGGGTCCAGGGCCCGAGGTGGCCAGGGAGGACGACGAACCACGAACGAACGAACCACGAAAATAAAGGCTTCGGCGGCCCAGGGGGGCTGCCCTGGGAGGCCCGGGGGAAGGAGGGGTCGAGGGCTGAGGGAAGCAGGGGCAGGCCAGCGGGTGATCCTGAGAGGCCCGGGGGAGGGGGGGGTCCAGGGCCCGAGAGGGCCAGGGAGGACGACGAACCACGAACGAACGAACCACGAAAATAAAGGCTTCGGCGGCCCAGAGGGGGCTGCCCTGGGAGGCTCGGGGGAAGGAGGGGTCGAGGGCTGAGGCAAGCAGGGGCAGGCCAGCGGGTGATCCTGAGAGGCCCGGGGGGGGGGTCCAGGGCCCGAGAGGGCCAGGGAGGACGACGAACCACGAACGAACGAACCACGAAAATAAAGGTCTTCGGCGGCCCAGGGGGGCTGCCCTGGGAGGCCCGTGGAAGGAGGGGTCCAGGGCCCAGGGAGCAGGGGCAGCCAGCGGGTGATCCTGGCCAGCGGGTGATCCTGCGAGGCCCGGGGCGGGGGGGGGTCCAGGGCCCCGAGAGGGCCAGGGAGGACGACGAACCACGAAACGAACGAACCACGAAAAATAAAGCTTCGGCGGCCCAGTTGGGCGGCCTGGGAGTCTCGGGGGAGGAGGGGTCGAAGCTAGATGCAACAGGGGCAGGCCAGCGGGTGATCCTGAGAGCCCCGGGGGGGGTGGGGTCCAGGGCCCGAGGTGCCAGGGAGGAACGACGAAAGAGCGACGAACGAACCACAAAATAAAGGCTTCGTCGGCCTCAGGGGGGCTGCCCTGGCGGCCGTGGGAAGGAGGGGTTGCCCAGGGCCCAGGGAGCAGGGGCAGGCCAGCGGGTGATCCTGGGAGGCTCGGGGGAGGGGGGGGTCCAGGGCCCGAGAGGGCCAGGCAGGACTACGAACCACGAACGAACGAACCACGAAAATAAAGGCTTCGGCGGCCCAGGGGGGCTGCCCTGGGAGTCTCGGGGGAAGGAGGGGTCGAGGGCTGAGGCAAGCAGGGGCAGGCCAGCGGGTGATCCTGAGAGGCCCTGGGGAGGGGGGGGTCCAGGGCCCGAGAGGGCCAGGGAGGACGACGAACCACGAACGAACGAACCACGAAAATAAAGGCTTCGGCGGCCCAGGGGGGCTGCCCTGGGAGGCCCGTGGGAAGGAGGGGTCCAGGGCCCAGGGAAGCAGGGGCAGGCCAGCGGGTGATCCTGGGAGGCCCGGGGGAGGGGGGGGGTCCAGGGCCCGAGAGGGCCAGGGGTATGGACGACTCTAACACGAACCAACGAACCACGAAATAAAGCTTCGGCGGCCAGGGGGGCTGGCCCTGGGAGTCTCGGGGAAGAGGAGTCGAGGCTGAGGCAAGCGGGGGGCAGGCCAGCGTGTGATCCTGAGAGGCCCGGGGGAGGGGGGGTCCGGGCCCGAGAGGGCCCGTGAGGACGACGAACCACGAACGAACGACCACGAAAATAAAGGCTTCGCGGCCGGGGGGTCGCGGCCCAGTGGGGCTGCCCTGGGAGGCTCGGGGGACGGGGGGGTCCAGGGCCCAGGGAAGCAGGGGCAAGCCAGCGGGTGATCCTGGGAGGCCCGGGGGAGGGGGGGGGTCCAGGGACCGAGAGGGCCAGGGAGGACGACGAACCACGAACGAACGAACCACGAAAATAAAGGCTTCGGCGGCCCAGGGGGGCTACCCTGGGAGGCCCGTGGGCAGGGGGGGTCCAGGGCCCAGGGAAGCAGGGGCAGGCCAGCGGGTGATCCTGAGAGGCCTGGGGG
Organism: Prorocentrum cordatum; assembly: GCA_963575745.1. Classification (NCBI taxonomy): domain Eukaryota; class Dinophyceae; order Prorocentrales; family Prorocentraceae; genus Prorocentrum; species Prorocentrum cordatum. The sequence goes on from CAUYUJ010015282.1 coordinate 1,177,713, forward strand.
GAGGAGGGGGTCCAGGGCCCGAGGTGGCCAGGGAGGACGACGAACCACGAACGAACGAACCACGAAAATAAAGGCTTCGGCGGCCCAGGGGGGCTGCCCTGGGAGGCCCGTGGGCAGGAGGGGTCCAGGGCCCAGGGAAGCAGGGGCAGGCCAGCGGGTGATCCTGGGAGGCTCCGGGGGAGGGGGGGGTCCAGGGCCCGAGAGGGCCAGGGAGGACGACGAACCACGAACGAACGAACCACGAAAATAAAGGCTTCGGCGGCCCAGGGGGGCTGCCCTGGGAGGCTCGGGGGAAGGAGGGGTCGAAGGCTGAGGCAAGCAGGGGCAGGCCAGCGGGTGATCCTGAGAGGCCCGGGGGAGGGGGGGGTCCAGGGCCCGAGAGGGCCAGGGAGGACGACGAACCACGAACGAACGAACCACGAAAATAAAGGCTTCGGCGGCCCAGGGGGGCTGCCCTGGGAGGCCCGTGGGAAGGAGGGGTCCAGGGCCCAGGGAAGCAGGGGCAGGCCAGCGGGTGCAAGGCCCGAGGTGGCCAGGGGCAGGCCAGCGGGTAATCCTGGGAGGCTCGGGGGAGGGGGGGTCGAGGGCCCGAGAGGGCCAGGGAGGACGACGAACCACGAACGAACGAACCACGAAAATAAAGATGTCCGAGCTCTAGAGCACAGCTGTGCAAGATAAGAATAATAATGATGATAATTATAATGATAATGATACTATCAATAATAACAGTAGTACTAATAATACAAATAATAATAATAATAATAATAATAATAATAATAATAATAATAATAATAATACAAATAATCATAATAATAATAATAATAATAATAATACTAATAATAATAGCAATACTAGCAGTAATAATAATAATAATACTAATAATAATACTAACAATTATAACAATAATAATAATACTAAGAATAATAATATTAATAATATTTATAGTAATAATAATACTACTACTACTAAAAATAACAACAATAATAATAATAGTAACCATATAATAAATATGAACAAAAAAGAAGAAAGAAAAAGAAACACAGCCAATGCGCTGACGATGAGTTTCGCCAGCTTCCCCGCTGAGGGGGAGGGGGCGCCACCATGCAGGGGTCGGGCAGGGCCGTCGACGGTCCGACAGTGCGTGCCGACTTCCCCGCGCGGCATAGGTCGAGGGGGTTTCACACACCAGTTTGGGCGGCCCTCCCCTCCCACGGATGAAGGCGATTCGGTCGATCTGCTGCTGAGGGCAGCCTACAATCAAAATCCGTGGCAAGGATGCCAGGGAAAGACGCACGACCCTTGTAAATCCCATGTGCGCACGGTAACGATGCAGGACGAGGGTGCAAGGGAAGGATGCAGGATCTGTTGTTGAGGGCGGCCTTTGGACGGCCATGCATGCACGGGTGCCCGCGGTTCGGTCGCTTCGGCTGCCTCGCAGTCGGTTGCGTTAGGTCGGTTCGTTTCGGTCGGTTGCTGTGTCGTTGCTGCGTCGCCGCGCCCTTCCCAGGTTGCTTGCGGCCTGTCGGTTTCGGCCGGTTTCGGTCTCGTTGTCAGTTGGGTGGGCTTTTCGCTTCATTGTCGCCCCAGACGGCTTGGAGGGGCGGCAGCAGTCGCAGGAACAGATTTCTGGCACCGCCCGTTGCGCCGCGGTTGCGACCGCTTGCGAGAGGGAAAGCATTCTTTGCCGCCGCCGACGGTCAGCGCCCGGGGGTTCTGGTCGACCGTCCAGTCAGAAGTCTCTTGGTACGAAGTGGACGGCCACTCGGCAGCTCGCCTTTCCATTCCAAAGTTATTTCCCCGTCCTCTCACAGCAGCTGGATTACCATTCTACTTGGAGGTTTGATATGGCGCCGCCCGAGCAAAGTCAAGCCGACTCAGAAGTTTGGTAATCTCGTCGCTTCAGTCGCACCGAATGGAAAGTCGCCGTCTGACCCATGTGCACAAGTTATCTAGTGGTTGAATGGCCCAGTGCATGGTGTGGGTCCCCCCCCTGCCTTTGACAGTGCCCGCCAGCAACCCCAGTGTCGACCACCCTCGCCTCTCAAGCTGCCACGCTTTGAACTGACTATGTGACTATGTACAAAGCGCATGGGTGCACTCCATATCAATTGTGGTTCACCCTGCCGCCGCCGATGACTGAGCACATGTACCGCAAGAGAGTAGATCTGCAATGGCGCAATCCACCATAATATGTTTACGTCCTTTTCCGCACGCTCCCAACGTCGCCATCTGTTCTAATGCACGAACGTGGGCACCTTGAGTTCAGATGAGGGCGGCGGTGCACTGAGTCACCCTGGCGTTCTATCACGCGCTGTCCGTGTCCAGAGCCTGTGCGCATGGGCACGATCATAGGAATATTGTGTGCGCGCGGCTTTTCGGCTTAATAAGTTCTTATCACAGCCAGAGTTTCTTTCCCACAGTCTCCGTCGCTGCTGGTACGCGCTGAAAAGCGCGAAGTCACAATAGCCAACCAATTGATCATATTCGGATTTGATGTGGGCGCGTCACGTTTCAAACAATGGGAGTGATATTACAATACCGCTGACATCGTTCCTCATACACGCAAAGCTCGGAAGGTCCGTAAGGTAATAAACGCAAGAATTGTTCCGAGTGCTATTGGCGAGCAGTCTGCACAATCGGTGGGGACCAGGTGAGATCCCACGAGCCCGTGTCACGTTTCATGACTTTTGACCTCAAGGTATCTTCCACATGGCCACGATAGTCAAATATAGTACCCTCCAGGCGTGTTGCGCATCCTTTAGCCGCGTTTCCTTGAATCCTCTCTTGCTTGTTGAATTATCTCTGGTCGCATGTCGACCTCTTCATCGCCGGCGGATATAACCCGCGAGAGCGGCACCCGTTTCCAGGAATCGCGTTGCATGAGAGGGTCGCATCTTTTCCCGGCCGTTGTCGCCCGAAGTGAGAGCCTACTTCTTCTACCGCCGTGTTCTCGTCTTTTCCGCGCCCAGCGCCAGAGATCGTGAAACATCGCAGATGAAGCCTTCACAGTGAGGTCGCGCTTGACACGCCAGCCAGAGTGTCAGCCAGAATCAGGGGGAGGGCTGCCTCGGGACCACTGCGATGGATGACATGGGTTCTGCCTGGTGTCGCTGGTCAAGCAGTGGCGAAGCGTCCTGGCGTACCTATAGGCCTACAAAATAGTGTTCTAAGAACCTTGTGTGGTTTCCACTAAATGTTCTTAGAACATTTCTGGCTGAGTCTGTCTTGCTTTGACACATCGGGCTTATGTTATAAGATCATCGCTTTTGTTCTTCGAATATTTCTGGGTTCTAAGAACATGTCGTGGTAGGCCTAATAGAACTGCCAGGACGGTCGGTCCCTGCATAAGCTGGAGGCAGCAGGTTTCGACGCGAATGTGGTGGCAGGTCCGGCAGACCCGCCGAGGGAGTGGGAGCGCCACGCGCAGGCGCCCGGACTGCGAGCGTTGGTGCTGTTGCCCGCCACGCTGCTGGAGCAGTGGCGGCGCGAGGCATGCGCGTGGCGCCCCCCGGGATCCCAAAGTCGGAGGACATCGATGCTGGTCAGGCCGATCCTCGGCCTAGGATCGGTGTGTACCCTATGCATTCTGCCCAAGGCAGGAGGGCGTATACACCGATCCTGGGCCCAGGGTGATCCTGGCCAGGATCGGTGTCTTCAAAAGGGAGGGAGGGGTGGGGGGTCCGCAGGAGGCGTCTGCGCACCGCAACCGTGCCTGGCCAGGGGCAACGTCAGGGGGGGGGGATAGGCTCAGGGCGGGATGCACCGACCTCCAATGGCCCAACGCATTGCATCGCTGGCAGGGGCCCGATGGCCCACCCCGCCCAAGAACGTCCGGCTTCGCTATCGGGGGCCTATCGCCGAGCTATCGGCGATGTGTCTCGGATTTTGGGTCGATGTTCCCCCCCCCCCTGCAGCGGGTCGTAGGATTGCAAGTAGGCCCTCCTGGCCTCGGCCAGGAGGGTTTTTTTCACCATGCCAGGGCCCAGGGTGGCCCTGGCCAGGCACGATGGCGATGCATATAATGCGTGTATGCTTCTATGCATCTGCCTACTGCGTGAGAGGGAGCTGGGGATGCTGGGATACGGCCGGCCCGAACCCCTCCGATTGTTTTGAGCCCCCATGATTGGCTCATGGCATCGTCGACATGTCATTACAGAGTTGTAGCATCCGGCTTCCAAGGGCGCCAATGTTGGGCCGTGGTTTTCTCGCACACTGGCCCAGCAGTGCGAAAAAACATGTTTATGGTTGGTTGGGGAGCTCTAGACCCTCGGTTTTTTTTGTCGTATGACTGACAAGCTGCATCTGGGCGACTGCTATGCACTTTTGCCAGGCGTGCTCAACGGGGCTAGTCCTGTATGCCAGCAGAGTGATGCGAGCCTATGGTCCCACGCCGTGTGCAGCTGCAGGCTCTGTGGTCACACCTTGATGCTGAAATCGGTGTGTTGTGTGTTTTCGCTTGAGATCCTCGCATGTTCGCCGACTCAGCATGGCAAGCTCATGCGTAAATCGTTCCGTACCAGTCGTTCGTTCACGGGTCGTGTCCCAGATCGTGCAGAGTGAGATCGCCAATCATGCATGTGTTTGTGGCAAGCCCCGCAACCGTGCCAGCGCAGCAGTAGGAGTTTAACAGTCGTTTCAGTTCAGTGTTATTGTCTGAATTGGCGCGCGTCTTATACATTAAACCCGGTTGTTATCATCACCCTCGCTAGTCGAAGTCTTCTACGCCCTTTGTCCCTCCCTCCTCCCGCCTCTGGCGCATGCTCAAGGATGAACTGGGCAGTGGAGGCTCGAGGCTGCAACTCCGCACTGGGCGTCCTGGGCAGTAGGGCCATGTGGCTTGTAGATCCTCTCCGTCTTGAGAGCACTGACCGCCAGCGGCGATATGGTTTACCTAATCGCGCCATCCGGGCTACGAGGACATCTGTCAATGTGGTTGGGGACGGAGCTTCTCGAAAAGGCTGTCAAGCCCCGTTCGACCATGGATGCGTTCTGCGGCGTGCTGCTGGGCTTGTGTTACTGCCGGGGGCTTTGTTCGTGCATTTCGGAAACAGAACCGTCATCTCGGCCAGGCGTGTGCCCCTCAGTAGTTACTAAGTTCACACTCACGGTGGGGTGCGGGACTCGTGTTCGAGGTCTCTACGCTCCAATTCATCTTGGGTCCGGTTCTGGCAATTAGCTGGCATTTGTTGTGGTGGCCGCCGTGGGCTGATGACTTTGTACGCGTGCAGAGAGGCCCCGTCTTGGCCAGGCAGACCGTGCAGCAGAGATAGATGGGCGGCCGGGGTAGTTCTTTGATGCGGTATTGCGTTCGCGTGCAAGCATGAGCAGCTGTGTGACGCGCGCGTCAGCAATATGACAGTGCCGTCTAGGGCGGCAGTGCTCTCGCACGGTAGTTGTTTTTTCCCTTAGGGTCATTCGTTCGCGAATTGAGGGGGGCCACCAGTAGTACGTAGCAAGAGCGGGGGGAGTTAGAGAAGGAACGGGGGCAGCAGGCGCAATGGGAGCAGCAGGATCAGGAGTTGGAGGAGCAGGACGAGCAGGGGGGAGGTGCAGCAGCAGCAGCAGGAGCAGCAGGAGGAAACATCGCGTGGTTTTGCCCCACCCCCCCACCCCACCCCAGACGAGGTGCCCAAGCTGTCCAGTGCACGCCTACTGCGGCACCGCGGCGCAGCGGTCCAGAGCGGGGCAGCGGCGGGGTTGCACGAGAGAAACCGTGTGCATCCGCCTCCTTCGTGTATCCTTTCTCCTTCGTCGCTCCCTCTCCTGCTCATTGTTGTCTTCCTTATTTCTCCTTCGTTGGAAGCGCGTGACTCACTTGGCGTACACCAGCGAGCAGAGGTCCGTAGCTGTGGAGTTATGTTGCGTCCTCTGGCGTAGCTCTGTGGCACGGCGTCTGCCCGTCCATAGAGCCAGGTTGGAAGAAAAAACAGGAGCAAGAGAAGAGGTTGGGTGTACATAGCAAGCTCGGTATATGCAAGCGAGTGGGGCAACTGTCATTGATCGTGTTTCTCCTTCGCCTCCTCCTTCTTCCCCGCATGGCATGGCGCAAACTTACGATCCCTCTCCCCATGTACAATCGGCCCGTCGAAATATTGAGCACGTGGGTTTCGGAAGGTCGGATCTCCTTACGTTTGATGCTGGGCCCCCAGCGCGACCCTGTTGCCTGAGCTTAGGGAGAAACGGGCTTCGGTATTTTGCCTTGGGGGTCCCTACAGCGAGACTCCGACCGCGGGGTAGAACAGGTTCTGCTACGAACGCGACTGTTGGCGATGCATCGCCCGACGCGGTCACACCAGGAGGAGGAGGAGCCAGGATTTACACACAGCCCCCCGCAGCTGCGGATAAGAGCGAGGGAACGACGGGGCCGTCGGCAGTCCTGCGAAGTTCTGAGGAAGCCCGCCGCAGGCGCCATGTTTCTTGCACGTTGCACAGCGAGCCCGCCGCGGGCGACGGCTTTTTCGTCTAAGCTATGTGGATGGGTCGCGGGTGCGTCGGGGTCGCAGGGTGGGTGGCCGGGTGGGTCGCGGGGTGGTCGTGGGGTGGGTCGCGGCCAGAGTGAGGAGGCCGAGCTGCCATTCATGGTTCCTGCGTGGGTGGCTAGAGTGGGAGTCCGCAGTGCGGATTGTTGTTGTTTGTTGCGTTGCGTTGTCGCGTTGTTGTCGTCTTCGCCCGCGACCCACCCGCAACCCAACCCTCGACGCCCCCGCGACCAACTTCGCCACCCACCCTGCGACCCACCCGCGCCCCACCCACGCCCCATCCACGTTGCTTTGACAAAAACTGCGCCTGCGGCGGGCTCGTTGCGCAGCGTCTAACAAACATCGTCGACTGCGGCGGGCTTCTTCAGAGCTTCGCAGACTGCCGATGGCCCCGTCGTTCCCTCATTATTGTACGCAGTTGTGGGAGGCGATGTGTATATATACGTGGCACCCCGCAATTGCGGATAAGAGTGAAGGGGGCGGGCGCGGGCGACGCGGGCGTCGTCGAGCCGGCGGACCTCGTGGCCCCACCTTCCCTGTCGATGGCGCTCTCCTCCTCCTCCTCCTCCTCCTCTTCCTCCTCCTCCTCCTCCTCTTCCTCCTCCTCCTCCTCCTCCTCCTCCTCCTCCTCCTCCTCCTCCTCCTCCTCCTCCTTCCGTTGCCATTTTGGCTCAAGATGGGGACAGGCCCCTTTTGAGCGCGGCAGCTCTCTGCAGAGGGCGATCCGGGGTCAGACCCAGGCGGACATTGCTATCTCTCCAGCCGCCTCATTTTGTGTGCGGCACCATGTCGGGCGGCGCCGCCTCCGCAGCAGCCGACCCGCTGGCGCGCATCCTCGCTGGTATCGAGGGCCTGGGCAACCGCATGGGCAGCGTCGACGCGCAACTCCAGGACATGAATGCTATCAAGGAGGAGGTCTGCAATTACCATCAGAAGTTCGAGTCGCTAGCCTCCCAGATGGCGACGGTGCAGGCGACGACGGACGTGATAAGCTCCAAGCTCGAGAATCTAGCTGAGGCCGACGTCATCACGAACTTCAGGCCCAGGCCGACACCGCCGCGCAGCAGCTGAAGGAGCTAGCAGGGCAAGTGGCGAGTGACACGCGATCGACAGCCAGCGGAATCTCCAGCTACGCCTCAGTTCTCGGCGCCAAGCGGGCTCGCACATCAGCTTCTGACATGAGCAGCTCTGGCGTTAGTGCCACGCCTGAGAGCAATCCTTGCAAAGTTTGGATAGGTGGGTTCCCTCGCGCCCTGTACTAGCAAAAGTGATGCTCGCTTTCGCCGACACGATCAAACCGCAGTCGCACGCGCCTCAAGGAGTGAACTTCACCACGCGAGCTCACAACCTCAACTCCTCGTCCAGCGTCGAGTTCGAATCGGACATGCACGCGAGGGACTTCGTGGGACAGGTGAGGTCCAAGGGCATGCACTGGGAGGACCCCAAGACCCGTGCGCAGGTGCCCATGCGGGCACGTCTCGACGCCCCTTCGTCGGTCAGGCGACGCAACAGAGCGCTCGGCTTGCTATGGGCCCGTGTGCTTGTCATCTGCGAGAAACCAACGGATGGCGCCAAGGCATGAAGCTCGGCTCGCAGGGCTTCAAGGGCACGCTCTTCGTGATCGAGAACGACGAGTGCAGCATCCTCTTCCAGGCCGAGGAGCTCGAGCATTACCAGTTCGACGTGAAGCCCGAGCTGGACCACTTGGCGGCGATCGGCATCGACCAGGCCAAGGCAGAGTCCATGGCCGCAGTCATCGTGCCGCGCAAGGAAACTACCTTGCTGTCTCGGGCATGTACTGGGCTGATTCCGCACACTAGAGATGGGCAGGCCTTCTGCGACCCTTCGCTCGTGGCTGACTCTGGTGGCTCTCTGGGTGCTGATTTGCAGAGTGGACACGCAGTTGTCCCGCCAAGCATCGCAGCGACTACCTCCACCTCTCCAGCATCACTGTCTTTCCAAGCCCTGCAGCTGCATGAGACGAACTGAGCATTCAAAGTCTGACGGCAACCCGAGCGATTCCACACCCTCTTCTTCGTCCAGTATGTCTGGATCTACTTCGGGTGGCACTTCTTCTGGGGCTTCTTCCTCCTCCACGGGCGGGTCCGCTGACGGCGGGCCATATTTCGGGAGGCTCGTGCCTTTCGTGCCCGACCAGCCCCTTGCGACTTGCGCGCGAAACGTGCGCTCTCTATTCGGCGCAACCTTCGCCCCCCCCCCCCCCCCCCCCCCCCCCCCAGGCATCTCACAGAGCCAAGTGCGAGAATATTGGACCACTCTGTTCCAGATGTGACATAGTCTGCCTCCAGGAAGCTCGTGGATCCCAGGGGCATCGTGAATGCCTTTGCAAAGAAGTGTAGCACATTTTTGGTGTTGGTACGTTTTTGGACTCGACTACTTCTGGGGGCTGTCTCATTCTTGCGCACCCTAAGTTCCAGAGGCTCTTCAGCCACGCTGAACACGAGATCAGAGAAAACGGTTGTATACATAGTCTCACGCTTTACAACGACAAACATTGTCTACAAGTTATACGCATTTGGATCACAACCATATGCCTATCACAAAACAAAATCAGCTTCGGGGAGTTCGACGGGCTCTAGTTCCAGCGAGGTGCGCCTCGCAGATTGTGCTGGGCGATTTCAGTTTTGCTGCTCGCGGTGAAGGATCTCACCATGCGGACGGGCGTTTCGTCAGCAGCGGCCAGTCCACCGCCAAAGAGTTCGATCGGCTGTTTCCCCACCTGGCAGAGGTGGATCCAGCTTCTTTCACGCATCGAGTTGAAGGCTGGCAAGGCGAGCGAAAGCACATTGAGTCCCTGAGCCGTCTGGGCCGAATCTACGTCAGTTTTCCTGCTGGCGATCTGTGTGATCTCCACCCCGCGCCCAAAACCCTCGGCCCCCCCGGCGGACCTCAAAGGGCTGTCCGAACACGTTCCCGTGACGCTCTCGCTCCAGCTTTCTACCAGTTGCTCTTGTCGAATCCCGTCCTGAGCCTTCAAGCGCCCGAGGTACCAGCAGGTTGCCGAGGACACTATTGCAGGCGCTGGAGGTCTATCCGAGGACCCGTTAGAGGCCAGCGCCGAGTTTCGCGACTGTCTGATTGGGGCCGCCAAGGCTCTTAGGAAGGACTTGGAGGAGATGGGGGCCGTATCGGAAGCCAGTCGTTTGTCTTGGGCTCTTGCAGCCCTGCGGGCTGCCAGGTCAGGTCACTCTGCGGTGCTCTACAGGGCCCTGCAAGCCTACCCGTAGCTCAACGACTACTTTAGTTGCGCCGAATGCCGCCTTACTAGACATCCTGAGCTTCATGCGCTTCTTGGGGGACTTCGGAACCAGGTCTTGGATTCGGAGATGGAGGATATCAGGCAGGAGGGGGGCAGCTCAGGGGCTAAGAGGCAGGGTAAGATTAACTCTTTGTGCGCGTACAAGAGTGTCTGGAGGACGAAGAACCGCAAGCGCGGTCTTGGAGCGGTATCCGATCCTGCAGGCTCTCCATTGTTTGAAGCTGACGAGAAATGTCAGGAACTTGCGCGGTACTGGGGGCAGGTGCACAAAGAGACGGCCGTTTCTCGGAATGCTTTGAGGTGCTTTGAACCGTTCATCCAGGAGGCCCCCCCCCCCTCCTGATATTCGCTGGGGATTATCTTTCGACCAGTTCCTGAATGTGATGGAAAGGGTTCCTGATGGCGCACCTGGGCCCGACGGTGCCCCTTTTTTCTGGATGGGCGCGTGCTGGCGACACTGCCACCAAGACACTCTACTCGCTCTACCTCCACATACTCCATACTGCCCCCCCCCCCCCCCCCCTCTCAACTTGAACGATGCCATGGCAGTATTCCTCGCGAAGGGCGACGAGCCTTCTGACGCGAGTTTCGTTGCCAGGACTCCAGAGAAGACACGGCCGATTTCCCCCTCGGACACGGACAATAAGATTGTCTCCGCGGCTATCAACATTCCCCTCGGGACCGTTTGCCAGCGGGTGGTTTTTCATCAACAACGGGGGTTCGTCAGAGGCCGTCAGACGCTCGGAAACATCCTGGATTTGGAGTCGAAGTGTCTTCGCTGGCTGGTCCAGCAGAGTACGCAGAAGAGCGGGTATGTCTTTTTCGATTTTTCGACGTGAACGCCGCGTTCCCCAGCCTGATTCACGCGGCCCTCATGTTCACTCTTGGGAAGATGTGTTTTCCTCGGAACGTGATACAAGCGATCCAGGCTCTCTATTCCAACGTGTTCATCGCTGTCTCCTTCAGGGGCAATCGGAAGCATGGTTCTATCCTGGCCAGGGGTATTAAGCAGGGCTGCCCGATGTCGGGCTCGCTATTCGCGCTGGCGCATGATCCCATCTTGCGCATGTTGGCGTGCAAGTTGCCGAGGCCGCTGCGCGAGTTTGGGGCCTTTGCAGACGACTGCGGCATGGCCAGCAGCAACTTGGAGGTGTCATTCCCGATTGCAATTGACATTTGGGTGCTGGTTGGCGCGGCCCTTGGGCTGTGCATCCACATCAAGAAAACGATTGTCGCCCTGGTCGGGAGGTACACGGAGGGGGAGTTTCGCGGCTCGATCGCGCGCCTAGGCCGTCTCGCTAAATGTCAGGTTCGCGCTGTCGCTCGGTACTTGGGGATCCAGATGGGGGAAAATGGGTGTTCTGAAAGCTGGTCGTGTCCGCTGGCCAAGTTTAAGGAGCGCTCGTAGTTGGTCCGGAGCCTAGACCTCGGGCTGGTGCTGTCCGTCTCGCACTATAACATGTTGTGCACCTCTGTCCTGTCGCATGTCGGCCAATTGCACGCGCCCGCGCCAGCTGTCCGTAAGGGGGGGAGAGGATGCTTCAGGTGATCGTTCGAGGACCGTTCAACGCCATCCCGTCCCAGGACCTTCAGAGACTTCGGAGCATCGGCTTCCCGATCCAGGCCGCGTCTGTCCGCGCGCGAAGTCAGGCAGCTAGATTTCGAGTTGCCGGGCGCGTCGGGGCCTTCTCTGACGCGGCGATGCATTTGTCTAGCTTCAGCACCAATGACGAGTGCTGCAGCGCATGGCAGAGTCATCAGATGTGGAAGGGGCAGCATCAAGGAAAACTTGTACGACAATTACATGGCACTCACCAGTATCCCAGCAGCCCCGAGAGAAGCCCCCATCATCCAGCGCGCCATGGAAAAATACCGCACGAGCCTGAACGTCCAGAGCCCCTTCGTCACGATCGAACAAAGAATCGCCGCGCTGAGTGGGCCTCTGAGTAGGAGTGAGGGCCAGAATCTGCGGTGTGCTTTTCGCAGCGTGTCGGATAAAGTCCCGTTCTGCGTTCTCTCGGTTTTGTTGAAGACGGTCTGCAATTTTTGGACCTGCAGCGGGCGATTCAAGGGTGCCACTAAACCTTGTATTGCGTGCGGTCTCGACCACGGGGACTCGCCCAAGCATATTCTCGAGTGCCCGCGCTTTTGTGGGGACAGTCTCTTCCTTCCCCTGCTCCCCTCTGCCTTCATGTATTGCACGTCTGTCCAGAAATTGCAGTTGTATCGACGTTTCCCGACCCCGATTGAAGCCCTAGGAAGTGTTGCTCTATTCTTTGGCCTCGTTTACAGTGTGTATCATCACCTCAAGCATCGCCAGTGCACGCCTCAGACTATCTGTAATTGTACCAAAGCTAGAATCTCGCAGCCCGTCCGTCGCCAGAGTGACCTGTCTGGATACTTCGGCCAGGTTCACGGCGAGCCCCATCCAGGTAGGCCCCTGCGCAGACGGCAGGTGCCCCTGCCCGCCGCCGCCGCCGCTGGGCCAGCTGCTCAGCATGTGCAGACAGGACCGCCCCGCCAAGGTTTCGAATGCAGGTCATATCATACTTAGCCTTCCCCCCGATGCGAGTTCTCTCCTCCTCCTCCTCTTCCTCGTCCTCGTCCTCATCGTCATCGTCATCCTCCTCCTCCACCTCGTCCTCCTCCTCCTTTTTCCTCGTCCTCCCCCCCCCCCCCCCCCCCCCCCGTCCTTCCATCATCGTCCTCCTATTGTCGTCCTCCCCCTCATCGGCCTCCATCTCGTCCTCCCATTGTCGTCCATCATCATCCTCCCCCCCCCCCCCTCCCCCCCCCTCCCCCCCTTCCTCGCCCTCCTCTTCCCCCTCCCCCCCTCCTCCCCCTCCTCGTCCTCATGCTCCCCCTCCTCATCCTCCCCCTCCCCCTCCCCCTCCTCCTCCTCCTCCTCCTCCTCCTCCTCCTCCTCCTCCTCCTCCCCCTCCTCCTCCTCCCCCTCCTCATCCTCATCCTCATCCTCCTCATCCTCCTCCTCCTCCTCTTTCCCCGCGTTATCCTTGCATCCTCTTTTCTTCCGCGTCCTCTTCGTCCCCTGTTTACTCCTCCTGCCGCCCCTTCCTTTCCAAAGATAACGACAACGCAATCCCTTGGTTCCACTTTGTGCTCCCCGACTTCTCTGATCAAGGCAACTCGCCAGGGCAAAGTTGCTGGGCGGGCTGGTGTGAATGCGCGAGACTTGAAGAGGTCGTTGCGGGCTCAGGCGGCATGCATAAATCCGCCACCGCGCCTGTGCGGCATTGGCTTGTTCAGTGAACGCGGTTTGGGTCGCGGGTTCTCCACCTCCACCTGGGAGGAATGCAAAAGCAATCCGCCGCAGGCGCCGAAAAGTTTGGTTTGTGCACTGAACGTGGTTTGGGACGCGGGGGGGGGGGGGGGGGGGGCGCGGGCCCCCCAGCAAAAGATGCCCGCCGCAGGCGCCGAAAGAATTGGTTTGCACCCTGGGCGTGGTCGCGGGCGGGCCGCGGGCTCTCCACCTGCAACGAATGCAAAAGATGCCAGCCGCAGGCGCCGAAACATGTGGTTTGTACCCTGAACGTGGTTTGGGTCGCGGGTTGGTCGCGAGTTCGTTGCGGGGTGGGTCGCGGGCTCCCCACCTGGAAGGGATTCAAAAAAGCCCGCCGCAGGCGCCGAACATGGTGGCTTGTACCTTGAACGTGGTTTGGGTCGCAGGTGGGTCGCGGGTGGGTCGCGGGGTGGGTCGCGGGTGGGTCGCGGGTGGGTCGCGGGTGGGTCGCGGGGGGGTCGCGGGGTGGGTCGCGGGGTGGGTCGCGGGGTGGGTCGCGGGGTGGGTCGCGGTGTGGGTCGCGGGGTGGGTCGCGGGGTGGGTCGCGGGGTGGGTCGCGGGTGGGTCGCGGGGTGGGTCGCGGGGTGCGGTCGCGGGGTGGGTCGCGGGGTGGGTCGCGGGTCGCGGGGTGGGTCGCGGGTGGGTCGCGGGTGGGTCGCGGGGTGGGTCGCGGGGTGGGTCGCGGGGTGGGTCGCGGGGGGTCGCGGTCGCGGGTGGGTCGCGGGAACGGGGTCGCGGGGCTGGTCGCGGGTGGGTCGCGGGTGGGTCGCGGGTGGGTCCGCGGGGTGGGTCGCGGGTGGGTCGCGGGGCGGGTTGCGGGTGGAACGACGACAACAAACAACAACAACAACAACAACAACAACAACAACAATCATTTTACCCGAACGCTCAGTGTTCTCCCCAGTGCCAGGGTTTTCATGCGACGCCAGCCAATACCCCCACTTCGTGGGGGGGCAATGCAAGCTCTACCAAATATCCACACGACTCTTCGCCACCACCCACACCCAGCTTCCCGCCCTATGACGTTCGGACACTTCACTTCGTGGCCTGCGGACGACCGTGGCTACTACACTGGCGTGGAGTACACACCCACAGAAGTTGTTAAGCCTACGTTCGTACACCCACAGGTGTTTTTCGAGGACCTACGGTGCGATTCGTGTGATTTTATGATGCGCGGTGGTAGAATTCTTAAAAACCCAATGGTTTTTGTAGATTTCGGCGTGCGCGCGCGAAGAAAAAACGAATGTGTCCCGCATGGTATTATTTGACAGGGATGATGGCCCTGGCAGGTGCGCAACCGTTGTCGCAGAAGTTTGAAAAAGTTGCTCGCAAAAGCCCGTTTGACAAAATTGTTTAAAAAGTGATGGTTTTCCTACGAATCCGCAAGAGCGCGCGGGATGAGATTTTGACAATTTTTTATTTAAAAAACCATTGGGTTTTTGATGTTTTTATGTTGAAATCGTTCCGAAACCTAAGGTTTTGGAAGGATTTCGTCTTGCACGCGCGAATGTCCACTTTAGCTTATTTTTTGCAAGGGATTCTTGAAATTGGATTACATTTGAACAAGAAATTTCATTTTATAGTGTTTTTTGCAAGGGAAAACGGGGGGGAACAAAACAACCGGATCCGGTACTAATCCACTTTTCTGAAGCTTTCGCGAAAAAATGATGAAAATGTAGCTGCGGCCTAGGTTTTGGAGGGGGGTCGTGTACCAGGGGTCCCAACAATAATTATTCTTTAGAAGTAATAATGTTCAACAACAACAACAACAACAACAACAACAACAACAACAACAACAACAAGCAACAACAACAAACAACACCAACAAACAACAACACCAACAACAACAACACCAACAACAATAATAATAATAATAACCCGCACCGCGGAATCCCACTTCCGCCGCGCACCCAGGGACAGTGAATGACCGTTCGGCCCCCTCACTCTGATATATATATATATATATATATATATGTATATATGTATATATATATGTGTGTGTATCATATATATATATGTATATATATATATATGTATATATATATGTGTGTAAATGTATATGTGCAGACATGTGGAGAGAGGAGGAAAGAGAACGAGAGGGGAGAAGGGGAGAGAAAGAGAGACAGAGAGAGAGAGAGACCAACCAACAATAGAGACATTCCCCACAAAGTGTTTGCATTGCTTGGGGTTCTTACCAGTGTTCTCAGGAACTGGGCTCCAGTATTGGGTCCGCTGCCTTGTGGTCGCCGTCGCCGCCCCGTCGCTGCCTCGTCGCCGCCCGTCGTGAGGCCTCCTGTGTCGGGTCGCCGCCGTGTGGTCGCCGTCGCCACCCCTCAACGCGTCGGCGCCGCCCGTCGTCTGGGTTCCTGTGTCGGGTCCGCCGCCTCAATGTCGCGGTCGCCGCCTCGTCGCCGCCCGTCGTCTGCGCTCCAGTGTCGGATCCGCCACCTCATTGTCGCCGTCGCCGCCCAGTCGCCGCCTCGTCGCCGCCAGTCGTCTTGGCACTGCCTTGCAATCGCATCGCGTTGCAATCGCAGTGCTTTGCAATCGTTCTGAATTGCATTGCTGTGCATGGTTGCGCCGCACCCATTGCACAGCATAGCTTTCACACGAATTTTTCTTTCGAAAAAAGAATTCGTCCACCGCCCCCCCCCTCACGCCCTCTGCGGATGTTCACTCGTCATATGATAATACCCCATCGTCTATTCGAATTATGAATTCGTAGCATCCCAGCCAAACGGGTATCCCCCCATCTTCATCAAGTGATACCATGCGCGCATATGTTTATCCCAAGTCGTCGGTGTACAGAAATCCCTTGCAACAGGTGTGACAAAGTCCACACGCACCGCGCCGTCGCACGCGCATGCCGAAATCCTTTACAAATCACATTTCTTTTGTTCCGGTTTCAAAAGCGAGGTCCCCGGAAACATTTGAAAGCTCAATGGGTTCGCAGTTCGATTGTTCAAACAGTTGGCGCGCGCTCTTGCGAATTCTTAAAACAACCGTTCGACATTCCCATCACATTCGGCCAAACGGGCCTCTCGCGCGCGCGTGGCGAAATCATTCGAAAGCCTTTGCGCGCTTGCTGTGGGAGCCCGGCCGCTGTCAAATAACACCCACCGTGCGGACCACTCACGCCCGTTGACCGCACGCGCATGTCAAAATCCTTCCAAAACCTACATCGCCGACGCATGGACACCATCATCGTCATTGGCGCGGTAAGCATCGGCGCCGTCATCGGCTTTGGCGTCGTCATCGTCACCGTCGTCACCAGAATCGTTGGTATCATCATCGTGTCTGCCGTCGTAGACGTCGCATGGATACCGCGCCCACCCGAGCCACCGACTCGCATCGACGGTTCCGCGCGTCAGCGCGGCCTGCGAGACGCGCTGGGAAGTCCCCGGCGGGTCCCCGTGACCGCGTCGGCCGCGCCAGATCAGTTGGCCGCTCTGCGTTAGTTTGCGCGAGCCAGCGCCAAGCAGTCATCGAAATCGCCGCCGCAGGGGCTTTGCAAACTAAGTCGCGGGTTGTTGGGTTGGTGGAGTGATTGCCAGAGCAGTGGGACTGACAACTTCAAGTTCGGCAAGGTGAACCTCGTGCATCACATCGAATATGCCACATAGTGTGCACCATCTACCTTGCACCACATAAATTGCACCACGCAGCCTGCGCCACATACGTTGCGCCACCTAGTTTGCACCGTGCAGGCTGCACAACATGTATTTCACCACATGAATACCATGAGGCAGCGTACACCATATCGGGTGCACCACATAGATGTATATACGTACATATATATGTGTAAACCTGCACATATACACATACATACATACATACATACATGCATGCATACATACATACATACAGACAGACAGACATATATATATATATATATATATAGATGGTCTGAGCCACGCACCGTATTCCACGTAGTTTGCATCACGCACTTGGCTCCCACACCCATTGAACACACTTTTATTATTGCACCACGCAGGTTGCTTACCATAGCTTGCACCACATCGATTGCACCACCTAGCATGCTACAGCACACGGTTTGAGGCCCACATTGGTTAACATCTATACAAACCGATCAAGTGGGATAGGAAGAGAGGGACAGAGAGAGAACGAGGGAGAAAACGACAGGGAGAGCGAGAGAGACACGGGGATAGGTGTTCTACATGTGTATAGTTTGATCGATACATATATATATATATACATAAACATACCTATATAGACACACATTCACACACGGAAAGAGAGCGAGTGAGCGAGAAAGAGAGGGAGGGACATTAACCACACAGGTATTCAGGTGTTGCAAAACGAGGGAACGAAAGAGGAAGAGAGAGAGAGAGAGACAGAGAAAGAGGAAAGAGTGAGAGAGAGGGAGAGGAAGAGAACAACACAAAAGGAGACAGAGAGAGCGAGCGAGAGAGTGAGAGAGCGAGAGAGAGAGAGAATAAACAAGAAAAACCGAACGATCGAGCTATCGGGGGGGGTCGAGGGATGGGGGAGGATGACAAGGAGGAAGAGGAATAGGATGAGGAAGGCGATACGAGGAGGAGGAGGGAGAGGGATCAGTGTAAACCCCAGACGGATCAATGATATTGCAACAGACCTTCCCTCGAGTTCCATGTTGACCGACCCCCATACAAATATTCATTTCATTGGGGAAAGTGCCCCAGTGGAAGACAGCTGTTGGAGAGTCCTGAACTGTGCCAGATCACAATTTCTGGGTTTTAGCGCCAAGAATCACCTTTACCGTTGCGTCGATCCTGAGTCGTGCCAGAAGGCCGTTCCTGGGACATCAACACCGCGAATCAAGGTATCAGTTGCGCCCTGACAGTCCGACACCGTGCCAAAACAAATACGGCTTCTGTAAAGTGAATTATGCGACCCTTTGACACGGTTGTAAGCTCTCACAACCAATGCGTTCGGCATTACAGCGATTGAGACATAAGAAGCGCTTTCCATCCGTGAAGCTGGTGCAAGTTTTCGAACGAATAATCGCGTCCCTGAGGCGAGGGCCACATTTTGAAAACCACCCGCTCCACATCTGTGAACCTTCTGCATGTGTTTGAGACGATTGTGCGCGACAACAAGGCGAGAACCACATTTTGAGAATCACCCGCCCTTCATCCGTGGAACCCTTGCGAACGATCAGCTCATGGATCACAAGTGGCGAGGAAATCTCGGGCGAATTGCCTGGCCCGCCTTCCTGGGAAGCCACGGGGTGCGGCAGTTATTGTAAGGAACAAAAATGGAGGGCCCCGCCCTGGGGCGGCGCAGCGGCGGCAAGGTCCCGCGCCCTCCGCGCCGTGGCAGAGCCCGCGGGCGGGCTTCTCCTGGCGCCGCTTCCGAGCCGCCCCCCCGCCGGCCGGGGCGTCCACACGAGGGGAAGGCAAGCCAGCCACCATCGGACCACCCCCACCCACAACTGGGGGACCAGTCAATTTCGACTGCCCTCCTCAGGAGATCGTCGATAAGATGAGCTCCCCCAGGGAGGGGGTAAGAAACACAGCTGTCCGAGCTGTGGCTGGTCGGGGAGGGGATGGGGCGGGGGGGGAGGGGAGGGAGGAGCAGGGAGGAGGGAGGGAGAATGAGGGAGGGAGGGAGGAAGGAGGAGAACCCCAGTGCAAACCCAAGACCCATCAGCAATATTGCAACAAACCCTCCCACCAAATTTCCACTTCACAGGCCTCTACAAGTACTCGTTTTCACTCAGGGAAGTGCCCCGTTTGAAGGCAGCCGGTTGAAAGTCCTGCACTGCGTCAGAACACAATTCTGGGGTTTTCAAGGCCGAGAATCACCGCTACGTTTGCGCATTGACGATCCTGAGTCGTGCCAGAACGCCGTTCCTGGGACTTCAACTCCGCTAATCGACGTAATTGTTGCGCCCTGACAGTCCGACCTCGTGCCAAAATACCGTGTTTGGGGCTTCAACCATGAGAATATTTGAAATCCTTTTAAACTCTTCAAATCGACTGCGCGCTGCGCTAAAGTGAACGCCACCTGAAACAAAAATCCGTCCTCCATCCGTGAAGCTGCTGCAATCGTTTAAGACGAATCGGCGCGGCAACAATGCGAGATCCACATATCCACATTTTGAAAACCACCCGCCCGCCATCCGTGGAGGAGGAGGAGGAGGAGGAGGAGGGGGAGAGCAGAAAGGAGGACGAATGAGGAGAAATAGGAAAAAGACAGGATGGGGGGGTAACGAAACAGGCCGTTTCCAAGCCGCCCCCCACCGGCCGGAGGGATTCCTCACGCGGGGAAGGGTCTGGGGCGGGGTGAGATGGAGGGGGAGACGAAGAACGAATTACTCGACGCGGAGATCCCCATATGTGTATCTATTTGCCTGGACCTTTTCCGCTGCGAATGTGTGCGAGAGAGTCTGGACATGAGTGGGCCTGAGTAAGAGAGACTAAGAATGGGTGGGTCTGAGTGTGAGTGAGTCCGTGTGTGGGCGAGTCTGAGCGTGAGTGAGTCGATATGTAGGAGTCGGAGTACGTATGGCTAAAGATTTGGTAAGTGCATCTGAATGTGAGTGGTCTGGGTATTGGAGTGTAGGCGTGTGCGTGAGAAAGAGAGAGTTGCATGAGTGTGAGTGGTGTAAGTGTGAGTGTGAGTCTAATTGTGAGTAGTCCGAATGTGAAATTCGACACATCTGTAAATCACATAGGGTTCGAGACCAGTAAAACAACTAGGATTCGAGCCCCAGGGGAAGGGCAATCCATAGGCACATACGCAAAACACGCAGGTGGGGTCGGCATGAGGACCTTCTCGGGCCTCCTGGGGCCTCCTGGGGCCTCCAGGGGGCCTCCTGGGATCTCCTCGGGCTTCCTGGGTCTCCTGGGGCTCCCGGAGCATCCTGGAGCCTCCTGGGGCTTCCTGGGGCCTGCTGGGGCTTACTGGTGCCTCCTGGGGTTTCCTGGCGTTTCCTGGGACTTCCTGGGGCCTCCTGGGCCCCCCTGGGGCCTCCTGGGGCCTCCTGGGGTTTCATGGGGCCTCCTAGGGCCTCCTGAGGCTTCCCGGGGCTTCCTGGGGCTTCCCAGGGTTTCCTGGAACATCTTGGGGCCTCCTGGGCCCTTTCTGGGGTTTCCTGGGGCTTCACCAACACAGGCAAACCGCATGAGACATCCTCGGAAACTGCTCCGAACGAGAAGGATGTTGGACACCCAAACAGGCAACCGTCTGAGACATCCCCCCAATCTGGGCGCGAATGGGCCTGTGATATACCCCCTGGCGCTCCCCCTTTGGGAGTACTGAAACCAGCGCCTCGCCTGAGACATCCTCGGAAACTGCTCCGAACGAGAAGGATGTTGGTAACCCAAACAGGCGAACCGCCTGAGACATCCCCTCAATCTTGGCGCGAACGGGCCCGTGATGTACCCCCTGGCGCCCCCCCGTTGGGAGTACTGAAACCAGCGCCTCGCCTGCCTGAGACATCCTCGGAAACTGCTCCGAACGAGAAGGATATTGGACACCCAAACAGGCGAACCGCCTGAGACATCCCCCCAATCTGGGCGCGAACGGGCCCGCGATGTACCCCCGGGCGCCCCCCGTAGGGAGTACTGAAACCAGCGCCTCGCCTGAGACATCCTTACATCCTCGGAAACTGCTCCGAACGAGAAGGATGTTGGGCACCCAAACAGGCAACCGTCTGAGACATCCCCCCAATCTGGGCGCGAACGGGCCCGTGATGTACCCCCTGGCGCCCCCCGTAGGGAGTACTGAAACCAGCGCCTCGCCTGAGACATCCTCACAACGTGCGTGTGAGTCTAAGCGGTGAAGTACCAGGAGTATGATTCAGTCTGCATATGAATGATCCCGCACATGAGGAACCCGAGTATCAGGAATATAAGAGCAAGTGCATACGAGTCTGAACGAGTCTGAATACGAGTGAGTCTACATGTGAGTGAGTCAGAAAATGACGACCTGATGGTGTGTGTGTGAGGTTCTCCGCGCGGTCAAAGTACTGACAAGAACCCCATCCTCAGGAGATGGGGAAACATTGCATAGACATAATTTCTCGGAGGTCCGTGCGGATCTCTCGGATCGGCGTCAGGTCCCCCTGAGGGCGCCTCCGACGCCGCTCCTGGCGCGCTCCGCGCGCCAGGGAGTGTCCAGCGCCGACCCAAGGAATCCGCGCGGCTGAGAAGAATTATGTATATGCAGTTCTTTCTTTTTCTAAGAAGGGGGGCGGGAGGAGAAGGGAGGAGGAATAGGAGGGATGAAGAGGAGGAGGAGGCGGCGGAGGAGGAGGAGAAAGAGGAGGAGGAGGAGAAGAAGGAGGAGGAGGAGGAGGAGGAGGAGGAGGAGGAGGTGTTGGAGGAATTGAAGGGAGTAGGAGGAGGAGGAGGAGGAGGAGGAGGAGGAGGAGGAGGAGGGGGAGTGAGGTGTGAGGAGTGAGGAGTGAGGAATGATGAGTGAGGAGTCGGGGGAGGAAGAGGAGAAGGAGGAAGTAGGAGGGGGAGGAAGAGGCATGATGGAGGGAACAACAAAGGGTCGGCTTTCCTTCATCAGGTTGGGCCTTTGGGGGGCACTGGTTCGGGCCGTGGGGCCGCCCGAAATGATCATGGATTTAGGGCTGGTTCTCTGGCAACGTCTACTCCCCCTCTCCTCCCTCCTCCGCTTCCTCCTCCGTTTCCAGCTGGTCCTCCTCCTCGTCCGACATTCGTTGTCGTCCTCCTCCCTCCTGGGTTTCATATTGGTCCTGTGACAACGCAAACGCCCCCTCCCTCACCCTTCTCTGGCGGGGGAGAAGGATGAGGAGGAGGAAATGACCGGACGACGCGCTCCCTCCCACCCACCCAACCTCCCATGCCATTCCCCGTTCCTTATCATCCCCTCCTCTTGCTCTCTCCCTCCTGTCCCTTGCCTGCTTTCTTTTCACCACATCCCTCCCTCATCCCGTCATCTTCTCCACTCCCCTCCCCTGCCCTCCCTCCTTCGGTCCCTCCATCCCGCCCACCTCCCTGACTGCCTTTACTCGTTTTCCCCTTCCTCCTTGACTCCACCACGTACAACTGGTCCACTACACCGCCGCCACCGCCGCTGCTCGCCACTCCGCCCCCAGCCACCCATATCCCAGCCCTTCCACCCCTGGCCCCCCTCACTCCGCCCATTCTTCCCGCCTGACCCTTCCCAATAAGTCCTTCCCTCGCTCGCTCGCTCGCTCCCTGCCTTCCCGGCCCTCCCTCCACCTTATCCGTCCATCCTTCCTTTCATGCCTTCCCTCCTTCCGTCCTCCCGTCCCTGCTCCTTCAATTCCTGCCGTCGGAGCAATATTGGCGTGTTGGTTCGCAAGGGGCTCGCTCTTCTTGAGGTCGTTCCCCATGTGTTCAATACGGAGGTATTTCCCAACCGTCCTGCGTTGGGTTCCTCCCGCTTTGACTAGAGCGTTGCAGTCGCATGCCCTCGTCCTCCTCCTCCTCATCCTCCTCAACCTCCTCCTCCTCCTCCTCCTCCTCCTCCTCCTCCACCTCCTCCTCCCTCTCCCCCCCGTCATGCCTCCTCCTGCGCTGCTCCCTGGGAGGCTGCGACCTGCGCAACTGTCTCCAGTTTCGTGGGCTCCCAGGGGGCACGGTGGAGTAGGGGAGTAAAAAGACCCAGACTATACCTCGCAGCTCCCTGGAGGGTGGGTCTGCGAGCTGCGCAACTGTCGCCACTTTCGTGAACTCCTGGGAGGCACGGCAGAGTAGGGGAGTAGACGGACCCAGATTATACATTGTTGCTCTCTGGGTGGCTGCGAGCTGCGCAACTGTCGCCACTCCCGTGGGCTCCTGGGAGGTCCAGCGGAGTCGGGGGCCACGCGCATCCAGCTGAGTCCTCGCAGCTCCCCTGGAGGCTACGAGCTGCGCAATTGTCGCCACTCTCGCGGGTTCATGGGAGGCACTGCGGAGATGAGGGCAGCCCCGATCGTTCATATCTGTCGATGTGTTTTTTTCCGTATGGAGCATTCATAAATCCATTCGCTTCGCGTGAAGAAGGGTTTGGGTACATCTCGGGTGAATAGTATTGGTGTCACGCCCATCCTACTTCACTCACTCACTCTCCCGCCTCCCCCCTGTCGCTCACGTTCAGAGTCACCTATACGCAGTTGCTCTTCTTCCGACTCGCCCACCCAAATCTATTCATTCATATTCTTCGCTCACATTCGGACCCACTCATATTCAGATTCCATCATACACAGGTTCACTCATCGTCTACCCAGTCGCTCACACTCCGACTGACTCGCACTCACATTAATTCGCTCAGCCTCTCGCACACGCAACACACTCATATTCAGTCACAGTCAGAGTCACACACACACAGTTTCATTCGTGATCAGGCTCACTCCCACTCAGGCTCACCCATATTCAGACGCACTCACACTCAGTCCCACTCCTACAGCCAAGCCGCATAATACGGATGCGCAACTTTCAGAAATTATCCGTGCATCCTTCCCCTTTTGCCCATCCTTGGCCCGCGCGTGTCGACATGGGCTTACAAGGCCATTGCATCCATATCGTGCCTCCTTATCGAACGGGTTGATTGTAGTCAGACTCGCTCATACACATATTCGCTCGCGCTGTGATTCCCCAGGCCCCTCGCGACGTAGCGGGTATGGCACTTGGGCTTCCCAGACTGGGGTTTTGAACGAAGTGTTGCACGGGTCCGTGCGCGCTTAGATTGGTGGGAGAATGTTTGTTCGCGGGAAGCCACGTGTCTATTGCCAGAGCCCCATGTTTGCCGCGATGTAGCAGGCATGGCGTTTGGGCCTGCCAGGGCGAGGGAAAGGCGACTTGGTGGGTTGCACTAGCCCGTTCACGCCCGCATGATTGGACATTCTCAGGCAGAGCGTCTGTTTTCGGGCAGTCGCTCATTTCTTTCCAAAGCCCCACGGCCATCGCGATGCAGCAGGCATGGCACTCAGGCTTTCAAAGGGGGGATGGACCTGGGGGGGGGGTGTCGTCGTGCCCGCTCGCGCTCAGGTAGTGTGACCTCATAGGTAGAACGCCTTGTTGTCGGAGAGGCGTGTACAGTCGGACCGAGGTAGAAGCTCGAGGCTGGCTCGCGGATGACACCCTAGGGTGTTTCGTGTGTGCTGGCTGCTCTTGTGTATCCTGGGGAGGGTACCATTGTATGTTATGTTCGTTTTGGCCGACGGAGGCTCTCATGTTCTTGGGGGGTGTTCTTCTGGCCCAGGTCCGATTGTATGCTTTTTTCAGAGCCGCGTGGCCACTTCGATGTAGCAGCCATGGCACTTGGGGCTCCCGAGGGGGGGGGGGGGGGCGCGCTCGCGCCAATATTGTTGGGACCTTCCAGGCAGAAGAGCGCTCGTGTTTGGGGGGGGGGTGGGGGGGCGCGCGTCACGTGTCAGAGCCCAAACGGTCACCGTGACGTAGCAGGCATAGCATTGTGGAGTTGGGGGTCAATCGCGCCCAGATTGGTGGAACCATTGCGGTGGAGCGCTTATTTTCGAAGCGGCATTTGACAGTTATGTCTTTCCCAAGCCCCAGGGTCGTCGCGATGTAGCAGGCTCGGCACCGCCCCCCCCCCCCCCCCCCCCCTCCCCCCCAAATGGGGGGTCGATTTGGGATGTTGCGCAGGCGCTACGATTGGTGGGACTTCTACCGTAGACGCACTAGCGGTGTGTTAGCTAACGGCGATGTAGGAACACCAAGTGCAGGAAGACGTGGTCCGTGGCCAAGCCGATTGTAGGAACGCGTGGTTCGTGTGTTCCTACAACTCGTTGTGTCGCTTTCGTTCGACACATTCGCACAGTTGAAATATAGGAAGCGTTTTTCGTGATTTCCTACAGTTTGTTTTGCGTGAGCTCGGTGTCACAAACACCAGATTCCCAACCGCACCGGTAACCAAGCACGCCGTTGGCGCGGCCTTGGTTCTAAGATAGCACACCGTGTTTCGGGGAAACATGTGTGTCTTCCCAGAGTCCCATGGTCACCGCGATGTAGCAGGCATAGCGCTAGGGGTCTCCCAACGGGGTGTCGACCGTGGACGGGTCCTTTCGTGCCCAGGTTCGCAGGGTTTTCAAGTAGAACCTTTGTTTGCGAGGAGACGCGTGCCTCTCTGCTGCAGAGCTCCATGATCATCTCGATGTAGCAGGCATGGTTGTTGCCCCCCCCCCACACACACACACTTGTGATGACTTAAGTTCGGAGTCACGTATTGATCAAGTTAATCGTCGTCGTCCCTTCCTCCAGTAGTGCCAGTCGGAGCGGTCCGCAGAGCGTAACTGAATGACCAACAACAAATGAAGCAAAAATACAGACGAAATGTTTTCCTCAAGCAATCGTGCGAAAGGTGCCTGCGATGACAGAGGACCGAGAATCTCTGCGGCCCTGAGGCCTTGAGCGGCGCCCTAAACCCTCCGTCAACGGAGGCTCGAGAAGAAAGGCTATGGTGTGTGTGAGGCGGCAAGAGAAGGCAACTAGAGAAAACATGCAGGAAGACAACCTGAAATCTAGCTACGCACATACTGCATGTGTGGCTGGCCCCAAGACATCCCCTAGCTCGCAAGAGCCGAAAATGATGTCCTCACTGATTGTCAGAATTGAAACGCACACACACACAACCCGTCCAAACAGGTTCAGGGGAGGGAAAATGACAGCTGCGAAGATACTCAAGCCTCAGACGTGAAGCAGAGGCAGTCACACATCTGCAACAGGCATCGCTCAGAAGACAACGAAAAGGAGAAGCATACATAGGCATCGGGTTCACGGGTTTAGTGATGGAGCCACGCACAGAGCCCCACCAGGACGGGCTGCACCACGGCCGCGAACCAGGCCCATTTCTCACGATCATCGTACGCCGGAATGTTCAGAATGTGTGGAGTCTCAGCGTTCGGATCAGGAACACCAAGGTTACCCGTCACCAGAGAGCTAGCCCACGATCCAACTCCTGGCCACGTAAGGGCGGCAAATACGCGGAGCGCCAGGAAGGGAACGATGGCTACCACACGTTGAATAGAGAAAGTGAGAATCTCCTCTGCCGAAGTGCGAGCGAAGCCAATGAAGAGGCACGCCTGGTAAGCCGTCCAGCCGAAGATGACGAGGGGCACGAGCACACAGAAGAGGCGCACCATTGGCCAGACCACATCGTTCCAAGTTATCAGCAGGGAAGTGTCGAAGAAGGAAGCTTCCATGGAAAACGGAGCGGGCGCTCATTGGAGGACGATGTTTTGCTGGTCAGTGTGGGCCCACGAGCCGTTCTTCAGCAAGCCGGCATAGAGCATCTGGCCCACCTTGTTGAAGCTGCTGACGCTGGCAAGCTCGGCTTGCTGCATACCAAGGGCCTGAAGTTTGGTACCCCACTGTCCGACGGACTTGCATTCTGAAACCTGGGTCCACCACTCCGCGAAAGGAAGGGATGCGCCCTCGCTCATCGTGATCTCCTGGGCCAGCTGGGCCATGTTGGCGCGCGTGGCGCTGACCCCGAGCCGCTCCAGTGCGGAGCTGTGGGTGGCCGCGTTGATCGTGGAGCCGAACGTCGGGGTGTCATCGGCAGGCCCCTCCTCAGCGGGCGTGGATGCACGTGGTGGCATAGCTGAGGATCCTGGGCCCAGCGGAGACTCCGTCTGTCGCAAAGGCCTTGGTGGGGTAAGGAGGGCATCCCGATTCTGCTGCGGCATTCCCAACATGCGCTCCATCATCTCACGAGTCGCGCGGAGGAGATCTGCTGACCATGTTGATCAACTGTTGCCTGGATGCTGGTGATGCTGGCCTGCATCTGCTGGATCACTGGGTTGGACTCCAGGGAGCTTGCACCAGGCGCTGCACGAGAGCCTGATCCTGACGTCGGAGTGCCCGACCCAACGAGGCTGTGCAAGCGCTCCACCGTCTGCTGGAGCCTGGTATCCCCTGGAGCGTTGGTCTGCAGGACATCGGTCAGCGCCCTGACCAGGCCCCTTGCAGGTTCAGCCGCGCCCGGTGCTGCCGCCGTAGTCGAAGGCGCGGTCCAAGGTGGCGCGGGCGGCGCTGAGGCTGGGGGCGTAGAGCCGTTACCCTGGGGCTGGGGCTGCTGGGCCTGCGAGAGCGCGTGGCCCACCCGCGTGAGCTCACCCAGGGCCGCGACGTTGTCCATGACCGAGGTCATCTGGCCAAGCATGCCCGTGAAGCCTTGGCCGCCGCCACCGCCGCCACGATCATATCCCTAGTTCCGCTGCCGGGGGCCGCTGTAGCGCGGGGCGTATGGGCCACCATAGGGACCACCAGCACTCCCAGACTTGCCACCCTTGCCGTGACCCTTGTTGCGCCACGAGCTGAACATCGGCACGGGTGAGGGCTGGGTCAAGCTCGAAGGCGCACTCAAGGGTGGACTCGATCCTTGGTTTGGAAGGCTTTGAGAGAAAAAGGCTACAAGCAAATCGGGTGAGGTTCGCAGACTTCTGGAAGTGTAGAGTACGAGTTGAATCGCTGTCTGGCTTATCTCCATGAACTTAGAAGGTGGTGCTATAGAATGCCAGACCCTTCGAATATGCTTCTCATGATAACCCAACCGAAGATACATCAAAACATCAGCAGATACCAAGACCAACCAGTTAAACGCACACACTTTTAAGTTGCGCCATCGTTGCAAGCGTCCGCGCAGTTCGGCTCGGTGCTGTTGAAGTTGACTAGGGGTGGACGAGCCTAGAAAAGGAAGGATCGACTGCTTAGCGAGGGGCGTGATGTTGCCTGTGAACGCATATGCCTCATTCTTGTGTATGATATACGTGTGAGCCGAAGTGAGGGTAAGGAATATGGTGGCCTCGAGGTATGGAACGGTGACCGTGCGTGCATTAGGATATACGGAGTCGGTGAAATCGAACTTTACCGTGCAGCCATAGACGTGCTGGACCATACGTTTAAGACACCGACTGCAGCACACCTTGGACGCTAGTATGATGTCATCCACATATCTGCCTGTAGCCACATACCGACGACGCCTGGGGAACTTCTTGTCAGACTGGAATTCCAGATCACTCAGCAGCGTGTGCAATACGGCCCCGCTAAGGGGGCCTCCGATCGGGATGCCCCGAACTTGTTGAACGACGAGGCCACAGATAACAAACAATATCATACCTAGGAAGCCCTCAAGAGCCCGACGGATACTTTTAAGAAACCACACAGTACGGTCCCACAGGCGCTGATCCGCTCCACCACCGAAGAAGACGTGAGATCGCTGAGTACGCATGACCGTGACACAGCGTTGTTTTTTCTCCGACTCCAGCTGGTCGAGCAAGCGGTCGAGGCAATCGTAAATGCGGTCGAGGGCGATGGCTTCGTAAGCCTGGCCCGCATCCCCGACCACTAGACCTGGGCTGAGCATGCAGAGGCCACATCCTCGGCAGCAGCACGGTTCGCCCGACGGGTGAGAAGCCAGCTGAGTGAACTGCGCCACGAAGCTGGGCACTGCCGTGTCTAAAGACGTGAAAGCCCAAACTGGATACATTTGGTTCGCCAGGAAGGTGAGAGCACGGCTGAGGGAGCGATACAACATGCGGGATGGAAGGCGGACAAAGCTGCATATGTTACGAAAACAACTGTGTTGAGATTTGGTACATTTATGACGACCTCCATCGGGTACCGAAGCCCCTCCATCCCAGCACTCCAACTTACTCGTACTGTAAACGTAGGGAAGATGTCCTTGGTTAAGTGCCCCCTCCCCACGTGCTCGCATAGACTTGGGGATGGTGTAGTCATAGAGCAGGCGATACCAAGATAGCATAGCATCAACCGACGTGTTAACCAGACGCCATCGATCATGGGCATGACGAAGCATACAAAGCCACCGAGCTAGCTGGTATAAGCTGTTGACCCGCCACAAAGTGTTTGGGTCCTTATCTTCAACCGTAAAGCAGGTCCCGCAGGGCCCTCCAGAGGCTCGGTCCTCAAATTGTTTGCGAGTCTCCGTTGCGTCACGATAGCGTCGTTCGTCATGGGTGGGTTGCGGAGTGGGGCGTTGACGAGGGGGGCGATACGGCGGGTAGACGTTCCGATCCAGGCCTTGGGAGCCAAGCCAGCGTTTACATGATAACATAGTAGTGTCACGATATGGGGTAGATTGTGTGAGTAAAGGTATGCGACCGTTAAGAGGGACTCGCTGCACATCATCACCACGAGCGGCAGCGGCAAAGTCCGACATGCGGGGGCGACCGAGCTCCGTGAACTCAGTCTGGCGAAAGGCTCGCGTGATGTCAGTAAAACGCTTGCGTATTGTGAGCACAGGACGAGGCATCAGACGCATAGAGCGGACCGCCCAGTTGGCCCAAGCTGGCCTGGTTGGGCGGGCCTGCTGGATGACCTGAGCCAGCCATCGCCGAACACGTTGGGCCTCCCAAGCGTCATCAACTTTAATAATCTTTTCACCTGGCTTGGGAAGACCAACTGAATGCAAGCGCGAAGCAAGTGCAGACCTCACTCGAATTCGGTCCATCCAGTGGGGAAAAAGAGTACTGAACTCCCACAAGGTGTAGAGGTAGTCTGTGCCGAACTTACGCCGGCGACGCACGAGATCCCAATCGACTTCATTGGTGGATAAAGCAAGCCATCTAAGGAGTAGGAGCAAACATGCTTGGTCATATATGGTCCGTGCAGGTGGCGACCGTCAGCATGCCGAGCGAGGAGGACATCATAAAGATCTCGGAACCTATGCTGGTGAAGGTGTTGCCATCGGTGTCGTGCAGCGAGGTGTGCCGAGAAACCTAAACGTCGTGTGCACTGGGCATCGATACATCGATCATACCATGCTTGTTGAAGTACTGTGTGCTCATGTGCGACGGGTATACGTACACGGCGTTGCGCACGACGACGGCGTGCTCGAGGATGAGATCGACATCGAGCCCGAAGACGTCCAAGATGAGGGTTCGGTAAATTGTTTGCCTCGGGGCGACTATACGCTATACGTGCGCTCTCTAGGGCGTGCGCACGAGATGTATGTGCAAGCGCCACAAAGAACATGAGGAGCCACTTCTGACAGCCAGGGGCCAAACTGAGGTACCTGCTTAGCTCCTTTGTGGGGGCCCCTTGCGAGACACATCTAAGCCCGCGAAGATGCTCGCGGAATCGACCGACTCCTCCCGAGATGGCCGGTGAGCCACGGGGCAGCGCCCCTTGACCTATGTAGAGCCCATGAGAGCCCAGTTGGTATATGAAGCTGAGGTCGTGGGGCCCGTGGCCCGAGTTCTGGATCGGGTCCTGGACGCACCGAGCCTGGAGGAAGACGAACCCGAATAACTCCAAAGCCTGGCAGAGGTCCGCTTCTCCTGGGCGTCCGAACGCAGACTGCAACACAGGTGGGAGACAATGGCAGAGGCGTCTGGCTCGGTCCCGTGCTTTTCGGCCTCCAGTGAAGAGGCGGCGGAGCCGACAGATAGTTAAGCACGTTGTGAGAGCAAGCGCGAGTACACTGACATGAGACGACACCCCTGAGACCATCGCACACTCCAGAGCTTCCCGTTGCAGAATGTGGACGGCATCAATGAACGTCTCCGATGGAAGAGGACAAAGAGCTTGCCACAGAGCTGCCGAAAATAAGGAGGCCACGGAGGACGAGTACGGCTTGTGCGAGCGAAAGTTAGAGTAGACGGCCAGCTCCGATGACCAACCTGCAACAGCCTGGATGTCCCGTGCCAGCGCAGATAACAGTTGTGTCCCACCAAGGGTAGTAACTTGCGTCCGTTGAGCCATATGTTGAGATATCCGTTGATCTGATCTCGACTGCAAGGTACCCGATGCTTGAGCAGAAGTAACACATAGGAAGAGAACGAGCAACCACATACCAGTCCGCCACAGGGTAAGTGTACAGAGACGACGTGGCGACTGAACCTGGGCATGCCTCGAGGAGCAGCAACCCAGGATTTGCGTTCTAACGCCAGACGTTCTGACACTGGTCCGTGGAGTAGGCGGGAGGCGATGTGGCGACGGTACCTGGGGCAGCCTCGGGGAGCAGCTGCCCAGGATTTTCGTTCTAACACCACGCGTTCTGACACCTGTCCGTGACGTAGACGTGAGACGGTGTGGCGACGAAACCTGGGACGGCGTCGAGGAGCAGCTGCCCAGGATTTGCGTTCTAACACCTTGCGTTCTAACACCTCCAGTGAAAGACGCAGACCAGGAAGATAACCAGGAAGGAGGGTGCATAACGTTGAACTTGCCAGTAGAGAAGTACACAGTCAATCGAACAGATCCCATCATGATAGAGCAGACCAAGAGGATGCCCATAAGGTACATGGCCGCGCCAGGGCCTGTCCGTGAGGAAGCGTGCCGTAGAGCTCGTAGAGTACGAAATAGAGCACGTAGATGGTTTAATGAACCACGGAGGTTATGAAATTGACCGCGTAGAGTATGAAATGAACCACGCAGGTCGTGAAATGCAACACGTAGGTTACGAAATTGAGCACGTAGAGTATGAAATGAACCACGTCGATGGTGAAATGCAACACGTAGATGGTGAGATTGAGCACGTAGAGTAGGAAATGAACCACGCAGGTGTGGAAATGCAACACGTAGATTATGAAATGAAGCACGTAGGTTATGAAATGAAACACGTAGGTTGTGAAATCGACCGAAATGAACTGAGACACGTAGGTTATGGATGTCTGGGTGTGGCACACGAAGTCCGAAGATGAACGCTCCACGCTCCCAGAAACACACTTGTGATGAGTTAAGTTCGGAGCCACGTATTGATCAAGTTAATCGTCGTCGTCCCTTCCTCCAGTAGTGCCAGTCGGAGCGGTCCGCAGAGCGTAGCTGAATGACCAACAACAAATGAAGCAAGAAGACCGACGAAATGTTTTCCTCAAGCAATCGTGCGAACGGTGCCTGCGATGACAGAGGACCGAGAATCTCTGCGGCCCTGAGGCCTTGAGCGGCGCCCTAAACCCTCCGTCAACGGAGGCTCGAGAAGAATGGCTATGGTGTGTGTGAGGCGGCAAGAGAAGGCAACTAGAGAAAACATGCAGAAAGTCAACCTGAAATCTAGCTACGCACATACTGCATGTGTGGCTGGCCCCAAGACATCCCGTAGCTCGCAAGAGCCGAAAATGATGTCCTCACTGATTGTCAGAATTGAAACGCACACACACACACACACACCACCCCACCCCCCACCCCACCCTCCCCCCCCCCCTCCTTCAGGGGAGGGGGGGAGGGTCGACCCAGAGTGCTGCAAGTGCCGGCTTTTTGTTCCAGAGATTGGCGGGCCTCTCGGGTATAACCTTGGTTCTCGTAGAGAAAGACACGGGTGTCTTGCCAGAGCCCCGTGACCCTCGCGGTGCAGCAGGCAGGGTATTCGTGCCCAGGGTGGTCGACCTTGCTGGGTGTTGACAGGCCCGTTCGCGGCCAGGTGTGTGAAACCTCTCAAATCGAATGCTTGTTTTCGGGTTGGGTACGTTTCTTCGTCCAGGGCCCCATGAACGGTGTAGCAGACATGGCAGTCAGCACCCCCAGGGGGTCGACCTAAGGTGTGGCACGTGCCCGCGCTGGCCCAGATTGGTGAGCCCCCCGTGGTGAACGTTTGTTACCGTGGATGCACGTGTGGTTTTCCAGAGCCCCGTGGCCTTCACGGGGTAGCAGGGGGGGGGGGGATTTTGGCTGTTGCACATGCTTGATCGCGGCCAGACTTAAAGGGACCTTGTCATATATGATGTAGCGGGCATGACGGTCGCGTCTCCCAGGGGGGGGAGGGGGGGGGGGGGAGGGGAGGCGACCTGGGGTGTTGTACGGGCCCCAATTGGTGGGACTTCTCACGTAGAACGCCCGTTGCCGAGGAGACGCGTCTCTGTTGTCAGAGCCCCGTGACCACCGCGTTGAAGCAGGCATGGCATGTAGGCCTCCAGGGATCGACCTGGGGTGTTCCTCGGGCTCGTTCGCGCCAAGATTGTTGATGATCTGGAGTGGAGAGCGCCTTTTCTGGGGAGCCACGTGACTCTTTCACAACTCCGTGGTCACCGTGATGTAGAAGAAATGGCGTTCGAGCCTCCTGTCGATCTGAGGAGTTGCACGGGCAAATGGCGTTCGAGCCTCCTGTCGATCTGAGGAGTTGCACGGGCCCGTTCGCGCCCAGAGTGGTGGGACCTCTCATGCGAATTGTTTTTTCGAGTCAGTAAACAACCTTTTCCCACAGCCTCATGATCGTCGCGATGTAGCAGGCGGGGCACTTGGGCCTCCCAATGGAGAGCGCCCATGGGGTATGACACGGGCCCGTTCGCGCCCAGGTCATGGGTTCCAGACGCCAGAATTGCAGGATTCCCAATCACGAATGTCCAGACTTGCTCATGCCCAAAAATCTGTACACACTCAAGCCCGCGCGCACCCAGAGTCGCCAATACTCAGCCACACTTACTCAGGCTGACTTCCACCCAGACCCATTCACAGCCAGGCGCTCATACGCAGACTCATTCATACTCAGCCGCTCGCATTCAGACTCGCTCAAGGCCGGACCCACTTCGACTCAGACGCTCAGAAGAGAACGCGCTTGAACAGTTGTGCCCATCTGGGGATCTCCGCCCCGAACAACTCTGCATCGCCGGGCAGTCGGAGGGGGCAGCGGCGGAGCGTCGGGCCAGGGGCAGGCGGCGGAGGGGAAGGGGGCGATAGGGCGCGGGGGGGCGCTTTTTCGTTGCAGCGGCCCTGGGGCGTCGTCCCAAAAGCTCGCGCAATTACGGTAGAGGGGCAGAGCCGACGGATGCAGGAGAGGCTGGGTGGGAGGGGGAGTGAAATTGAAGGGGGTGAGGGAGGCCTGAGCATGGAGGGGTAGGGGAGGGAGGGAGGGATCAGAGAGGGCAGGGAGAGAGGTGAAGGAGGGAGGGGAATGAGGGAACATCGGAGGGAGAGGACGGGGAGGGGGAGGGAAGGGGAAGGAAGAAGCGGGAAGGAAGATGAGAATGATGAGGAGGACGAACCCCTCTCCTCCACATTGTGATCGTTTTTTATTCATTGTTTTGCCGACCGGCGCGGACCCTCGGACCCGCCCTCCCCCCCCCCTTCCCCCCCCCCCCCTGGAGTGGATCTTGGCTCTTTTTAGGCGTCTGTTTCGAGCAGGCGGAGTCTCCCCCATAGGACACACTGTTGCAAACAGTCGCACTAAGCAGAGGTCTGGAGCCAGGCCCCCGCCCCTCCCCCCCCCCACTTCCGCCCAATGTCGAAACGCAGGATAAAAAAACGCTCACATTCTCATCCCCACCACCACCATTCCAATCACGAGGGGCCCGCTCGAGCTTAGTCAAAGCAGTGAGCAGCAAGCTCAGACAGCATAAGCGAATCAGCCTGCGTCAAGCGTTAGCAGCAGGAGTAACCAGCAAAACGACCCCCACTCCCTCTCCTGCAGGCCTCCCCCTCTCGACTCTCCATGCATGCTAGCTGTGAGAGACTTGCCAGCTAAATGCAGATAGGTGTAGTTCCGGCGGAGGCCGTGGCGACAGCGACCACTCCCGCACCTCCCCAGCATGACCACCCACCCTTTCCCCCCCTCGACCCCCAGTGGTCGCTCTCGCTCGCTCGAGGCCTCCCCTCGCCCTCCTCGCTCCTCGTTCCCCGAAGGGAAGGGTCGGTCCAGTAGTCTCTTCAGCCCCCCTTCAGCTCTCGTGCTCGCGGGCTGGCCCCGTGTGGGGCTGCGTGCCTCCAGGAGACGGCAGCTGGGCCAGTGCCCCCCATGGGGCGAGGGCGTCTCGCAGCAGCGGTGGCGTGCGTCGAAGGCGCAGCCTCCATAGCAGAGTCCCAGCTCGAGGCCACGCAGGCTGCTTCAGCGGGATCGGACCCTTCGAGCTTCTCAGTCGAGCGTCCTATTTTGCCTTCTACCATTTCCACCACCATCGCCGCCATCGCCACCATCTTCCCTCTTCCTGATGAGCACTCAGTATCCTCCCCCCCCCCTCCTTCTGCATGCCTCATCTTTCCCTCCTCCCGTTTCTGCCCTCGTCGTCGTGATCGTCGTCGTCGCCGTTTTCATCCTTCTACCGCCGCTTTCGGCTCTCCGCCGTTGCGCTCGCTGCCCTGCGCCTCGCTGCCCTGCGCCCACGGCGCGCCAAAGAGGGACCCAGTTTGGGCCTCCCACGTGCTGGTCCTACTAGGCGCTGTTTGCTGCGGCGTGCACCACGGCGGCCTTGCCACCAGCGCCCAGCCTGTTCATCTTGCGGCCCAGCCCGCGCCCAAACCAAGGTCGTCATCTCAGGGGGTCTAACTACGACCACGCCCCCCAGCGCCAGCTGGTCTGTGCCGGGACTGATGGCCGCCACGATGCCGAAATCCCTCCTCTCCCCTCACCCCCCTGTCTCATGCCCCCCCCTCGTCCACGACGCTGGCGACGACGGCGGCGGCACGACGACCTGGACGAGGACGAGCACGGCGATAACGGCGCCGACAACGAGAGTGGCGACCGCGTCACCGACAGACGGCGCCGACGATGACGACGATGACGGCGACGACGGCCGGCGGCGGCAGCCCGAGGCGATGACGGCGCCGACGACGAGCGCCTACGACGACGCCGCCCAGGACGACGACGGCGCCGACGGAGGCGCCAACAGCGGCGCCAGTCGGCGGCGCCGACGGCGGCGGCCCCAGGCGCCGCATTCTCTGGTGGCTGGCAGCGCCGGGCAGCTGCGCTGGCCGGGCGCCGCGGCGGACGCGCCCGCGCCCACAGGAGGCAGTCGGCCGAGCAGGCCATGCAGGGGGGTGGGAGGGAGGAAGGAGGGGAGGAGGAGGAGGAGGAGGAGGAGGAGGAGGAGGAGGAGGAGGAGGAGGAGGAGGAGGAGGCGGAGGAGGAAGGAGGAGGAAGGAGGAGGAGGAGGGGGGGGGTGTAGACGGAGGGGGGGGGAGAGAAGAGGAGGTGGAGAGAGGAAGAAGGAGGAGGAGACGACGGACGAGGAGGAGGACGGGGGAAGTGAGCAGAAGATGGTGGAGGAGGGGGAGGAGGAGGCGGAGGAGGACAAGGGGCAGGAAGAGGAGGAGGAGGAGGAAGGCGGAGGAGGATGAGGACGAAGGCGAAGGAAGATAAAAGAGGAGGAGAGGGAGGAAGGATGGAGGAGGACAGTGCTTCTGAACGCCCTCCGCCGATGGACACGTGATTTGTCCTGCCCCCCACGACCTGTGACCAAGCCGTTTTGGCGTTCTCTTGGCATGAGGATTTGAAATCCTTGTCTTTCGAAAAGGTTTGGAGGGAGTTCCAATGAACGAGTTGGCGAGACTTCAGGTTGCTGCCGACACCAGTTCCCTCCCACAGGTGTTAGACATTGAAGCTTTGGGGTGTGATCCGAAGTCGTACAACCACGGGTCTGTCTATGTATGTGCGTAGACGCATAGATTACAGATGCATGATTTGTACACATCTATATGACTACATACACATACATTCATGTGTATGCAGATGTGCATTATCAATATGTGTCTAATCGGCCACCTGCTACCACCTAGACCGACTGGAAGATACGTTAGGCGCCTATGTCTCACTCGCTCTCCTTTCGTTCCCTCAATCTAACTCCAAGGAGAGAGACAGAGTGAGCTGAGAGGCTTAGATATTCGATGAGTGCCTGACGCTCCCGGCAATTGGTAATTAGCAGGCATGGAGTTCCGAAGGTATGTGGCATGGAGGGCGTTCCTGGCTCTGGAGGTCTCCCGATCCCTCTTACTACCCAGCTCCAGGACAGGCTCAGCTCGTTCCCCCATGTCCTGGTGCACCCTGACTGTATCCTCATCCATCATCAGCCTGTCAAGCCCAGTATTGCTCGGAGTCAGGGGCTGGTCTGGGGTGTCGTGGCGGCCGCCGCTACTGCTCCCGCCGCTGCTGTTGTCACGGCCCCCTCTGTCAAGCTGACGGACTGACGGACGGAGAAGATCCTTCAGCTTCAGGCGTTGGAGGGGGTGTTCGATTGGGGTGAACCAGT
The DNA here is from genome assembly GCA_963575745.1 of Prorocentrum cordatum. Taxonomy (NCBI): domain Eukaryota; class Dinophyceae; order Prorocentrales; family Prorocentraceae; genus Prorocentrum; species Prorocentrum cordatum. Next base: position 1,214,636 of record CAUYUJ010015282.1, read on the forward strand.
CATGAACCGCGCTGGTGTTCCTGAGGGGGGGGGCGAGAACGCCTGATTCGTTGCTTTCTTTTCTCTGTAGGCCCCTTACTGTTGATAGGCTACGACCATCAGATCCTTTACTGCCAGTGCCAGTGCTAGAGATCGGAGGAGGAGGCGGAGGAGGAGGCGGAGGAGGAGGAGGCGGAGGAAGAGGAGGGAGGGGCAGGGGAGAGGGGTGTGCTGGAGAAGAGATGGGAGAGGATGGGATAGAAGGGACGAGGCTGCAACAGGCAAGAAGGGGGGAGGCGATCCCCGTCCCTCCCCCTCCACATACCCTTCCTCCCAAACTGCCATCTCCCCATACTCTATCCTCTCCCCCCTCTTCTCCTTCCGCCCTCCCGTCCTGGGAGGGCTGGTCGGCCCCATCGGCTTTGGCACCCCTTATCGAGAGATCGTCCACACGATTGGCTCCCTCAGGGGAGTGTGGAGCGCAGCTCCCAAAATTGTGGCTGGTCGGGAGAGATAGGTCCAACGGGGCTTCGGCCCGGTGCCCGAATGCGTCCGAAGCTTCAGCTGTTCGCACTGATGCCGCACGCCGTGCAGGGATGCTCCCGTGCGGTCTGGACCAGGCTTGAACTTCGAGGTAGGAGAAGCAGAATGTGGATGAGGGGGACCCAGAGCCCCCCCAGCTTTGGACACAACGCAGAGATTCGTAGCTCTTTTCGGCCTCGGGGGGGGGGGGCGTCTAAGACGACTTGGCATGAAAACTGGTCCCGAGGAACGGGCGCATACTTGTAGGGGTCCATGTCACAACGTCTGAGGTCTGGGGAGGGGGAAGGAGGAGTGCGAAGGGAGCTTGAGGATGGCATTTGTCGAGGGTTCGTGTGGGTTTCACTGGACTCCTCACGGGGGCTTTGCAGGAGGGGGTCAGGGGGGTCACCATCCTGATGTCGCGCGAGCCACGGAGCCTGCCGACCTCGTTCGACAGGTCGAGGTGCGAGCGCGGCTTCGGCGCTTCCCCGCTGGTCGAGGGGCACCCTTCCCCACGTACGTAGCTGCTGTCCGTGATGAAGCCGATGTCCCTTCGGTCCTTCGCAGCGTCTCCACCAGGGCCTGCAGCTCGCCCCGGTTGATGCCCTGTCTCGGCCTTGGTATGCCTCCCCCTTGCTGCACCTGCGGCTGCTAGGATACCCTGCGTCCTCTGCCGAAGGACCTCTCCACTCATCACCACCAGAAGCGCGACATAATCATACACAAGAGAAGTGAGGATTCGGTGAGTGAGGAGCGATAGCGATGAGTGATGAGTAGGGAGTGGGGACGGGGTGAGGTTTGAAGAGGAAATGACAAGAAATGAAGAGTGAGGAAGGCAGAGTGAGGAATGAGGTACGTGCGCCGTCCTTGCCATCACCCTGGTCGAAGTGCCGCTCGCCCCGTGTGTGATGTATCCTCCCTCGCTGCCAGTACATCTAGTGTTTGTCATCTTTTCTTACGCCGTCGGGTCGCACGACGCGCGCCAGGCAGCTGGTGCGCAGGAGCAGGATCATGGAGGCGGGCGTCGCCGCTGGTTTAGAGCCGCTCCGTTCCGAGCCTCCGAAGCGGTATGTTGCCAGCTCAAATGCTCCGAGCCTCATTCAGCAGAGGAACGCGCCGGGGTGGCGCCGCCCCCTCCGAGCGCCCCAGATCGACCTCGTCAGTGACAGCAGCCGCGAGCCCCAACACACGGCGCGGCGCGCCGACGAGTCTAGGCTGACGCCCGCCATGCCACCCCCCCTAACCCCTACACGCCCGGTGCCGAATGGCATCGAGCGAGGAAAGGGTTTAGTGTTAGCCGCTACAAGGTGGAGGGTATCGTGGCAGCAGGTTGGGGATCGTTGGGGGGATACAAAGGTGGCGTACGGGCACGCGCGGCGATTCCTGATCCCCTATGCCGTTGCCCCCCCCCCCCGTGCAGCGCATTGCTCATTCATGTGTGCTAAGCGGCCCAGCAAGCGTGTAGCCGAGTGGCAATATGTGTGTGTGTGTGTGTCCGTTGCTGGCCGATACGGTGGCGTGCCAACATCCTAGTTACCATGCTCGCAGTGGTTACGCGTTTTCTCAAGTATGTCTCTGCAACTTCGAGTAGATGAATATACCTATACTGTTGCACAGGTGTCTGAGTCAATATAGCTGCGCCAGGTGGTGGTTCAGCTCAAGGCTGGTAGGTGGCAGCGTTTGATCGTGGAAGTGTTGCAACTGTGACCAACTGCGTAGCATTTCTGACAGGCGGTACTGCCACTGAGGCCAGACGTCCATCGTTGCACGGAGCCGAGCACCAGTCGATCTGGCAACGGTTTGGACGCGGTCGGCTTATATTATGTGCCCAGCCGGCTTCTTCTTTGCATACTCTAGTACGGCGCTATGTGGAAGTAGCGAGGGAATGCGGAAACTCAAGCAGGTGAGCAACAGCAAGCAGGAGTACGAGGTAGCAGATCTGGTCCGCCCCCTTCCTCCTGCTCCTCATATCCCCTCCTTCCTCCTCGCTCGTCGCTTTCGCCTTCATTCCCTCCTCTCCACTCCCCTTCTTGCTCCGCCTTTCCCATCCCTTCCTCTCCCTCTCCTTCCTTCCTTCCGCGTAGCTCAAAACACCTCAGTGTTGATGAACAGATCGGGCTCGACTTCTGATGGGTGCAGCGGGACAGTCTTTCGACGGAGCCTGCAACGATATAACATGGGCGACCGCATCCCAGACAAGGCGGATGGGGAGCGTGGGCGAGAGCGAACAGGGGGGGCGGGGGAAATGCCCAGAAGCAGGAGCAATGAAGAACACGAATAGGAAGCATGGACACGACAGAAGCGGAAGAGGTGAAAGCAAGTTTGGGAGCGAGAGAGGGAAAGAGAGAGAGAGAGAGAGAGCACGTCAGGGGACAGAAGCGAGCGACGGCGAAGTGAAGGAAATAATAAAAGAAACAACGGGCCGTGTTGCAAAATGAATTGCGGACTGCCCACCTGCGCCGACAACGGTCTAAGAACAAATGACCGGCCCATGCTACGCGACGGCGTAATCGTTGCGTGCGGCATCACAGGCGCCGCCGTCGTCTTCTGTACAACCCGATTCCAAGCAAAATCAACACATCTTGGTCAGCGCCAGAACTCTGACACAGTGCACGACGAGGGAGTGCACACCGCGCATGCAGCAGACTACGTTTTTATGTAGAGATCCCGCTAGCCCCGTGATGAAAGGTGCTCGACACTGGTGGGACTGCCAAATCGGACATAGATGCGAATTTGCAACTTTGCCATATTACTGTAGTGCGTCAGTCGTCTCCTCCCAGCTCCTATTTAGGAACTCGTCCTCTGGAGACGCGCACTCGTCCAGTTGACTAGCAGTTCCCACGTGGTCAGACTTCAGCGGCATGTTGCCGCTCGCCATTTTCACACCGCGCGCGCATCCAAACTAAGCACTCGATCGTACCTCTCGCTGATTGCCTGCCACCTGCCCCTTCTCACGAACTCGCACGATGTCTCCCACTTGAACGTTCTGTAGAGAGAATTGTGGGCGCTGAGTGCTGGCTCGTTTGATTTCTCCACCAGTCGTGTGAGATGCTGCCCGTGTAGAAGGTTCAAGTTTCGTTTCGAGATCGCATCCTTGGCAACCCTTCTGGAATCTAAGAAAACAGCAGTCTGTTTGTGGTTTAAACTTATTCCGTCAACATGGATGGTTTCGCTACTCGAAGGTAAGAAATCTGCAATGTGGTGCGCGCCCCACTTGACGGTGAAGCTTTTGAGGATGAGCGTGTGCCCACGAGCACCGCCCCCTCCCACACCCGTACACCCATCCAAATCCTAGTCGGTGGCACACAGATTCTGTGGCTGTCCCGCATCCCGCAACCTCGTGGCCCTGATGTGACGAATGACCATCACTGCTGCTACCACCTGCAAGGGCCAGCACCTCTTGGTTTCTATCACGCCAGAGCTATTCGTGACGATCGCGCCAGGTAGCCTCCCTTTCGCTACATCTATCGATCCGCCAAAAGCCGCTTGCGGAGATCCCTCCGCACATTCGATTTGGATGCTTTCGAACGACCTGCTGCGGAATCAGTCGATCTCGGCGCTGCGCGCGCGCGGGGCCCTCCCCTTCCCTTTCCTTTCTCCTCCCCCCTCCTCCCGCCTCCCCCCCTTTCCCTCCTCCTCCCTCCTCCCTCCGCGCCCCTCCCCATCCCTCACCTGCTCCCCGCTCACCTTCCTCCCACCCGCCCTCACAATCCTTCCCCCAGTCCCACCGCTCCTCACCTCCTCCCCCTCCCCCTCCTCCCTCCTCCCCCCCGCTCCTCCTCGCTCCTCATCCCCCCCTCCTCCCCCCCTCCCCTCCTCCCTCCTCTCTCCCGCCCCCCCTCCCCCCGCCGCAGGTAGACGGCTGCGACGACTTGGACGAGCAGTTGCCAGAACCGGGCCTTTGGGACGTAGTGCTGTGCGACGAGGCACTGCGCGCGCAGCAGACTCCGTTGCCACCGCCAATGCGACCGCCGCCGCCACCACCCCCGCCGCCGCCGCCACCGCCGCCGCCCCCGCCGCCGTCGTCGTCGTCGTCGTCGTCGCCGTCGCCGTCAATGTCGTCGTCGTCGTCGTCGTCGTCGTCGTTGCCGTCATCGTCGTCGTTGTCGTCGTCGTCGTCTTCGGCGTCGGCCTCGGCGTCGGCATCGGCATCGGCGTCGTCGTCGTCGTCTCCACATTATCCTCGCTCCGTCCTTCTCCTCCCTTCCTCTTTGTCCCTCTTCTCTCCTCTCTCCCCCTTCATCCTCCTGCCTCCTGCTCCTCCTTCTACTCCTCCTCACCGTTCCTCCATCCTCCTTCTCCTCCTACTCCTCCTCCCCGTTCCTCCATCCTCATCATCATCATCAGCATCATCATCATTATCCTTCCCTGCTCTCTCTTCTCCCTCCTCTCTCTTCTCCCTCCTCTTCCCTCCTTTCTATTCCGCCCTCCATATTTTCCTTACGGATAACTCTGCCCTGTCGCACCCCAAGGCGTTCTGGTAGGGCGGGCTGGACATTTCGCCTGAGACTTTTTCGCCATTTGTCATCCTGAAACTTGAAATTCGCACCAGTTTCATTGATTGAGGGCGGGTCGCTCTCAAAATGTCGTTTTCGCTTTAGCGCCACGCATATTATTTGTTTTATGAATGTGCGGCAGCTCCAAGGATCGAGGACGGGGTGTTTTCAAAATGTAGTTATCGCCTCAGTGCCGCGCATATTCGCTCGAAGGGTTTGCAAGAGTTTCACGGTTGGAAAACGGTTCCGCTCAAAATGGCGGTTCTCGCCTCAGCGCCGCGAACATTAGTTCCAACAGTTTAGGATGACGGGCAGTTCTTTTTCGAGTTGCTCTCGCTTTCGCTCCGTGCACATTCGTTTCGATCGTTTGCAACCGTATCAAGGACTTTTGTGGTCGAAGTCCCAATGCTGTTTTTTTGTGTGGCAAGCTTTTGAAATTCAAGGACACAGTAGACACCTTGACTCGCGGTGTTGAAGTCCGTGGAATGGCGTTCTGGCGCGATTTAGGACTGTCAGGACGGAGCCGCCACGTTGACTCGCGACGCTGAAGTCCCAGGAGTTGTGTTTTGGCACGGTTGAGGATTCATAGACGGTTTTTTTTGTGTTTTGGCACGGTTGAAGTCCAGGAGTTGTGTTTTGGCACGGTTGAGAATTTTCAGCAATGGGTATACATATGTATATATATATATATATATAGATATGGAGCAGGCTGTGATCGTGAAAAAGGGGATGGAATGTGACGCTGTAGAAGTCTGCGGGTGAGGCTTTGCAGGAGTTTTGGTGGACGTCTTGAAGCCTCGTCAGAGTTTCCTGGGCGCTTTCTGGCTGTTTCCTGGACGCCGCCACGCGCGTGGGATGCATTCCGGTGTCCGTGTGCGTGAGAGGATTGGCCGCCGCGCAGTCGCTTATCCGTGCATGGGGCTCATTGATCCTGCGCTTCTCGGGAGTGTGTGCTGAAATATGTTGCGCGTCGCGCATAAAGCGAAATGTCCCAGAGTGGTCGATATAGCTTTCTCATTTTGGACCCCGGGAAATCAGGAAGAAGGAGGACAATGATGACATAGATAACGACGGCGGTCAGAGCGAGGAGGAAAAGGAGGAGGTGGAGGAGGAGATCGATGGCAACGCGACGGATTGTGATGTTGTCTGGGAACTGTTTGAGCTCCCTCTCGTGCATTTGGAAGGTGTCTTTTGGGATTCTCCGAAGCCTTCGGGGGGGGTTCAGATCATTTGGGCATGTTTCAGCCTCCTCGAGTTTCTGGGGGCATCTTCCGGGCTTGCTGGCGGCCTAGGTGGCGGCCTCTTGAGGCGTTGTCAAGGCCCCCGGGGGCTTTGAGGGCCCTTGGGGGACATGTTGGGGGCCTCCTGGCGTCAACTGGGGGGTCTTGGGACCCATCTTCTCGGGGAGGGCTCTCAGGGCCGCTGCGGGTTATTCTTTTTGGACCTATCGTAGGCATCTCCTGGGGCCACGTTCCGGTTTCTGTTTTGTAGTCTTGGGTGCCTTTTGGGCCGTCCTGGGACCATTCTTGGCGGTTTTTGGGCCGTTTTGAGGGTCTCTTGGGCTGGCTTTGGCCAGTCCCGGGTGCCCCTTGGGCTGTCTTGAGGGTACAGACGCCAGAGAGCCGAGAACGCGAAAACCATGCACGAATTCATGGAAGTTCATGTTTTTGGCTTCTTGAGGCCCTCAGGGGTGTCCTCTTGGGGCTTTCTTTCGGCGTCTTGTGCCATCTTTCGGTGTTCTTGAGGCCCATCCGGCGCATTGCAGATCTTCTCGTCGCCCGTTTTCTAACCCCGGCAAGCGGGGGTCGGCGGACCCTCCCTCCTCCTCAGTCATCCTCCTCATTCTCCGCCTCCTCCTCCTCCTCCTCCTCCTCCTCCTCCTCCTTCCCCTTCTGTAGCTATTTTGGTTCAGACCGTTTCGGCTCAAGGCAGCTGGCCGCGTGCTGATTTAAGCAATGTCTGAAGTCTAATTTTTCGTTGCGGAGCGACACACAGCCCGACGAGAAGATGGAGCACCACCAGGCCCGATCTTACGGCGGCCTGCCCGTCCTGCGGGGGTCCCCATCGACCGAGTGCGCGCCACTACGTTGCCGAGTGCGCCGCCCTGGCGGGTTTCCGGCAGGAGCTGAACGACGCGTACCACATCCCACCTGGCTGGTGGGCACGCCAGCCGCGGGCGACGCTGAAGACGGGATGGATCACTTTCCCGGCTCACGCGTCCGCGGCCCGCAGAGCGGAGCTCCAGGTGGCCGTCTGCCGCATGGGGCTCGTTGCCATGGCGCAGATGGCAGAGGATTGCGAGGTGTTGAAGAGAGCCTAGGGCATCCGAGCGACTTCGTCCCGATGTTCGACTTTTACGGCCTGTTTTTCGACCTCCTCCTCCTCTCCATGTTCACGTTCCCCCAGGTTCTAACTTTCGTTCAGTTGCTCCTGATGTACAACTCGCCCTCGTGGCGTACAACTGGATGTTCGACCGACGTCCTCTTGATCGCGCTTCGCCGCAGCAGTGCATGCGGCTGCGATTGCAGCTTGCCCTTCATCTCTCGGCTGCGCAGTTCTCGCTCCAGCATCAGACCCAGAATGCACGGCCCGCGCCGATGCCGCGGTGATTTCTCTCGCCCTGCACCGTTCCCTGGAGCGCGACTTCGGCGTGCCATGCGAGCCCACGCTGCAAGAGGCGCTGCGGAGCGCGGCTGACCTGAATGTGGGTTCCTGCGGATGCGCTCTACTACACGGACGTGCTCAAGGACAAGGGCGGCAGTGCTTGCCATTGCCGTTGGCGTCCCCAGCCGCCTGCTGAGGATCGCGATGGCCAGGAAGTTGTCCAGGGTGATTGAAGGTGATTGAATGTTGGTTCCCGCCTGGGGGTGGAGACGATCCTGCACCTGACCATGCACACCGCGTTGCTCCTGTGCAAGGTGATCCATGTGGCGCTAAGGTGCCATTCGCTCTGGCAGAGTCCTGGGCTGATCATCCCAGTTGTGGATGCATCTAACCTTGACGAGCTTTCTCTGTGTGTGGGAGCTGCGCAGATGACTCTACGTGCCCGTTGTATTCGGCGGACGGTCTGCCTGAGAGGTTCTCAGGTGCCTCTTTGACCTGGGCGCTGACCGAAATTTCGACTGGTTGGAATATCATAGGCGATGCCGTGGTCAGCGATTTGGGGGAACGCGCCAGTGTTGGCCAGATCTGTGGCCCGTGTGAGCCCGAAACCGTCGTGTTCCCCGTTCTCGCCGCTGCGAACAGCGACGACGTAGAGAATCTTGGCCCGCGTCTACATAGCTGGGGCGATGGGCTTGCCCGTGGCAGGCCCTGCTGATGATGTGGATGCACTCGCTGGGGCTCCTTCAGGCAGTGATCAGCGCGCTTTCCTCGAGCAGCTGTCCGCGATGGCTAGCGCGATGGCGGCCTTGACAAGAAAGACCTCACGAACGCCACTGCGGTATGTGCCGTGGGTCTGGCGCTCCAAAAGGATCAACGACAGCTTGAAAGCGAGGCTCGCCAAAATGGGGGCCACGCGCACCGCCCCTGTCCGCGACGTGTCCGTCGGCCCGTCGGGCGTGTCCAGGACGCTTCCACCCAGACCGTCGCGGAGTAGCATTGCAGTCGGGGTGCCACCATCCAAACCGAGCTTCATGGTCTTCGCATTGACGCTGTTCTTGCTTATGATGAGAGTTGGCGAACACATCGGGAAGGATGCCTATATCATTTCAATATCCAGCTCAAGAGCTGCACTGATCTCGCCGAGGCTCTGAAATACCAGATCGGCGAATGGGAAAATATGTAAGACGGAAGGCGTTCAGAAAGTCCAACAAGGTTTTCCGTTGGGACGACCATGGAAGCGATCCGGGTGAGCGAGACGACCGCGACATTCTACAAACCATCGCAGAGATGCCCGACTCCAAGTTGTCTGACAAGACGTAAAAAGAGACACGACGAGAAGTAGATCACACACGACGGAGAATGGACCCGCCTAGCTGAGGTAGCATGTCCCCCATCCGCTGTCACAGCATATGGTGCGACTCAGCTCTGGGCTTTATCTCTCCCTTCCTCTCCTCCTCCAGTCCGTCTCTCATTGTTTCTGCCAGTGGCAGAAACGCGGGCAGTTGGCATTCGATTCTTACACGTTCACCCTTGGATGGCTTGCGCGGGATGTCCCTCCTGAAGGGCAGCGGGCTATATTTCTAAAGTGCCGCTTCCTTGCTGTCTCCTCCTGGGTCGTTGTGCCTTCCGTTGTCCGCCCTTCCCTTGCTGGCCAATGTCGCTCCTCCTTGCCCTTCCTCCTCCCTCCTCGCTCCCCCCCCCTGCTTGGATAGCAGGGCCCTGGGGGGCACGCAGGGGTAGCCGTGACGCCCCCCGCTCGGTGTGGTTGGCACCGCCCGCGCCGACAGGCTGCGAGCAGAGCCGGCCACCAGCCGCAGCATTGGCGGAGGCGGGGCCCCCTCTGTCGGGGCCCGGGGAGGGCGGCCTGCCCGGTGGGGCCAGATCTCGGACCGCGTAGTTGGGATCGTTCGCTTCGATGCTCCACCCGCCCCTCCTATTTGGAGGAGGGCGACGACGACGGCGGATGGGATAGCAACGGCCCAGGATGCCCCCCGTTGCCTGCCCCCCCCGCCCACCCCTGGCTCGGGGGCCGAGCTCCCGGCCTTGGTAGCCATCGCGCTGCAAGAGGGAGCGCGGAATGCGGAAGGAAGGGGCTTCTCTGGCCACGCGCGGAGCCCCGGCCGCCAACAGGCCCCCCAGCCCAGATCGAAGGAGCGGCCCGCGAACCGGAGCCTTTCCTGAGCCCAAAGCGGCGTTCGTTCTAGCGTGCTGGCTGCACTTGCTTCACCACCCTCTCTAGGGCCCCCCCCCGTCGTCCAGTCGTTCCCCTTCGGCGCGAGGCCTGGATCCTTGAGCCTTGCGCCGGGTCCTCCGCCTGGCTCGGCGGCCTTGCCCTGATTCGGGGGGCGTCAGGTAGCGCGCGCGCCACTGGCGTCTGGGTGGTCTATTGTTGGTGTCTGGGGGGCCAGTGGCTTCTCCTGGGCGCTGGCTCTCCAGATGGCTGCCCGCGAGAGTGGGCGCCAGGCACGGGCGTCTGCGTCGGTTCTCTCGAGCCCACGCCGATCGTCCTCGCCGCAATGCTCCGCGATGTTTGCTCATCGTTCCTCGCTCAAGCACATTCGCCGAGGCGTTTCCAGAGCCAGAGTCCGTAGGCTGCTTCGAGATATACTTGGTGCAAGTGCAACCGTTGCAAAGGATTACGGTTTGACGCGTGCCCAGACGGGGGGGACCATTACTCGGGGGTGGAGGTTTCCTGAAGTTCGGCCCCCTGGAGGTGCTCGTCGCGGTAATGGGTTGGCTGGAGTCTGCTGAGTCCTGGGCTGGGAAGGGGCAGCAGCAGGATCAAGCGAATGTTGCGGGCGCAATGGCTGCTACTTCCAATCTGCATCATCGCGCTTGCCTTATGATTCCTGGCAGCCCGCTCAAGCAGAACCATCGGCTACTACTTCTCTCAGATTTTCAGCAGACAGCCAACCTTTTCATCCGTACCGGGGACCTCGAGGGCGACAAATCTGAACGCAAGTTTTTCGGAGCCCACACTATGGCTGATATCGAGCGACCTCCCTCAGCAACAAGCCACTCCAGCGATTCGGTTCGCAAGTTGAAAGAACATACCACGTGCAGGCACTTTCCACCAGAAGCTTTCAGATCAATTGCAGCAGCGAGCGGCGTGGGCGAAGCAGGTGTCTGCGGACTTGGGAGGCCGCAGAGACTGAGCAGGCCCGCCTGGCTCGTGAGTTTCACGCAACGAACCACCGGCTCCTGAGACCGACGAGCAGCAGGACGCCATCCCCACTAAGATTTCCAATGGTGACCTCGTTTCAGGTAAGGTCACCAGCGTCACTTTCTCGCTCGGTTTCCTCGGCAAAATGTTGGATGACGAGAACGGGGTGGATAAACGTGCCCTGCAGGATTCCAAGAAACCTTCGCGTGAGCTTCAGTCTGGGATTCGCAAGGCATGCAAGCAGCTGTTCGGACAGTCCACGGACGGTCCAGACTCGCGAGGCTCGAGCAGCTCACCATCGCATGTGCTCGAGGCCCCAGGAGAAACGCCGCAAGGAGCTGGACGGAGATGCTGTCCACTCTGTTCCCTCCGAGGCTCCCGCGGCAGCGCCCTCTTCTGATCCTGAATTGGGCGGCGGCGCCCCGCGTGCAAAAGCTGCCTCAGCTGCCCCATTCGGCCGCGGGCGCCGCTGCGCCTGCCGCCGCTTCAGTCGAGGTCATCCCGCCTGGCGACGATCAGGAAGCTGTAGTACGCAAGGCCCATCGCCAGGCCGCGGCTGCGGTCCTATTCTCCAAGGAATCGAAGCAGAGCAGCAACGCCATGCATATAAATTATTGACGCTGCGCGTATCCCCACCAGCCCATCCTACACCAGGCACTCGAACGAAGAGCGCCGATGATCGGCAGCTGTTCTCCTCCCCTCTTCCTCCTTCTCCTCCGCCTTCTCCTCCTCCTCCTCCTCCTCCTCCTCCCTCTCCTCCTCCTCCTCCTCCTCCTCCTCCTCCTCCTCCTCCTCCTCCCTCCTCCTCCTCCTCCTCCTCCTCCTCCTCCTCCTCCGCCTCTTCCTCCTCCCTGGTGGCGTATTGGAAGTGTCTTCGAACGTTTTGGTGGGCTCTTGGGCCTTGCGGGCGGGCGGGCGGCGCTCCGCCCGCCCGCGCGCAGGGCCCAAGAGGGGGTCCAAGACGTCTCTCGGAGCCATCTTGGAGGAGATCGATCAACGAACGGGGGGTTCCTAAATTTCAGCCCCCCCCGTCAGGAGCCACGATCCTCGTGAGGGGTGTCGAATTTTAGCCCTCCCAGGGGTCGATCTTGGACGCTCTGACCGATCGCGGCCCCCCTGTCCAGGTCAGTGGGGAGGGGGTAGGGGGAGGGGTAAACCCCTCCCCGAAGGGGAGGAAGGAGGGGTGGAAGAGGAAACGCTCTAAACCACCGACGCCCAGAGGGCTGGTGGGACTTTCGGAGATCCGCGCGGATCGCCTGGATCGGTGCTGGACCCCCTTCCCTGGCTCGCGGAGCAGCAGTGGTGCCAGAGGCGCCGCCAGGGGGGCAGTGCGGACCTCCAAAAGTGTATGCTCACGCCGTTTGTTTTTCCTCGAAAGGAAGCCCCGACCCCACCCCCGCACGTGCAGCCGCTGCCAGAAGGGGGGGGACATGTTTTCTGATTCCGTTTATTCATTTTGTTGCCAGAGTGTTCGGTTCTTGCTGCCTCGTGATCTGGGAATCGCCTGGGTTGGGCCATGCATGTGGCCCGCAGCATCGCCACCCTCCGGAGGTCTCCTGTCGAGCCCTCTCTTCATTCCTGAGCCTCCCCCTCCCGCGCCTGCTCCCGGGACAGGCGCCTCTCGCCCTGAGTTTTGAAACGGCCAACATTTTCTGGTGGAGGTCGGCCCAGTGGCACCTTCGGGACACTTTTGCGCATCTAGTGATTTTGCGGGAGCGTCATCTGCTGTCTGGGGAAAGGTCTTCACAAGACCAAGAAATAACAAACCCCAGGGTGGGACCGTTCGCTGCTCGCCGTCGGAGGGTGGGTGTGGGGGTGGGCGGGGTGCTCACGGTGCATGTGTTTGTTTGTTTTTGTGTCGAGCTCGTGACGCGCTCGCTCGGGACCCGGCTGTCCTGTATGTTTTCGACCCCTGCCCGCCCACTCCTGGGTGCGGGCGTGTTTTTCTGGCGGATGACCGCGGACACTCCTCTTTGGCCATGGCACACGCCCGCCCGACCGACCCCGGTTTCGAAGCCCAGGCTGGTTTGGTCGGGGTGCGCCAGACTTTGTCGCGCCTTGCATTGGCGCGTTCACGGCTATCGGCAACCGCGGTTGGGTCGACATACCCATCGCTGGGGTGGTGCGACCAGTGGGCGGGCTGGCGCATGTGGAGCGCCGTGTTTTTTTCTGCGCGAGGTGAACTTGCCCCTCCTCCTCCTCTCCTCCTCCTCGTCCTCCTTCTCCTCCTTCTCCTCCTCCTCCTCTTCCTCTTCCTCCCCCTCCTCCTTCGCTCCCAATGACGACGGCGACAACGACGACGACGACGACGACGATGATGACGACAACGCCGACGGCGACGGCGACCGCGACGGCGACGGCGACCGCGACGGCGACGGCGGCGGCGACGACGACGACGGCGACGACGACGACGACGGCGATGACGACGACGACGACGTCGGCGTCGGCGTCGGCGTCGGAGCAGGCGCATCGGGTGAGGAACGCCGCAACGCTCCTGGGCCAGGCCTTGCGCGGCCTCCGCGCGCGGTGCAGGACTTGCCCTTCGGCGGGGGACCGGGCCTCGTCGTCCTTGATCGTCTTCGTTGCTCGTCGATCCCCGTCGTCATTGACGCCGTCGACCCTCGTCGTCGAGCGTCGTCGACCGTCGTCGTCGATCGTCGTCGAGCGTCGTCATCGGCGTCGTCGGCAAGAGCATCCCGCTTGCGGAGGTCGTCGTCGCCGATCGTCGTCGTCGTCGTCGTCGTCGCCTTCGGTCTTCACTGCCGTCGTGGCTGTCGCCGTCGTCGCCGATCATCGTCGTCGCCGTCGTCGTCAATCTGCGATCGTCGTTGTCGTCGATCCGCGGTCGTCGATGTCGTCGTAAGGGGCAAGGGTGGAGAAGGAGGAGGAGGACGACGACGACAACGAGATGTTCAGTGGTTGTCTGAGGTTGTCGATTGTCTCCCGAAGTTTTCGGAGCATTTCGTCGAATTCTCGATGGTTTGCGGGGGTGCCCAGACGTTTCCAAATTTGGAGGGTCGCGAGTCGCACCGCAGGTCGAGGAGAAGAGGGAAGAGGCGCGCACGGTGCAGGATCCTGCTCTCCGGCACGCCCGTGCAGAACTCGCTCCAGGACCTCTGGTCCCTGATGGACTTCGCACAGCCGGGTCTCCTGGGCAGCCAGGCGACCTTCTCGAAGCACTTCGCGGAACCCATCGCGCAGGGCAGCGTGCGGGGCGCCGACGCCTTCGCGGCGGGGCTGAAGAGGCACCTGTCCGAGCAGCTCTGGCAGCTGGTCAGCCCGCACCTGCTGCGCCGCACGAAGCTGAGCGTGGGGCTCCTCCCCGCACCGGGGCCCGGCGGCGGCCCGAGCGCTGCGCTGGCCGCCGCCGGCGACCCGGAGGGCGCCGGCGGGCCCCTGCCGCCCAAGCTCGAGACGGTGATCCGCGGGGCCGCCGCCGCCTCCGCCGACCTACCGCCCGCCCCCGCCGCAAGGGCCCCCCCCCCAAGGGCTCGTCGAGGCGTCCCTGATCGCAGGCGATGTTTCTCCCCCAGCCCCCGGCTTTTCGACGAAAAATGAGGCCGCTCAGAAAAGGAGGGAAACCGTGGGATGCACGCCATGGCGGGCTATTCGGACGCACCCCTATCGAGGGCGGACGCCCACCCATCGTATATCCTAGGGTTGGGCCCCAAATTTCAAGTCCATTCGAAAACCGCCCAAAGCCTGGGATAGGAGTCGACATATCCCCTGTTACCTGAAAAGAGCGCGGCGGCGGGCCGCTGCTGTTCCGAGCCTGGGCCTCCGGGGGGCACCTGTGACCCTCAGCACTTGGTGCCTGGGGCAGAAAAGAGGCGCAGCTCCAGGGGCACAGGCTGCGGGAAAGTCATGGCGTCGCATGTTGTCTGCGTCCTCCTCCTCCTCCTCCTCCTCGCCCTCCTCCTCCTCCTCCTCCTCCTCCTCCTCCTCCTCCTCCTCCTCCTCGTCCTCCTCTCCCTCGCCTCTCTCCTCCCCTCCCTCCTCCGCCCCCCCTCCCCGCCAGCGTGCCCCGGCGCCACGCGGCGGGGCCGCGGATATGGCTGATGCCCGCCGAGCGCCAGCTCACAGCGTACCGGGTCCCCGCCCCCGCCGACCCCCCCCCTTTTCAGAGGCAGCGATACGGGGGTTGGGCTGAGGGGGGGATGCATCGACCCCCAATCGCCCATTGACCATTGATCGTCGATACGGGCCCGATGGCCCACCCGCCCAGGACCGTACGGATTCGCTCTCGGTGGCCTATCGCCGATTCATCAGCGATGTCTCGCCGACTCCAGGATGATGTTTTCCCCCCTGCGCCAGTCCCCCCCCGATCGTTGCCCCCCCCACCCCCCGCTTTTGGCGCGCGCCGGCACGGCGTCCGCCCTGCGCGCGCGGTGCCGACTGGGAGTTGTGCGGGGAGCTCGCCCCGAGACTCGGCGACGTCGAGCCTGGGCCTTCTCTTCCCTCTCGGCTTCAAGAGGCCGCTTCTCGGTCTGCAGCGGGAAGAGCCCGTCCCCGGGAAAGGGGTCGCGAGGCACGGGGCCTCAAGATTCGAGGGCATCGAGTCGTCGGAGGTTTTGAGGTGGGCGCGTGGGGGCAGCGACAGCCTGGCAACCGTTGAATTGTCCTCGGCTGGTCTCGGATCCTAGCTGCCCTGATCCGCCCGTGTTGAAACGCAGCACGTAACTACCGTGTTCGTAACGTCCTTGTTAATTAACACGCTGGGTGTTGACTCAACGTGTTGGCCCACGTTTTGGCGCACGTATCTCGCGCCAAACGTACGGTCTCAATCTCCGTGTTGAGCTCCGTGTCAGCACGCTCGTGTTGTGTGTTGCGTTGTTATCGGGACAGCTAAACCTTTGATGCCCCAGAGAGTCTGCATGGAGCTTAGGACAGCCTCGGATGATCTCGCGCGCAGCGCGGGCGGCTAGGTGAGGGGGGGGCAGAGAAGGTTCCCCATACTGTCGAGTTCTTGATGGCAGCGATCCAAAATTTGGTGACGGTGTCGACCCAACACATGCCCTGGATGCGAAATGCTGAAGTCTGTGATCTTCCTTTTGGCGATGGCGCCTTTGGTGAACCAATAAGTGCCCGCGGTGCGAAATCGAAATGTGGCAAGGGGACGACATAATATTCGCTCGCCAGCGGAAACCTAGGTTTCGCATTGTTCAATTGTGGCAGTGGCGTCCCCAAGAACTACCCGCGGAACAAACTAAGCGAACTATAAGAAAGTAGGAGTGGGTTCGACACCAGTGGGGAGGAGTGAGGAGAAAGAGAATGGACGTGAGGGGGGGCGAGGGAGGGAAGGACAGAAGGAAAAAGAACACACATTGTTGTGCTGGCTTCGCTTGGCGCAGGGCGTGTCAAAGCGGAAGCGGGTATGAGTCGACTTGAGCCAGATCGACTGGCGGGGTGGCCTCTGTCTCACGTGCGGGCGCAGAAAAGGGGTTGAAGGTGCAGCTGGATGTGCATTGAGATTATCCAGAAGGAGGGGCCGGCGGAATGTCTGAGTGATGTGATGGTGTGTTGGATTTGCTGCCTTTTATGTATGTTTTGTGCGTTCGCTTGCTCGAAGGTCATCTTGGACAAAATCGGTATCGTCAGAGACGCCATGTCCAAGGCAGAGCATCGTTCTCTCCCTCTCTCTCTCTCTCTCTATTTGCTTATAGCTCTATCTCTCTGTAAACATGTATATAGGTAGATCGTTCCTTATGCATCTCTCTCTCTCTCGTTCTCTGCAACGTTTGCCTTCTTCCCCCTCTGTGCCCATCAGTCCATCATAGCGTTTCTTCTCCTCGCCATGTTCATCTCCCCCGTGCTGTTATGTTCGGCTCGCCGCCTTCTCTTCCACATCTGTTCTCCTCCCTCGTCGCTCCTCCGTTCTCCCTCCTCGCTCATCCCCCCTTCTGTCGGCGGCGAGCGAGGGGGGGGAAGTAAGAAGGAGAAGGCCTTTTCAGAAGGCCGCGGGACTTCTCAGAAGCCCTCGTGCCCCTGATCCTCCCCCCTCGTGCTCCCTACTCTTCATCCTCTGCTCCCTTCTCCCCTTGCCTACTCGTCCCTCTTCCTGATCCTGGAGAAGTTCACTCGTGTCCTCCTGAACAGGCGAAGCGCGACGGCCGGTCAGGCTGGTCCCTCGGCTACCCCAGGAGGGGTGGGGGAGAAAGAGGGAGGGAAGAGGAGTAGGATGAGAGGTGGTCTGATGTGTCGGTGGTTGTCGGGAGCTCTTCTTTTCCGTGCTGTTTTTAGAATCATCCGGTTGGTTTGTTGGAGGTGCCCCGAGCTCTGGCCAAAAACAGGCAAGACCAGGAACATGTCAGCGTTTTCCCTCTCGTCGCTCCGCCCTCCCGGTCAGCACTGCTTTGGCCCGGCCCGTGGATTCTGACACCTGGAGTTCCCCAAAGCTCCTATGGGAGGCACCTGGAGGCCCGCAAGAGTCGAGACCTCTCAAGTCGGGTTCGAGTAGACGGGGTCGGAGGATCGCGCCGCATCGCTAATGCATGTATCAGCGATGCGGCTCGGTTTGGGGCCCAATTTTTCTCCAAGCCATCGTCGCTGACGCGTCGCCGACGTCGCCGATGCACCGGCGATGCATCGGCGATGCACCACGAGCTTCCGACCCCATCTATTCCGACCCCATTTGGGAGGCCTCTAGAGAGGCACAGGACCGAAAGCGTCCGAATACATCGCCCCTCGATCCACCGAGCACCCCGTCCTCGCCCCGAGGCCAGGCTCGGCGTAGACGTGTTCCGGGCCATCGGCCTGCTGAGGCAGTTGTGCAACCACCCAGCCCTGGCGGAGGGCTCCTGGAGGGAAGGCTGCCGCCGCCCGCGGCGCCCCGCGTCCCTAGAAGGAGGACGAGGACGCGGATGGACGTACACCAGCCGCCGCAAGTGCGGTGGTGGATACTTGGAAATCTCATGTTGGTAAGACTTCGGGTTGCGCGCAGACAGGCCCCCCAGGTAGTCCCGGCTGGCCGCAGTAATCCCCCCGAGCAGTCCCAGCTTACCTTTACAGGCTCCCCGAGTAGCCCGTGCGGAGCGCCCCAGGGGCGCCGCCGCAGGCGGCGCCAGGGTGTTGAGAGGGCCTCAGACTGCTCGGCGGGCGTGTTGAGGCAAGCTGGGACTACTCGGGAAGGCCTGCTGAGGCCAGCCGGGACTACTTGAGGACTTGTCTGTGCACAACCCGAGGCCTTACCACGTAGAGCAGAATGCAGAATCTAACAATCATCAATCAGGATCGTTGCCTTGCAGGTAAATCGTTAAACATGTCAAGTAGATGGGTGGTTGCAGTCCCACTGGACTCGGCGCGGGTAAACGTGAATCGGAGTGAGTGTTTCCCGCAGGGGGTGTTGCTGGTGCCATCTTCTGCTGTATTGCAGTGCCCATGGTGAAGCAGTCTTGTATTGCCTCCCGCCCAGGCAGTACCTCACTGCCCAACCCAGTCTAGTCCTAGCCAGGTCAGCCCTTGCTTGTCAGGTCCACTCAGTGAGCCCAGCGATCACAGACCAGTCGAGTTCAGTCCAGTGCGGCCCAGAGCAGACAGCTTAGCCCAGCTCCCTCCAATCCAGCTCAGTCAATTCCAGTCCAACCCCAATCAGAGCCCAGCCTGGACCCTTCCAGTCCAGGCCAGGCGGACCAGTGATGCTACTCCACTGAAGCCCAGTCCATTGTAGCACGCCCCGTCAGTCAAGCCCAGTCCAGTCCCGACTTGCACAGTCCAGTCCCATCCATCCCACTCCAGCCATTTCAACCCAGTCCAGTCCACAAGAGCAGCCCTGGGTCTAGCCCAGTTCTGCCCACAGAAGCACAGTCGAGAATATTCCAGCCCAGCCGAGTCCAGTCCATTGCGGGCCTGGTCGCGCCCAAGTCAGCACAGACCAGACCCGCCCAATCCAGTCCAACCGAGCCTAGCCCAGCCGAGCACAGATCATTCCAGGGACCAGTTTTGAGTCGATCATGGTTCGAAGGAAACTAGAGTGTTTCAGCGTATTCTCTCGGATGTCATGCGGACGAGCAGGTCCGTCGCCATTGGGTCAAGCCGGATTAGGCTGAGGTGTTAATCTCGGCATCGGTCAAGCCTGCGGCGTCAAGCCCCAGGCGGCGGCCATGGGCAGGCGCTACGCAGCCGCGGATGCTTTCGCAGACCCAGCGGTGTGCCTGGAGGTCGCAACCTTTTTTGGTTCTGTGGAGGCCTTCGCCACCCTCTCCGCTTCCACGCTGCCAGCGTGTCGACAAGCCTCGCGGCTGCTGCGGATGCCATACTTGTACGCGCTTGTCGGTGGTGGGTTGAGGTGCTCATCTGCAACGCCCTGGCTGGGATCGTGCTGGTCGGGTGTGCGCATCAATCTTGGGACAGGCAGGCCCGAGAGGCTGCCGCCCACTCTGAACGGTGCCGCCAGGGTAGCAGGCGCTGTGCGCGTCGTGGAGGCCGATGGTCACGTGTTCGTCCTGACAGAGCTTATTCTAAGGCACAAGAAGGGCTTTGCGCTGGAGGCCTTCGACCCCCGCAGGCGCACGTGGGAGGAAAGGATCCCGAGGCGTCAGGGAGAGCCCGACCTGCTCGTGCAGGGTGACGGCAGCCTCTTTCTGTCCTACAACTCCGAAGTCGAGGGGCCCAGGGGCAGCACCTTGGAGCTCAACTTCTGCCGCTACGACGTCCTGTCCGGGGAAGCCGAGGCCCTGCCCCCCATCCCCACGCTGCGCTGCGGGGGCGGTCACTGCGTGCTGGAGGGCGCGCTGTACGTGGCTGGGGGCTACAGATTCCCCGACGGTGCGGGAGCGCTGCCGGCGCTCGCGGACTTCGACCGCTTTGTCCCCGCCAGGCGCGCTTGGGAGCGGCTCCCTCCGATGCCCACGCCGAGGTTGCTATGCCGGGCCGTGGCGTCTGGCGGCTGCGTCTACACCGTGGGGGGCCTGGGGCCGCAGGGTTGGAGCGCGTTGGAGCGGTTCGATCTGTTGGAGGGCGCCTGGACTTCGCTGGCGGCTCTGCCGACGCCCCGCAGCCCGTCTGCGCAGGTGCTGTCATGCCAAGGTTCTATATATGTCTTTGGCGCCGCCGCCGGCACGCCCTCCAGGGAGCTGCTGGTGGAGCGCTTCGACCCCGGCGCGGGGCGCTGGAGCCGGCTGCGGAGCCTCGACGGCCACGAAGGTGAATCTGGTATCGAATCGGGAGTGAAGGCGGTGTGCTACCAGGACCGCGTGTTCACCATGCGCGCGCAGGCCGGGGGGCGCGCGAAGAGCGCCCGCGAGCCGCTGCAGGTTGTCGTGGAGGAGTACTGCGAGCGGCGGAGCGCAGACCGCGAGCTCGCCAGGCTAACGGCCCTCCATGGGCATTCGGGCCTGGCCGTGGCCACTGGGCCGGAGTGAGCACTCTTTCCAAGCCGTGGCCACTGGGTCTGAGTGGAGCTCTGCCCCGTGTTTCTCCCATGGGGGTCGTGTCGCAGCGTATCCATGACACCTGCGTCCTCCTGATTTGCAGCCCCCGTGTATACGTTGGGAAGGCCTTACGGCCAGTGCCGCCGACCCTGAAGGGAGACGGCGGCGGCGGCGGCTACGACGACGACGATGCCACTGACGCTCTGGAGCCCTTCTTCGGCTCTCTTGGGAGCCCATTGGGCTCTTTTCGCGGGCCTCTTGGGGGACTTGTTAGGAAGCTCCGTGGCCACTTGGAGCCGCCTGGGAGCAGATCTGAGGCCTCTTGGAGTCACGTAGGAAAACACCGCAGCACCCCGCAACAGCAGATAAGAGTGAGGAGGATGCCTCTAGGGGGGGGGGTCTGGGATGAGGGGCGGATGGTTGTAAAAAGGGGGGAGGCGGGGGGGAGGGTTCCTGAGGTCCTCGTCTCCAGGCCGTGGACACTGGGTCTGAGTGGAGCTCTGCCCTGTTCTTCTCCCATGGGAGTCGTGTCGCAGCGGCTCCACAATACGTGTGCCCACCTGATTTGCGGCCTTCGTGTAGATATTCGCTGCATTCTGGTTCAATCGTGGCACCTGGCGCTGTTGCACCCAGTAGAGCTGGTTGGAGCATTAATTCGGAGCCTATGCTAAGGCTCCCTGTTTTATACCATGCTTGCACGGCCCCCTGCGAGGTCGCATTTTCCGCGCGTGTCGATTGAATATGTCGAAGCGGAGCGCTGTGAACAGTTGTTGCCCGTGAGGCACACCGCGTCGCTACCAGTGCAGTGTGACTTAGCCTGCGTCAGTTTGACAGGCAACCCAGGGATAGAATTTGAAGTCACAGGGGCGTCCGAAAAAAAGCCACGTGTCCGCTGCTCAAGTGGGTCTTGCTCCCCTGGTACCCTCCCCCAAGAGACCTGTTGGGGCCCTCGGTATGGGCTCGCCTGCCTGGATCGCCTTGCGTTGTTTGCTTCCATGTTGTCTGTGCGTCGAGGGCGCTCGGGCACTACAAAAAAGTTCGGCGCCAGCTCACCGCGTACACATCATTGCAGGGTCTGGAGCTGAGCAGGATAAACAGAATAAGGAGGATGACTCGGGAAACATGCAGAAATCATGATGCGTTGAGAACTCTGTGCGCCTCTGTCCTGCTTGATTGGTTTGCTCCCTTCTGGCACAGTCTACTTCCCCTGCCTTCGTCTGCGTCGCGTGCCATCTGTTTTTCTCTGCCGTCAGCGCTGCTTTCCTTGCCTTCCTTCCTGCGTCCTCGGCGTAGCATCCTCGCCAGCTCTACTCTCACCACCCCTCGCCCCGTTCTTGCATCCCTCCTGCCTTCATGGCCGTTCCTTCTTCTCGCTGTCTTGTCGTTTATGATAGTTGCCATTGCTTAAACTGAGCTGAAAAATGAAACAGGTGTGCCACATCTCTACATGTCTACATGCCCCTTGTCAGGCCGACCGCTCCAACTCTGTCCCCAAGATTTTTGGGCACTTGAAAGAGGCATCTGGCTGAATGTCAGCCAGACCTGTCCTGTGGACCGACGATTGTTGCAAGTGAGAGCGGTTCCAGAATACCAGTCTCCATGTCCTTGTTTCAGCTGAGACGCGGGCCGCCCGCAGGTGTGCAGGCCAGCCGTCCCAGCGCTCTGCAAGAGGAGAACCCCTTCTTGCGCGAAACGGGTGTGGAGTCGCAGCAAGTTGGTACATGATCTCAGCCCCCCAGGGAGGGCGTGGGAGAGGACTGGAGTCACCCTGGAGTCGGAGAGCTCCACTGACTTGAACCCCTCCGCCTCGTGGCCCCGCTCTGCCATCGATCGTCGGCGCTCTGGCCCTCTTCCAGGGCGTCGCGTTCCGTCTCCACCCCCTTGCGGAGGCAGACGGCCAGGGGGGGACCAGGGAGGCATGAGGCAGTTGCAGGAGAAGGAGGAGGGAAGCAAAAGGCGGGAGGAGAAGGAGGGGGGACGGATGACTGGGAGGACGGTGGGGTGATGATAGAGGAGGGATGGGAAAGCGGAGGGGGGGGAGAGAAAAGAGGATGCAGGAGGAGGAGGAGGTGGCAGGAGGATGAGTTTTCTGCCTCATCAGTGTACCCCTGGCCCCCATTTCTCCCCACTCTTCCTTCCCACCTTTCTCCTTGTCCTCACTCCCTACTCCCTTCCTCATTTGCCCGTAACAACGTTGGCTCAAGTCGCTCGGTTGTCCGCGGCAGCAAAAGGATACCATTCATCCGCGGCTGTTTCCATTCATTCGCATGGTCAGCCCCAGGCACGTGCTTGGTGTAGTTCGCCCCCCCCCCCACACACACCAGGCCTCCACTCGGGCCCTGAAGTTCGCCTTCCAGCGCACTTCTGCCACCACGCTGTGCACATCCTCCAACTAGACATTCAGCTCGGCGTCAGGCGTGGGCAACACCGCGGATATGCCGCTTATGCCGGTCCGTCCGAGTGGACAGGGGAGAGGCAGTGGAGTCAAGCGACGGCTGAACAGCGCAGGCAACGTAAGCGCATCCAGGATCATGTCCCCACGACCCCTCGACCAGGGAGGCATAGATGACCCCTCGACCAACGCCAAGGTCACATCCACATCTAACGCAGCAGAGCTCCGCAAGTGCCAAGCGATTGTCAAGTGTACGCAGGCCAGGCTGGACAAGCGCACCTCTGCCCGATTCGATAGAAAGTCCCAGCCCCACGGTACGTAGGCCATGGAGGTGGACGCCGGCAGCGCGTCCGATTCGGCTCGTGTCAAGGAGCTGGAAATCTCGTCCAGTCTGCGGACCCGGGTCCTGTGGGGCCGAAGCCGATGGTGATCGCCCACGGCACAGTGTTCATGGCCCTGGCTCGTCCGCTGTTCGGTGCAGGCCATTGAAGGCGGTAGTGCGGATTCCCTCCATGTGCCGAGAGCTTGCTGAAGGCAGAGGCCAGGTGCGAATCCGATTCCCATATCAAGTGCCCTGGCCCGGGCCGTGGAACAGCCTGGGCGGGGTGATGGTGGGGGAGCATGGGCATGCTGCTGCCGTGCACGGGGCGGGTGGCGAGACATGATCCGAGAGGGAGGGTCATCGGATGTCGCGGTCGGGCCCGTTGTTTCTTTTGTATTGGGTGTGGCGTTGGGGCGGCTCCGGGGTCCCCAGAGCTCGAGGCCCGTGGGCAGGTCTGCCCAGAGGCGCCTCTCGGACGCAGCCCTGCGGCGCGCCCGTGTCTGTCTGGCTCGTGGGTGGAGAGCTTGCACGCCCAGCTACAGCGGGCCAACCAGCTTGCTGCCAGACTCGCTGGATTTTCGGAGGCTCGGAGCTGGTGGATTCCCGCTCTGAGCTGTTCCAGATGTCTTTCTGTCCAGGCCAGGTCCCATGTGACGGCGCCTGTCCCTGTGCCAGTGTCCAATGTCCACTCCCCTCCTCGTTCATCCGACCTTTCTTGTCACACCCTCTCTTCTCTTTGGCTCCTCCCTTGCTCCCGCTACTTCCCCTCATTATTGCCCCCCTCACCCGTGGCGGCATCCAGGCTCTGGACGACTGGGTGACATCTTCGGAGGCCTCAAGGCGCCTTTCCTCCTCTGCCCCCTCCTCTTTGGTATTGAGCCGTGCTTTTGGCTGTCGTCGCACGCCTCGATCGAACCCAGGCTCGCAGCGACACCGATGGGCGGTCCAATATGACCTCGGGCATTCACTGGCTGGAAACTGTCGCTCCAATCGCGCGGGTGCAGTCGCGATGAGAAAACGTCGACGTATGGAGGGAGGAGGGGGAGGTGGGAGTGATGAGGGATAACGAAGCAAGGGGGAAGGCAGCGAGGAGTGGGAGGGATAGTGGACGAGGGGGATGGAGCAAGGAGGAACGAGAGTTGTTGAGGAGGGAGGACGGAGGAAGGGAGGCGGAAGAAGGTCGGAGGAAGCAGATGGATGCCCCCTCTTTTTCACACCTCACCCCATACCCATTCCTTCCTCATCGCTTTATCCTCTCGCTGTCCTCTCTCCTCCTCACCCGCTTCCGTTATTCCTCCGCGTTCTCTTCTCCATCCTTTTGATTGTTTTCTTCCTCTTCCTCACCTCTCTTTCGATCGCCTCCTGCTAGCAGTCTCCTTTCTCCCCTGATGCTGCCTTGGTTTGCCGCCGCCTCCCCCGCGTGCAGTTTTCCACGCACGATTCCGAACATCGGAATTCTGCGTGTGCGTGTGTGCATCTGTGCCTGGGCAGGCCGGCGCGCGCCTCTCGCTCGACCTGCTCTGTGCCGTGCCGTTGCGCGCGTGGCCGCGACGTAAAACAGTGTGTGTGTGTGTGTGTGCGTGTGCATGTATACAAGCATGTATGTGCGTATGTGCGTGAGTGTGTGTGTGTGCGCTTGTGTGTGCGTGTGGTTTTCAGTCAGGAGGTTTCCGGTCCTTCAGGTATTGTGCCCTCGTTGCCGCGTTGGTCATGTTTCAGGGCCGACGTGGTGTTCCCGTCGTTCACACTTGCGCTCTCGCCCCAGAGCGGGCCGTACTTCTGTATCCAATTCTTGCCTCCTCTTTGCCGTCCCCTCTTGGCCCCCTCCTCCGCTAATCTTTCTGCTCCTCCTGCTCATGATTCTCATCGCCTTCATCCCTATCACTCCGCATGGCTTTCCCGCTTCGTCCAACTAATCCTCCTGCTCCACTGTACAAAGCATGAGGGGGTTGGGCCTGTCTTGGTCTCTTTCCTAGTCATTATTCAAAGGATATTCGCCGTCGCACCGTCGGCTTTGCTTGGCTGGCGCGGTGTATTCATCTATCGACATTCCCCCCCGGGGCCGTCGCACCCTCGGCTTGGCTAAATTGCTGGCATTCATCTGTCGATCTATCTGTGACCCCCCCGCCGCCGTCGCACTGACGCGTATTCGTTTTCATTTTGTTCTGACCATTTATATATTTGGCCCCAGGCGCCGTCACACCGGCTTGTCTGCGCGTTTATGCGGAAGCCTGCCATATGTCACCAAGTGCGCTCGGTATTTCCAGTGGGTTTCTTTGTCAAGGGTCCTGGACGGAACATGTTTGGGCACGCTGCCAAGTGATTCTCCATCTGAGCGCGCGCAGGAATGTGGGGTGGTTCTTTGGGCGATGGGAATCGCAGGAGGGTTTCGGGACGGGCCCTGGGACCATCCAGTATCACGCTGGGAATCAATGTCCAAAACAACGTTTTGAATGGGACGGCGTCATCTTGTTTTGAGGCCCTGAACGCAAGTGACACAGCTGGTGCTCCTCAGCCGATTTACATATCGGGTGACGCATTCGCCCGTGCACCTGAGTGGTGCATGCCTGCTTCATACGGGAAACGCATTGGGTTGGACCCAGAATGCACCTGCATGGTGCCCGCGTCACACGGGGAACGTCCTGAGAGTGAAATGCTGCGCCCCAGGCTGGGGACTTAGAATTTATCCGGAATGCCAGTTTTTCTCAACCAGTTTTCCGTGGTGACCGTCGTCTTAGTGACCGTGGAGGCCGTGGCGGCTGTAGCGGCCATGGCGGCCGCGGTGGCCGTGGTGGCCATCGCGATGACCGTTTTGGCCGTGGTGGCCGCGGTGTCGTCTGTAGCACCTTGGGAGACCATGGGGGGGCCCTGATCACGCTATCAGTTTTGAGACCGTCGTTAGTTGCCGCACTTTTGGTAAGTCCAGCGCAGGCGGGGTTCATCTGTCAGACCACCCTCCGTCGCCGTCGCGCCGCGCGGGGGGGGTTTGGAGGCCGAGCTGTGCATCTGTCGCTGCCCCGCCAGTGACTGTCGCGCCGTTGGCCAAGCCAATGTATGCAATTATGTAAAGTCCATCTGCCTGGCCAACCCCTGTCGCCGTCGCACCGCGCGGGGAGTTTTGGAAACAAGCAAACTGTTTCTATCTCGCGGCCTCGGCCTGGCTGGTCGCTGACGCACTGTTGGCCAACCTGCGTGGTTATGTAATTCCCATATGTCTGGCAGCCCACCGTTGCCGTCATCGCGCGCCACACGTGCTTGAAGTTGATTGTCCATGGCGCGCCAGCGGCACGTCGCCCCAACTCACTTTACGGATTTATGTTCGCCAACGTGGGCCCAAGCCGTGCACTTCTAGTCATACTATACGCTGTGCAGTTCATGTGGAGCACACTACGCGATGCAAATCATCCTGTCGAACTTGAACTTGCCAAGTCCATTGCTCGCGCAATCATCCCATCCACCTGGCCGCAACTTGGCTTGCAAAACCCATGCGCCGGCGATTTCGATGCTTTGCTGTCTGGCCAGCGCTGGCTAGCGCAGGCCAGCGCTGGCTGGCGCATCGCTGCGGCCGCGCTAGCGCGCGCAGGCTCGCGCGCTGAGCAGCCTGATAGTCTGGCGCGACCGAAGTGGCCGCGGTGGTGCTGACCGGTGGGGACTTCCCAGTGCGTCTCGCAGGCCGCGCTGACGCGCGGGCACTTCATTTCAAGTCGGTGCCGCGGGCGATCACGGTATCATGGCGACTTCGACGACGGCAATTGCGGTGATGATAATAGCAATGTTGAGGATGGGGATGACGATAACGACGGAAAGGCGCCGATGCTGATCACGCCGATGACGATGATTGTGTTCACGTGTCGATGATGAAGGATTTCGCAAGATTTCGACATGCGCGCGCGGCCGACGGGCGCGAGTGGTGCCCCCCACCCCCCAGCATGCGGGCAAGGGCGTTCGAGAGATTTCGACATGCGCGCGCGAAGGGCCCGCTTGGTCGAAGTGGATGTAGCAGCTGCAGCAAATCATTTTTGGGTTCAAGAATTCGAAAACGTGGATGGTATACCTCTTCAAGATGGAGCTCTGTCTTTCTCTCTCTCTCTCTCGACCTATCCTTGCACATTTTGGCCCTGGCCCTTGGCAGTTCTTGTAGCTAGAAGCAGCATGGAAGGTCAATCTGTTACAGAAAACAGGGCCTCGCCTGAATGACAGGCCCACGACACATCCGGCATTCGTCTGTCAAAGTGGGGGCGTCTTGCAGCCGAAGGGAATCAGTGATTGTAGGGACTTCTGAAGGGGGGACGTGGTCCAGGAGGGTGTATTGCAGCATTGTTGATGCCGCTGGGTATCCCCCTGGTCCCCCATCCCTCCTCCCCTTCCTCGCCTCGCCGCGCTACTCGCGGTTGTCCCACTCTCCCACTCTCCCTCTTGCACGGGGACGGCATC
Organism: Prorocentrum cordatum; assembly: GCA_963575745.1. Lineage (NCBI taxonomy): Eukaryota > Dinophyceae > Prorocentrales > Prorocentraceae > Prorocentrum > Prorocentrum cordatum. The sequence continues at coordinate 1,241,916 of CAUYUJ010015282.1, forward strand.
AGCGACCACGCCCCTGTGCTGGTCAAGTGGATTTGGCGCCAGCTACGTCCCGGGGGCCCATCAATGCCTGCTCCGATCCACCCCGACGTTGTCAATCCGCCAGTGTTCAAAGACCAGCTGGCCCAATACGTTGCAGTGCTAAACCTTCCGTCGCGGACGCCGCCTGGCATGTACCAGGTCTACGTGCGGGCGATGCAAACGGCGGCGGCGGAGACACGTGATGTGCAGGTGCGGGGCATAGTAAGGTCGAGGCGATGCACGGCGATGACCTCAGGCTTGTGGCGCGGGTGGTGGTTTGCCAACATGTCGCGCTTGCGAAGAAGTTTTTCCTCCGCCACCCTTGGCTACATGAGCTGGTGGACGCGGACGTGACGAGGCACATGGTGGTGCTGAAGGCCAACCCAGAGATCCACATGCGCTTCGTGAAGGCGCAGAGGAGCGAGGCCATGGCCAAGAACGAAGATATCCAGACCGACCTTGAAGCTGAGGATGGGAACCTCCGGGTCTCTGACCGCCGTCGGCTCCTTGGACAGGGACGTGCCTTTCAACGGCGTGCTGCCCAGTGGTCGGTTCTTTTTCTTCGACGGCATCTTGTGGAGGTGGAGCTCCAAGATGGCAGGCTCGTCGCGTCGACGGTGGAGATCCATGAGGCGCTGGCGAACCATTTTGGTGGGGTCTTCTGCCCCACCGTTGCTGCTGAGAGGAAGGCTACGGCTGCGGCGTTGGATGGCGATGAGGTGACACCAGGCGGCTTGACGCGAGCAAGCTCCAGTCCCTCAGCAGGCGGCCCAGCAGCGGCGAACTCAAGCAAGCCCCAGTCCCTCAACAGGGAGCAGCGCTCCCGTGAGCGCGACGCCAAGGCCGTCCTTGCGAAATACGGCGTGAACGGGGTGGAGTGGGGTTCGCTGGCTCCTCCCTCGCTCTTGAATGTCGAGGAGGCCCTACGAGCACGTCCTGCAGCGCCTGGTGCAGTGCTCTGGCGTGGCTGAAGCAATCGGCGGGCTGCAGCGTGCTGCTGGAGGCGCAGAGGTGGCTGGCGCCGGGCCGTCCCATGCACAGAGGTTTCAACATGAGCATCTTCATTGTCCCGCCTAAAAAGGTGCTGGATGGCGACGGCCTGGAGGTAATCAGGAAGCCGAATGAGACGCGGTCTCTCATGTCCCGTTCCACGGGCCCGAAGGCCATCACCTCGGCGGTCAACTGCACGCTGGAAAAGCATGATCGATCGTGGAGTGTCGAAAGCCCAACGCGGCTTCATCCCTGGAAGGAACTTCGTTAAGACCTTAGTGGGAATCGACGCCATGTCCCGAGTGGCGCCCATGTGTGCCATGGAGCAAGCCCGTGGCTGGGAGGCGCCTGCCCTCCTGAGCTTCGGATTCGCGCACGCGTCCCCGTCGCCCCCCCACGACTTGGATGTGGGGGGGCATTGGAAGCTTGGCGGCTGCCACCTGGCCTGGAGCTCCTGCTGCGGGAGACCTACGCCAACGTGGAGGCGGTGGAGGCGGTGGAGGTGGAGGCGTGGTATCCTGTCATCTTTGTTGTCCTCTGCGGGGTCTTGCAAGGCGACCCGCTCTCGGGATCGATGTTCGCAATTGGCGTGCGGCCGTTCGTGGAGGCACACATGCTGCAGCAGCTGGAGTCCAGAGCGCCAGGCCTGTCGCGATAGTGTGCCGACGACGTCCAGGCCCTCGCCTACGGCAGGAGGGGTCTCGACACGCTGGCGCGGTTCTTCCGCCTTTCGGAGCGCCTCGCTGGTCTCCTGATCCGGCCCAAGAACTGCGCGACCCCCTCTTTCTGGGCCTCTTTCTCGGCGGAGGTGGAGGAGCTGATGAGAGAGTGTCTTGCGGAGGAATGCGGCTGGGGCTCTTCCGGCGTGGCGCCGTACGTGGAGCTGCTTGGCTGCCCCATTGGTCCTGGCAACTCGCTGGAGATCCAAAGGGCCGCGCCCCTCGCTCGCCTCCGCGAGAGGGTACTCGCGCTGGCGGCGTCGCCACTGGCCATGACGGCCGTCTTCCACGAGTATGGTCGCCGCTGTCTACCTGTGCTCTCTTACAAGGCGCAGCTCTGGCCGACGCCGCTAAACATGATTGCGAACGAGCGTGTCCTGCTGCGCCGCCTGGCGCGATGTCCGGGACGGCTCTTCAAGAAGAACATGTTCTACGACCTGGAGGTTCTGGGCGGGCCCCGCTGCGCGCCGATGGGGGACTACCTTGCTGCGTCCATCATGCGCGCGGGCGCGGCGACGCTGAATCGGTTGCAGGTGACGGGGCGCCACCTGCGTGAGGTGGCCCAGCGTAGGCTCCTGCTCGCGCGCAGCCTGAAGGGCCAGCCCTGACCCGACTCGACTGGTGGGAGGGCCCGCCCCTGCCGTTACGCTCGAGCGCGCAGCGGCTGCTGGGCGTGAGCTGCTCGAAATGAGCAGCGCCCCCCGGACGGACGGAAGAGACGTGTCCAGCGTGAATGTTGCGACGGCCTGCGGGCCTCAAGGGGCGGGAGTCTTCCGAGTCTGGTCCACGAACCGTTCCCCAAGTGGTTGGTTTGGTGTTTCCCCCCAGGAGGCTGCTGCAGAGGCTTGGAATGAGGTTGAGCAGGTCCTGGTGCGTGCCCCCCTAGCTGGCGGTGCGCCTGCAGCAAGACCTGACTCGGAGGTTGGGTCGCAGACGCCCGATTCCAGAATCAGGACCGACGGTGCTGCTCGGGCTGCGACTTGCACGACAGCCTTCAGTATTACTTATGCTGTGCGCCTTTCAGAGAGCTGCAGCGTCTGGCTCTATGCCACCCGTCGCCCGATGCCCCTCTTGGCAGATTTGCCCTCGTCGGTCTGTCGATGGATTCGACTCGAGGAACGGCGCTGATGTTCCACTTGTACCGCCTTTTTCACCAGGAGAGGCGCGCTGCCAGCAGCGTGTCGTTCGTCCCCTCGGCCGCTCGCTCGATCGAAAAAGCTGTTCGGCAGGCTCCTGACCTCCCCCCTGGAGACGATTATGGCTTTCAGTCGCGCCGTGCTGCAAGGGAAGGGTATTGGACTTTCCTGAGGACGCTCCGCCTCCTGCTCCCTCCATAATGTCCCCTCCCTTTCCGGATTCCCGCCTCCTCCCCCGGCCTGTCTCAGTGGGCTGCGGAAGGGGTGTGTGAAGCGGGAGAAGGAGGAAGAGAGGAGAAACAGTTTGAACACTATGAGGACGAGGGGGGCCGTGGATGTAGATCGAGGTGAATGCCGCTGAGGAAAATGAGGGTGTTCAGGGTAGGAATGGCAACAAGACGAGCAGGTAGAGGTGTGGTGGCAGGTGGGCTTACCGGCATTCATTGCAGACTATATCGATGCAGTTGGAAACGTCAGGCAGCTGATGCCGTCGCAGATCCGAGCGAGCAGAAGTGGTTCTACTTGGACCGCACTGGCCAGGAACTGGTTTGCTTATGTGATTGGTTTAGCATTGTACGTCGGGGGTCTTGAACGGAAACGTCCCAGTCAAGGTTTGTGTTCACGCGTTCCGTGTAGTTTGCGCTCGGCTCTCCTGAGGCATCTCGTCTGTTTGCCAGATTGAAGTATCGAGTATGCTGTAGTTTTTTGCTGCTGTCATCCTTTACCTCTTCATGTACCGCCTCTGCCGCCACCTCCCATCTGCTTCCTCATCCTCCCCATCCGCCTCCTACTACCCCTTGGGCCCTGGGCTCGAGTAATGTAACGGCTTTCCCAGCTGTCAGCCGCCGTAGCGAGCGAGAGTGTTTGGACGATGGGATATGAGACTAGGCAGGAGGAGGAAGGATGAGGGGGAGTTAGGAGAATTTCATGAGAGTGGGGGAGGGAGAGAAGGAGGCGAAGAAAAAGGAAGATGTCGAGGAATCGGAGGATCTGGGAGACGAGCAGGAGGCAGGAGGGATGTAGCTAATCACATCCAAGCATGTTGGCTACGCCTGCTGGATCGATCGCTCACCAGGAAAGCAAAGCATCGAGCACCGCTCCGTCGATGCGAGGGCGCTTCCTTTTCAATAATCTGCCTTTCCAGCGGTCTGGGAGGAGGACGAAAAGGGCAGCTGGAGTAGGGAGGCAGGCAGGGTGGGGGGGAGGAGCTCTGACGGTGACAACGTGTGGTGGCGCCTTGCCGGGCAGCTCTCTTGGGGACACGGCCGCCGCCATGAGAGGCCCTCCTAGGGGAAGGGCCACAATAAGAAAGGGAGGGAAGGAGGGAGGATTGAGGACGGAGGGCAGGAGGCAAGGGATTTGGGAGGGAGGAGGGACGAGGAGGAGTAGGGCCGAGGAGGAGGGACGAAGGTGGAGGGACGAGGGGCTGAGTGAGGAGGAGGGACGAGGGTTGATGGACGAGGGAGCACGAGGAGGGGTAGAGATGAGGAAGGAGGGAATAACGGGCTGCTCGGAGGTTTATGACTCCCACCCCTTTGTTTTTAAATTCAGACTGGCCAGGATGGAGGGGAGAACGGAACAGGGACGAGGATGGAGGAGAAGAGAGGCTTGGAGGATGGAAAAGAGAGGAAGGAGGCAGAAGGAGGAGTGCATGGCCGTATGCAGTTCATCGGCCCAGGACGGCGTGGATCTGATGTTTTCTTGCCCAGGTCGTTGCACACCGACATGACCGCTCGCACAGAAGGCGCAGAAATTAAGGCATCGGGTTGCCAGTAGGTGCCCCGATGGAGGGTTTCGGGGACGTTCAACGAAGTTTGAGATCAACGAGCGAAGTGTCTCTGGACCTCTTTCACCAATAGGCCTTGCCATTTGAAATGGCTGTATTCGCCCTGAGGGTACTCGTGCTGCCCCTCCACCGCTACCTCCTGGCGTCCCGACCCATGGAGCGGAGCGACGAGTTATCCTTTCGCTAGGCATAGCGTGTCGCCGGGGCCGCCGCCGCCGACGACGAGGACGATGTCGACGACGACGACCACGACGACGACGACGACGACGACGACGACGACGACGACGACGCCGCCGCCGCCGCCGCCACCGCCGACGACGACGACGTCGACGACAACACGACGCCGCCGTTCCTTCCGCAGCCACCTTGGCTGAAGCCATTCTAGTCCAGCGCTCCAAGGCTCTCCGTAAGCTGTTTTGCGTTTGGCGTGGATGTCTCGAGAGCCGCCCCCTGTGCCCTCACAAGGCGCTCGGCGGACGTCGAGGTGGCCGTGTTGTCGGGTGTTGAGGCGCGCTCTCCGACAAGGGGAGATATGAGGCACGTTCTGTGTGAGCGGTGTGCCGAAGTGTGCAGGGCGACGTGATGCAAACGTGTTCATTGGGTCCGTAGGTGGAGCTTTCTTCTGGGGAGCGATCCGTGTGAGCGGTGTGCCGAAGTGTGCAGGGCGACGCCATGCAAACGCACACTGGGGCCGCAGGTGGGGCCCCCTGTGATGCACGAGCCGTGCACTGGCTGCGCACGAGGAGGAGGAGGAGGAGGAGGAGGAGGAGGAGGAGGAGGACCAGTGTAAATCCAAGGCTCATCAACGATGTTTGGACACACCCTCCCTCCAAGCTTCCTCTTCATATACCGCATACAACGGTTCACTTCCACTGAGGGAAGTGCCCCGTTGGGAGACAACGGTGCGAAACTCCTGTAGAGTGCCAAAATACCATTCTCAGGACTTCAACGCCACGGGTCAAACTGACGGTTGCGTCTTGACACTCTGAATCATGCCAGAACGCCGTTCTTGGGATTCCAATACCGCGAATCAGCGCAACGGTTGCGCCTTGACAGCCCTGGATCGCTGGAAACACACAATTCAGGGAAGGGTCGCCATGATATTCCGCGCGGCTCTTGCACATGTTTGAAACGACTTTGCGCGGCGCTAAGGCGAGAGCCGCATGTTGAAAACAACCCACCCTAAATCCGTGAAATTCTTGCACATGTTCAAGACGACTATGCGCGGCGCTAGGGCGAACGCCACACTTTGAAAACGACCCGCCCTCAACTCGTGGAACTTTCAAAACAAAGTAAGATGAGTGAGCGCGGCGCTTAGGCGAGAGCCACATTTTGAACCGCCCCCCGCTATCAATCCGCGAAGCTCCTGCAATTTGTTAAGATGAATTTGCGCAGCGCTGAGGCGACAGCCACATATTGAAAACCATTCGCATTCAACCCGTGATGAAAATCTTCTGCAAATGTTGAAGTCGTTTGTGCGTGGCGTTGAGGCGAGAGCCACATTTTGGATGCGGGCCGCCCTCCTGTGAAGTTGTTCCCGGCTTCTAAGCTTCAGGGTCATATATGGTAAGGAAGTCTCAGGCGAAACGCCTGGCCCTCCCTTCGACATGCCTCGGAGTGCGTTATTCATAAGAAAGTGGAATGGAGGAGGGAGGAGGAGACGCGCGTCGGCTTCCGTCTGCACAGCGTGGTCTTCGTGGAATCGTGCGCACTCTAGTTCGAGGCAGTGTGGATTCGGCACGTGTCGGGCAGTTTGGTTCGACGATGGAGCAGGCCATTTTTTGAGTGCACCGATCGGGCTCAAATGTCATTGGTGTTCGAGTCATTGCGGGATCTGACCAGTCCAGCGTATGGTCGGAGTCACCTCTTGGTCATCGACGGGCCTCAGAGAGGTGATCGATGTTCTTGCGTGCATACGTATATGTTCTCTTCACTTCGCTTTGCTGCTTAACGTGTTGTTCCGTGCGGAGGTCTGGAGTTCTGCAGCGGTGCCACCTTCACGTGTCTGACACTGGAGTCATTTAGTCTCACTCCTCGGTGGAATTCATGTTGTCTTTGTGGTGTGTTCCTGGACATGTTGACTGACGTTCTACCCAGGGGTACGGGAGGAGCCGTAATGGCATGGCCGTGACCTTGACCGATCCCGCAGTTGGGCGTACGTCAACCGTGTATGTGATGCCTGGAAGGAGTGCTCATCGTGTACTGCTACACGTTAGAGGGACTCGTCTGTGGCTTCTTCGTGTTCCACAGGCTTCTCGGCTTTTACCGTGCGCGGGCGTCGCTGTGCCTCGAAGTCGCGTCGCTTAAGAGGGCTTGGGTGGCATTGTAGCATCTGGTATATCTACGCGACGGGTGCAATTCCTGCAGTCTCCCTCACTCGCCTCCCTTCCCAACATTTTGTCCTACTCCTCATTATCCTCCTTCTCCTTCTCCCCCTTCCTCTCTCCCTCCCTCTCCCCCTCCACCCTCGCTTCCTCCACCTTCACCTCCTCCACCTTCTCTACCTCCGCAGCGACTTGCACCCCCCCATCTCTTCCACCTCCTCCTCGTCCCTCGCTGGGATTGACCACGCGTTCGCCCCTTTTTCGGCGCGTTGTCATCCTCGCCTCCGACCGAGGTCGGGGCCGCGATCCGTTGGCGCAGATGGGTCGTTCTCCGACGGACTCTGGCAGGCGGTTACAGTGTTCGCACAGCTGGTCGAGAAACTAAGCGCAGCGGGTGGTAATCCCCGAGACAGATCCTCCTCGGACCCAAGCATTGGAGGGGTCAGACATCCACCAAGAGCACTAGAACGGCGCAGGACTGTGTAGAAACACGAGAACATGGTGCAAGACAGCGACAACAAAGTGCAGACAGTGCCATCTCAGGGCACGCCTCAGCTGAGCTTCAAGATTTCCGCTGTCCAGGGGCCGTCGCCGAGTTGGCTCAAGCGCGCTCGGCTCAGCTGCTTTGGGGGGCCCAGCCTCGTCCGTCACCGCACCTCTCGATACGCAGACCATGATTGCATACACGGTGCTCCTGTCGGTCTTCCTGCAGTCGGGGGCGGAGCTCCTGCCCAGCCCCGACTCCTGCCTCATCCAGATCACCTCGGCGGCCGAGAGCGCCGAGCGGCAGAGACCCCAGACCACGGCGCCCCCGACGGCGGCCCCGACGCCGTCCCCGACGGAGGCGACCGGGCTGCCCTGCCCCTGCCTGAAGGACGCTTGCTTCGAGGCCTACGACCGGGATTCCGACCTGTGCCTCAGAGAGGAGGAGTGTGCTGTCCAGGCGCCGCTGACGAACTGCAGCAGCACGACCTGGGATCTGGACGGGGACGGCTGCGTCAACCTCTCCGTCGAGTGGCCGCTCATCTTCGACATGACGAACGGCAGCGTCTGCCCCGTGGAGGCGAGGGCGGACCCGCCGGAATGCGGGGAGGGGTACTACCTCGACGGGAACCCGGTGGCTTGCATCCAGTGCACAACGGGCGCGACGCGTCGGCGACGCTCGTTCGAGTGCTCCGCCTGCGAGTCAGGAGCTTTCGACGCCGGTGACTACGACGACTGCCGCGACGGCAGCTACCTACCGTCTGATGTCGGCGCGGGAGACATCAATATCCCAGTTACTCCGATTGACCCGCCGCTGGTGCCCGGCGACTGCATCGACATCTCCTCCATGTCCGAGTCTGGCGCATGCAACCAGTCCGTCGAGACGGTGTGCGTTGAGAGCGTGGGTCCTGGCAATGAGGTCACCCTCAAGACGCCCCTGCAGAACAACTACACCAAGTACGCAGGCGTCATTATCTCGTGCACGACGGTGGACGGGACGGAGCTCAGCCGCAAGCACGATTCTAATGGAAATTGTGGATGCAGGTCGGCGACCTGCGACACGACAACTATGTGCTCCATCGGTCCCGACAACTGCACAGCCACGTGCATCCCGACCGGCCCGTACCCGATCCATCCGACCCCGGCTCCGACCGTGGGCGCCAAGGGCGACCCGCACCTGGTCAACCTGCAGGGCGAACACTTCGACATTAACCACGGCGGGGACTTCGTGCTGCTGCGGTTCCCACAGGACTCCGCGAAGGACGCCGAGCTCCAGGTGTTGGCCACCGTCCAACCGGAATTCAAGAAGCCGTGCACCACGTACATCACGCGGGTCGAGCTCTCCGGTTTTTGGTTGGGCAACGTGTCCGTCCAGGTGCGTTCCTACCTCCAGGCCCACCCCGGCCACGAGGGCGCCCACCTGGGGGCCCGCATCCTAAGCCCTGGGGGCGGAGCGGCACCCTGGCAGAGCATGGAGGCCTTCCTTGCCGACGGCCACGACCTGGTGCTGTCTACGCCGCACAGCAACTTCCACGTGTTGCTGTCCAAGAGCCAGTGGTTCCCCAAGAAGGAGATAGTGGTAGGCGCGCCCACCGTTGCTGGGATGTTTACGCTGAGCGTCCAGAACCGCAATGCCCCGTCGCCCGCCAAGATCGTAATCCGCCAGGACTTGCCCGAGCAGGAACACCTGAACCTGGCGGTCAAGCGCGTGTCTGCGCTCGGCAGGGTAGACGTGGGCGGCCTTCTCGGCTTCGACGCGCACCCAGCGAGCCTGGAGTACGTCTCGGGCAAGTGCGAGCACCACAGGGCGACGGAGAAGTACAGCGTTGAGAGCCAGGAGGACAATGAGTACTATTACAGGCCCGTGTGGAAGCAGCGGTGGCGACAGGAGCCTCACGGCTGAGTCCGAGGTGGAACTAGACCGTGGGCTAGAGCTCACCAAGCAGTTCGATGCTGAAGTCGGGTTCGTGGAGAACGAGTCGAAGAGGCAGCACTGGTCCGTGCTGCAGGAGAGCAACTCTGTGGAGCACCTGGGCGTCATGTGCGACCCCGCTCGGGCTCGCATCCCGATCACCCCCGGCGGAGGATGGTCAGAGCTCGAGGCGGGAATCCAGATCCTCAAGACCTTCCCTGGACGTGCTGACGCGCGGGAGCGTATCGCCCTTGCCTACCTCCGCCCTTTATGGATGTGGGCCACGCCTTTCCTGGAGCCTGTTCCTCAACCTCTCGTAGGAGCTCTTTTCCAGGCAATTCAGAAGACTCGCTGTTCCTGGTGGTGTTCAAGCCGCTGGTGGGCGAGGAGGGCCTACCTCCACCCGCGCTTCTCCCCAGCCCTGCAAACGCTGAAGGTCATTCGATCGCCGCTGTTAGTGTCGAGTGTCCATCTACGTCATGCCCTTCGAGCTCACTTTGAGTGCCTTGAAGTTGAATATGTGGATCACAATTCCGATTGGGGTGTCAAGCTGCGTGTGCACCCTGACGATGACCAGCGAGTTTAGGATATCACGGCCCCACTGAGGGATGAGGACGACACTTCCTGGACCACTACGCCAGCTGCGCACCATGCAGTGCGAAGCATTGCGAGAATTCGGATCTTGAACTTAATCCCATGTTCGAGACAGGACTCGGAAGGCTCCGAGGATATTGATGTGGAGATCTGCAGCCAGCAGAAGTGGAAGCGCTGGGAAAGGTCCCTCCCCCCTGATGATGTGCAGTATTTGACGGTGTTCATGGGGGGGGGCATCCAGACAAGAACGCGCAGGGGGACCAACACGTGCTGCCGCTTCTGCGACCACCCGTGCCCGAGTGCCCGACACCTCTGGGTTGAGTGCCCTCGTTTTCAAGCTGTGCGAGTTCGACTCGCACGTGAACATGCTATCCCGCCGCTTTTCTGGGGCACCCAGCCCCGCGTCACCAGCGAGAGCGGCTGGGTTGTACGCAGTGCTCATCCTTCCCTGGAGATGAGGACCTCCATGCAGCTCGCGGCGGTGAAACTCGGGATCGAGATCTGCCGTGGGAATTTCGAGCGGGACCGCAGGTGAGGTCTCTTTGAGCTTCTACCTCTTAGTTCAGGCGTGGCTTTCATTTTCCTTCAGATGAAGCAGAAGCGGAGGCTCGCCTCACAGGGCGAGGGCGCGCGCGATAACGAGGCAGCTGCCGCCCTCATCGACAGCAGGGACTCGGGCTCAAGCCTGGCGTGCAAGTGCCCGACCGCGGGGGGGCCGTGGGCCGAAGGCGTCGTCATCGAGGAGCCGGCCGCGCTTTTCGCAGAGGCGTCCTGGGACTGAGGCCGTGCGCGATCTTGGCCAGCTGTCTCTCCGCGTTCGCTGGAAACGCCGTTTATTGCTCTTCCGCCTCGCCGCATGTGAGGGCCTGCCAGTCGCTCGCCTCGCCCTCTTACAGCGATGCGTTCCCAGATTTCCGGGTTTCCGCGCTGCGTTCGCCAGGGCTCCAGAGACGAGGGCCAGTTGTAAGCCAGTTGTAAGCTGGTGCTCCAGAGGCTGGGTGCTCCAAGTTGTAAGCCAAGCCGCCGACAGAGCGGCTCTGCGAGCATTCTTCTGCCCCGGAGTGCTCTGCCGCTGCTGTGGAGCGCACAGCACAGATCGCCGCAGTGGGCTGCTCGAGAAGCCGTGCGTCGCTTGCAGCGCGTTTGGCGCGCGGGCGGGGCGCAGCCTGCGCCCTGGCTCTGCCCGCGTACGCTTGCCAGCTCAGCGCGCGCTTGGCGCGTGGACTGGCGGTTTTCGCGATGACTGCTCCGCCGTTGCGCGCTGCTTCGCAATGACTGCTTCGCCGCCCAGAAGAAGGATTAGCGCTTGCCAGGGGCAGACCAGTCAGGGACGTGCCGACGCGGGCTGCGCGCACCAACCCACCATTAGGAATTGCAGCAGGACGCACAAGAGTGTTGAAATCGTTGTAGTGTTGGAGTCGTGGCCCAGAAGCGACCGCTGTTGCCGATGTCGAGGGGTAGCGGCTACGTTGAAAGATCCGTGTGATCCTTGGGGGTCAAAGGTGCATTCGGCGGCTTGAGAAATTGTTGAAATTGCGCCACGCAACCGCAACTTGGGAACAAAAGGGCAAGAGCATGTACGACCAGATCGCTGCCCTCAATGCATGGACAGTCGAAGATTGACCGGAAGCGGTGAGACGACACGGACATGGCACATCTCCTCGTCGGAATGTCACATTCGTTTGTGTTGTCAGGTCTGAACGATGTTTTTTCCCAACCCTCCTGCGTTGGGTTCTCGTTTTGAATAGAGCACTGCTCGCGCGAACCTGCCTTCTTTCCTTCCTTCCCGTCCCTCTCTTCCCCCTTGCCTTTGACCTCGCTCGTCGCTGCGTGCCAGCTGGGGGGGGCTGCTGGGGGCCGCGATCTGTGTTTCGAGGGCTGCTGGGGGCTGCGATCTGTGAAACTGTCGCCACTTTCGAGGGCTGCTGGGGGGCCCAGCACAGTGGCGCCCGCGGCGGACTCAAATCGGACCTCGCCATCCCTGGGGGGCTGCGATCTGTGAAATTGTCGCCACTTTTGAGGGCTGCTGGGGGGCCCAGCACAGTCTGCACCCGCGGCGGACTCAAATGGGACCTCGCCATCCCTGGGGGGCTGCGATCTGTGAAACTGTCGCCACTTTCGAGGCCTGCTGGGGGGCCCAGCACAGTCTGCACCCGCGGCGGACTCAAATGGGACCTCGCCATCCCTGGGGGGCTGCGATCTGCGAAACTGTCGCCACTTTCGAGGCCTGCTGGGGGGCCCAGCACAGTCTGCACCCGCGGCGGATTCAAATGGACCTCGCCATCCCTGGGGGGCTGCGATCTGTGAAACTGTCGCCACTTTCGAGGGCTGCTGGGGGGCCCAGCACAGTCTGCACCCGCGGCGGATTCAAATGGGACCTCGCCATCCCTGGGGGCTGCGATCTGTGAAACTGTCGCCACTTTCGAGGGCTGCTGGGGGGCCCAGCACAATCTGCACAGTCGCCACCCCTGGGGGGCTGCGATCTGTGGCGAGGCTGGGGCCCAGCACAGTCTGCACCTGCGGCGGATTCAAATGGGACCTCGCCATCCCTGGGGGGCTGCGATCTGTGAAACTGTCGCCACTTTCGAGGGCTGCTGGGGGGCCCAGCACAGTCTGCACCCGCGGAGGAAATGTGACCTCGCCATCCCTGGGGGGCTGCGATCTGTGAATCTGTCGCCACTTTCGAGGGCTGCTGGGGGGCCCAGCACAGTCTGCACCCGCGGCGGATTCAAATGGGACCTCGCCATCCCTGGGGGGCTGCGATCTGTGAAATTGTCGCCACTTTCGAGAGCTGCTGGGGGGCCCAGCACAGTCTGCACCCGCGGCGGACTCAAATGGGACCTCGCCATCGATCCCTGGGGGGCTGCGATCTGTGAATCTGTCGCCACTTTCGAGGGCTGCTGGGGGGCCCAGCACAGTGGGTACCCACGGCGGATTCAAATGTGACCTCGCCATCCCTGGTGAGCTGCGAAATGTGAAACAGTTGCCACTTTCGAGGGCTGCTGGGGGGGGGGGCCCAGCACAGTGGGTACCCACGGCGGATTCAAATGGGACCTCGCCATCCCTGGGGGGGCTGCGATCTGTGAAATTGTCGCCACTTTCGAGGGCTGCTGGGGGGCCCAGCCCAGTGGGTACCCACGGCGGACTCAAATAGGACCTCGCCATCCCTGGGGGGCTGCGATCTGTGAATCTGTCGCCACTTTCGAGGGCTGCTGGGGGGCCCAGCACAGTGGGCACCCACGGCGGATTCAAGCTAGACCTCGCCATCCCTGGGGGGCTGCGATCTGTGAATCTGTCGCCACTTTCTTACCTCGCTCGTCGCTGCGTTTCGAGAGCTGCTGGGGGCTGCGATCTGCGAAATTGTCGCCATTTTCGAGGGCTGCTGAGGGGCCCATCACAGTGGGTACTCAACGCAGACTCAAATGGGACCTCGCCATCCCTGGGGGGCTGCGATATGTGAAACTGTCGCCACATTCAAATGGGACCTCGCCTTCCTTGGGGGGCTGCGATCTGCGAAAGTGTCGCCACTTTCGAGGGCTGCTGAGGGGCCCAACACAGTGGGTACTCACCGCAGACTTACATGGAACCTCGCCATCCCTGGGGGGCTGCGATCTGTGAAACTGTCGCCCCTTTTCGAGGGCTGCTGAGGGGCCCAGCACAGTGGGTACTCTCCGCAGACTCATACTAGACCTCGCCATCATTGGGGGGCTGCGATCTGTGAAACTGTCGCCACTTCCGAGGGCTGCTGAGGGGCCCAGCACAGTGGGTACTCACCGCAGACTCAGATTAGACCTCGCCGTCCCTGGGGGGCTGCGATCTGTGAAATTGTCGCCACTTTCGAGGGCTGCTGAGGGGCACAGCGCAGTGGGCTTCCCGCACGTTTTTCTCCTGCTTTTCGTTCCCGACTCCCCATGTCCTCTTCGAGCCTGTAGTTGTCGCCCCTCGTTCTTGTATGGTTTTCCTGTGCATCATGCCATTGGCGCGTGTCCCAAGTTGCTTATATATCAAACAACGGATCCTGCAATTTGATTGTCCGTGCAAGTTTCGGCCAACTCCTCGTTTCCCATGATACAAATGGGTTGGGTACGTCACAGGGTAATTTTGTTTTCCTCTCTCTTCTCTCTCTCTCTCTCTCTCTCTTTCTCCCAATATGTCTACTCAGGTGATCTGTTGCCGCTTCTTCGCCAGCGCAGGAGTATGGACCCTTCCTCACGGAGAAGATGCGTGCCTGGTTCGTTCACGGCCACTTCCCGGTCCGCGACGATCTTTTGGTGGGGATACCGAGAAAGATTGGCAGGGGAAGCCAGACAGCCACCAGACATTACCAGCCAAAGAGCCTTGGTTCGCGTCAGAAGCCGCGCCGCACGCACACACACACAAACACATTACACAATGTTAATTAAAGTGTGGGCGCCGAGAGAATTACTTGTCAAATAGACGGAGTCGTTGCCCCGCCAAGGAAGTAATGCATCAGCGCATTCAGCTGCGTCAGCTTATAGTTGTGTTTGGTGAGGGCCACGGCCTGATTGAGGGGGATTTCGGGGCACGGTGATGAGCAGCTGGGGAGGAGCAGGAAGGAGAGGGGGTGGACGGGAGGGCTTGTATTTTGAGGGGCCCGACTTCGGGGAATGTGCGAATGTTTGTCGTGAAATGCGTTTGTGGGAAGCAGTGAAGTCAAGAGTCAGGGGCTCTCTCAGTGCACTTACCAAGTGGAACGCGAATAGTTCAGCGGGAGTCACATGCATGGTCAAAGGTGTTCCCCTCCCGCGTCGACGGCACATTGACAAGGTAAGACTTCGAAATGCCCTTTTCGAAATCAAGCAGTCGTACATCTGAGTGCGGTAAAAGCCATCGAACACACATGGGGCGCCCCAAAATTGGTCTCGCGTTCTACGGATCGAGAGGTTGACCTGTCTTCCCTAGCGAAAGGTTGGCAGAAATTTGCTGGTAGATGCAACATGAAGGAGCGTCCGCCAGCCGGCGGAAGCGCAAGTCCCTTCCCCCCCGAGAGTTTGTGTTGTTGGATTCAGGGTCTTCGGAGCGTCCAGCATGGCTAGGCTCGTTCAATGAGAAGCAGTCATAGCAACTAGCAGCATTAGGAGTGTATAAGACTGATGAGGATCCAGCAGGCGTGTATCAGTAAATCGTGATGTTCAGCATAAGGCTTATGAGCCCCGCTTGAAACAAGGATCAGTACACATACGCGCATAATCATTACTTACGCGACGGAGGGAAATGCGCAGCATGCAATTCCTCCCCACAGGCATAACGATGTTGGAGGAATATGCCACTCAATGTTCGAGGCTCCCGTCGCTGATTATACATTTTTTCGCTGCGCAGCTTGATTCCAAGCTAGTGTGCCGGTTGTGCACCGAGGCAACGTTCGGCATTGGTGATGGGACGCCATGTTGGTTTGTCCCGCGCGTTGCCAGCGGACGCATGTCTCGTCCATCGGAAACGCTCCGCCTCGCTGCACCCACCCGTTGTGTTCAACGGCGCCGAGTGCCTTGCTCTACGCATGTCACGGTGAGAATGCCATGTGACGGTGAGCATGTCCATTTTTCCATCGGGAGGTGCGCCTGCCCGAGTGGACGGTATATGCCCCCGTGAAGGACTGGGCGCCCCGCTCACGGGCCATCAAAGTGCGAAGGGCTAGCCACTGGACTCGTCCTCATCCTGTGGGGGGGCAGGGACGGGTTATTTTTGTTGTCCCGGGGCCCGAAATGTGTTTCCGCACGCAGATTTGTTGCAAAGCGCCCCCCGACCTTTCTTTCGTGCGCTTTGAGGTCTAAGTGTTGCTCATCGTCGTCGAACGTGGCCCTTGATCTCGAGGAGGATCGGGAGACCGCTTGGGGCCGATTGTAGCAGATTCGGTCGGATGTTGTGTCTTGTTGTGTCTCCTGGATTTGTCGTCGTCCTCCTCGATTTCTTCTAGCCCTCCTCTGCCCCCAGGTAGCCTTCCTCTCCTCGTCCTCCCCTTCCTCATGCCATCGTCAACCCCGTCTCAGCCAGGCCCATCCACCTCTGATATTCGCAGCCTGGCGTCTTGTTTCTCCTGATTATGTTGCTGTCGTTCCCCCTGCTACAGCCGCTTCCCCACATCCTCCTCCGACCCTCAGAGCTTTGCATTACTTACCCCCCTTCCTCCTGCTCGGAAGCATCGGCGGCGCGATGCGAATTACCTGAAACGCGCCTTACCCATTCTAACACGAGGCGGCTACCAATAAGAGCGCTCCATACAAAAGAACGCCTCGACAAACAACGTCGGACCACACTCAACGCCCCCCAAGGGAGCGCGAGGTCACGTTTGGGTCCACGTACACCTCCGTTACGCAGGACATCGCAGGAGCCAACGACAGTGACAACAGTTGTGTTGCGCAAGTGACATCCCCCCGGGAACCGCGAGGTCTCGCCTGGGTCCGCGATACACCTCCGCTCCGCTGGACTTTTCAGGAGCCGCACACGAGTGGCGACATTTACGCAGCTGGCAAGCCGCGAGGCCTCGTTTCGAGTCCGCGCACACCTTCGCTCCCGTGGGCCCCCCCAGGAGCCCATGACCGTGGCGACAGTTACGCAGTTGGCTGCCCACCCAGGGGAACCGCGAATCCATGTCGACCGACCGGCTGGCACCCAGCTGGGTGGGCGCGGGCCTCGGAGTAGAGGGGCTCAACGAGCCGCCTGCCCGCCAGATGCAGCGAACAATGTCGGGCTTCGGGGAGCTACTTCCAGGGGGACCTGATCGCCCCATCCCCGCTCGCCTCTCGACGCGGTGTGCTCCTCGGGGCAGCCTTGCGGAGGCCCAGATGCACCCGCCGTGCCTTTTTGGGTTCACCCCTTTGCGGGCTCTTCCCCGACCGCTGCCGCGTCACGAAGTCCCCAGTCGCCCTCCTCCTTCGGAGGGCGCCAACTGCACGTCTGCACCGATCTTGGGCACGGGGCCGACGCGAATGCGTAAGCATGCCGATCTTGGGCCCAGGAAGGGGGCCTGGCCAGGATCGGCGGGCAGCAACAAGTTCCGCCCGCCACCGAGTCAGCCTATATCGGGCCGAACGAAAGGGGGGATAGGGAAAGGGGGGGGGGTACGAAATCTGCTGCATGCAGCTGGTTTCGGCCCAGGCGCCGGGCCCATTCCTCGATACACGGGCGCCCCCCCGCGCCAGGAGGCGCTGGGAGAATCAGCTACGTGAGCTGATGTTCTACCCTACCCTTTGCTATCCCCCCCTTTCGTTGCCCCTGGCTATAGCACTCCGTGCGGTAACGTTTCGAGCACCGCCCAGCCCACAAGGCTGTGACATGTGACACCTCTCGTCTGTACAACCAGCCCGTATAATGAGGATGAGCGACTTTCCAAGGTTACCCTTGCATCCTTCTTCTTGGGCCCATCCTCGGCAGCTTTCACTGGCCGTACCCCGTTCACAAAGTGTCGGCATGGCCTTCCACGGCCCTTGCATCCATATCGTGCGTCCTTATCATGCGGGTTGACTGTAGTCTGGGAGGGGCTCTCATGGAGCTTACATGCGCCGTCATGGGGCTGTCTTGGGCTTCTGTGGGGCCATCTTGAACCCCCCCTTGGCCGTCCTTGGGTATTATTAGGCCGTCTTGGTGCTCTCTTGGGCCATATTGCGCCCCTCTCGGCCAGTTGGGCAGTCTCTAAGGGCTGTCTTGCGGGCCTCTTGGGGCTTCTTCAGGCCCTCTTGAGCTGTCCTGGGCCCCTCTTGGGCCGCCGGGGGGCTCTTGGGGTCCTCATTGGGCTATTTTGGCATCTGTTTGGCTCATCTGAGGCGCTCTTTAAAAAGCATCTTGAGCCGAGAGAACCAGGAAGCACACCATCTTCAAACATCTAGTAGCACATCGAGTCAGTTTGGTGGTAGCCTCTTGGGCTGCCTCTGGCTTCTCTGGAATCTTTTTGGGCAGTCTGTCGGGCGGCCTGTGGGCTCAGAGCGGGCCATCTTGGCTGCCGCGGTGGCCTTCCTGCGCCGTCTTGGAAGCCATGGGGGGCCTTGGGAGCCAGTGGGCCTCGGGAGAGGAGGGGGGCGATGCGCGCTCCGTTGTGCGCCAGCAGCGCAGAAACCCTGCCAGAAAGCGCCTGGCACCCTGCCACGCCTCAGCGTGCCAGTGGGCACGTTGGCGGCCAGCCGGCTTCCTCCCCGCCCCTCCCGCTCGCTTCCCCCCCCCTCGCCCAGGCTTGCTGTCGACCACCAAGGCTCGCCGAGAGCACCTGGACCGCAGCTCTCGCGATTCGCTCCCGAAGCGCTGGGCCAGGCCTGGCTTTCTCGCTCCACCCGACAGCGGAAATCCTGCAGAGCCCCCCCCCCCCCCGCCCGGGGCCCGGCAGGAGCTCTACCCCCTGGACCAGGCCTTCGAGGGGCCGCCGCGCGCTGCGCCGCACCAGGGCCAGGCGCCCGCGCCGGCCCAGGTGGTGGGGAGGGGCCCGCGGGAGGAGGACCGCAGAGGCGGAGGCGGAGAGACTTGCTGCATTTGCTGCTGCTCCCTTTTTTCCATTCTCCCCCCCCTGCTGCTCTCCTCCGGTGGCCCGGCCGCGGGGCGTCTTCCTCGAGCTTGCGTGGAGCGAGCGCGGGGCGGCGCGTGCGCGCCCAGGCGCGTGCAAGTCGAGCAGGGGGACGCAGGCAGCAGCACTGGGAGTGTGCGCGGGAGGGGGCGAGGCGATCGGCACGAGGCGCTCAGAATCAGATTCAATCACCAGTGGTGCTTGTGAATGCGTTGGGCGGCCGCTTTGAGCAAGCATGCCTGAGCATCAAAGTGCTTGTGGATGCGCTGCCCGTTTATTCTGAACAAGAACGAATTGAGCGATTAAATGTACGCACGCGTTCGGCTTGGAATGAGAGGATACGAATTAGCTGAAATCGAGTAATTCAACGAAAGATCGCCAGTGCATCCACCTCTAATTGAAAAGGGTGTGCGTGCTCGCACAGACTCCCCCCGCTCCCCTCCGTCACGGGGGGAGGTCGGACCTCTCCCATTTCCAGCGCAAATGGGCGGGTGGCCTGGCATCCATATCTCTCGGTCCACGTGCTGGGGTTGGGGTGTTAGGTTTACGGTGTTAGGGTTAGGGTGTTAGGGTTCGTGTGTTAGGGTTCGGGTTGCGGTTTGGGTGTGGGTATTCGGGTCAGGGGTGTTACGGTGTGTTAGGGTTTGGACGGTGGGGTTAGGTCTAGGGTGTTAGGGTTAGGATCAGGGTGTTCAGGTTTGTGCGTTAGGGTTAGGGTTAGGGCTGGTGTGTCAGGGTTCAGGTGTTACGGTCACCACACTGATTGCATCAAAATACCCCCCCCGTCTTAAGCCCATCCCACAAGATCGACCTATCCCTCTTACGGCGTCAGCGCGGTCTTGCATCCTCTCCACCTTCGGAACACAGTTGGGGCGCCTCGAGGCGATCTTGGGGGGTGCCTGGGTCCTGCACTTACCCCCTCCCATTAGATCGACTTCCTCAACAATCTGAGCGCGTCAACGCGATTTGACTTCGTATGCTGTTTGGCGCGCCTGGGAGCGTCTGGGAGCGCCTGGAGCAGCCTGGGGGGCGCTTGGGTTCAAAATCGGAGTCGGCGAGGGGTGCCCAAATCGCATCGATTTATTCAAGTGGCTTACGCCACTCCGCCGACCCCCACCATGAGTGAGTGTGTGAGACGATCATGGAACTGACGTCTTGGGTCAGGAGCCTCCTGGATGAATCTAAGGATCTCTTGAGATGCCTCTCTGTGGCCTCTTGGAGATCTCTTGGAGGCATGTGGGAGGCTGCTTGGGGCCTCGTGGAGGCCTCTCCGGGGGCTTCTCATGGGCGTCTTGGAGGCTTCTTGGGGCCTCTTGGAGGGCCCTCAGGACCATCAGAGTGGACTACCAGAGTGGACTATTGGGTTTATAAGTTGCGGCTGATTCGGCCCTGGGGTACATAAACTCACGTCTTGGCTTAGGCAGCGGGGCAGTCGCATTGCAGTTGTTATTCTTCCATACTTTAAGGATTTCATGCAAATATAGCAGGCAGCGCGCCTGAGCTGTAGGTTCGGTTAGAGGACTGGTACCATAGTGTGCTTTAGACGGTCGGCCGTCGCCGAGGGTCGGGGTGAGCTTTACGCCTTGGGTCACGTTTAAGGGACCCTGCGCTGTTGCACCTGCACTGTTGCCGTGAGAGAAAAAAAAGAGTGTAGGAAGGCCCCTCGGGGCTTTGACCGCCCCGCCGCGAGCGCCGCCACCCCGGAGGGCCTGTGGGCCAACGCGGCGGGGACAGCAGGCTTGGGCCCTCTAGGGATGCGCCTATTGCGAGCTCGGGCCCCCCAGCCCCGCAGTCACCCCGGAGGGCCTGGGCGGGCCGGGCAGGCGCGGCCAACGTTGCGCTCCCCTCGGGGGCCCCTGGGGGGCTCGAAGGGCCATCTTGGAGAGGCTCGAAATGTCATTTCGCATTCCCCCTCTTGAGCTTTCTTGGAACCTTCTTGGGGCCCTCCAGGAGCTTTCTTGGGCCGTCTTGGGGGGCCCCTGGGGCTCTCTTTGGGCCCTCTGGGGCCGTCTTGGGACCTTGTTGGAGGCATCCTGGGCCGTCATGGGACGATCTTTGGGGCCATTTGGGCCGTCGTGTTCGCTGTCAAAACGTAAAATGCGAATGTTCTGAACATGCGCGTTTTTCGAAAGGGAATGACATGATGTTGGCCTTTGGGGCCCTCTCGGCGATCCTGGAGGCGCTTTTGGGCTGTCTTGGGGGCCTCGTGGACCATCTTGACGCCATCTTGGATCGTCGGAAGGCTACCCTGGGCCGTCGTGACGCTCGCTTCACTGTCTTGGCGCTCTGCTTGGGCCCTGTTGGGCTGTCTTGGGGCTTCTTTGGGGCTCTGAAGCCCCCTGGGGTGCGTTGACGAGCTCGTGCCCCCCCCCTCCCTAGAATAGCATTTGGGACCCTAGGGGAGGGGGAAAGGGGGAGGGGGACAGCCAAAAGCGTCTCACACGCCTTTTCACCCCCAGCAAACGGAGGGCGGCGGATAACGTATTTGCTGTAGAACACTTGATGTTTATGTTTCTTGTTCCCAGGCGCTCGTCGGGGCCAGGGAGAATATCGGTGTTCACGATCAGCTGATGTGGGCCGGGTGTTTATTGAATCGCTTCGCTCATTCCGCCGGCCCGTGATATGGCATCGCTGGTTTTTGTCTGTGTGTTCGTTGCCCATGTTGCGCTCTTGGGGGCGGGTGTCGTTCGGACGCGTTGCGTGGGGAGTTTTGATGGTGAAGCAGTTCCCTGGGGGTCGTCTCTCGATGGGGCGAAATAGAGTCGTCGTCAAGATGCTTCTTTGGGGGGCCTCTTGGGGTCTGTTGAGAGGCCGTTCGGGGGCGCCTGGGAGACATGTTTGAAGCCTTCTGGGGCTTCTTTTGGGCCTCCTGGGAGTCTCCTGGGGCCTCTTGGCGACATCTTGGGGCCTCTTGGAGGCCTCTTGGGGCCTCTTTGGGACCTCCTGGGCGCCTTCTGGGACGGAGGGCTCCATTTTTGAGTTCTCGGTATCCCTCCTGAGTCCCTCTTGGGCCCGTCTTGGGGCCTCTTGGTCCGTCTTGGGCGGCACTTGGGCCGTCTTGAGGGCTCTCTTGGGTCGTTTCGGCGCCGTCTTGGGAGCTTCGTGGGCCGTCTTGGAGCGGTCTTGGGGGCCTCTTGGGCCGTCTTGGAGCGTCCGGAAGCCGAAAAAGCCAGAACACAAAAAACATCGAAAAAACAATGAAAATCAACGATTTTGGCCTCTTGGGGCTCTCTTCGGAGGCCTCTTGGAAGGCTCTTGGGGCGTCTTGGAGGCCTCTTGGGCTGTCTTGGGGGCCTTTTGGGCCGTCTTGGGGTCATCTTCGGCGTCTTCGAGCGCTCTTTGGGCGTCTCGGGGGCCTCTTGGGCAGTCTTGGGGGCCTCTTGGGGCACTCTGAGCGCGCTCTGGGGAGCCTGAGAGGCCGCACCCAGAAGGAAAACCATCTCTGAGTAGACTTGGTCGGGCGGCGACCGGGCGTTGGTCGGGGTACTTTTCGCCGGGGGACCCCCAGGGGCCGCCCCGCGCGCGCGAACTAGACATACTGTTAATACTGTTAACCAGTTACCGGAGATCTTAGCACGCCCTGGCCCGTTGGGCCGGCGAATTGCATGCGGTGGTGGGGGTTGGGACGATGTTAAGATCAGTGGATGTGCACCGATTTGCATGTTTTGTTGAGGATGGTGGGTGTTGGGGCGCTGTGACCATCAGCCGATGTCCACCACACTGCATTGTTTTGCAAGGGATCATGAGGGTTGGGACTGATAATGCACACAGTTGAGATCAACCGCAGGGCACGATCCGTGTGCGGGCACAGGTATCGCGAGGAATCGGAACAGGCTGTTCCGATTCCTCGCGATGCGATGCTGGAAAATGCGATCAGGCTGGAAAATGTTCCTCGGACGGAATCGGAACAGGCTGGAAAATGCGATGCGGTGCACATCGGCTGTTCCGAACAGCCGATGTGCACCGCATCGCATGTTTTACAACGGATCGCGGGTTGGGAGGGCGAAATCGGGATGTGCACGATCCGTGCGCAGGCAATGGGACTGTACAGGTTGAGTAGGTGCGATCTTACGGTCGGTCGGTGTGCACTGGGTTCCGTATTTGGTTGGGGATCGCAAAAGGGTCGCGGCCCCGAGACGGTCTGGAGCCAGTCGAGAACGGGCCGGGCCCGAGTGAAAGGGTTATACATTGACAGTTTTAGAGAATAAGGATGGTTGCGATCTGGGGCTAGGGTTCGAGTGTTAGGTCTCGGGTATTAGGGTCAGAGCACTACAGCGTCAGGGTTAGCGTGTTAGGGTACTAGGGTGGGCAGGCACTCGGGTGTTAGTGTATTCCGGTGTTTGGGCATTCGGGTATTATGCTACGGTTCGGATGTTAGAGTAACTGCATTATGGTTCGGTATAGGGTGTTAGGGTCAGGATGTTCGTGTAAGGGACGTTGGGCTTAAGGTGTTAGGGTTGAGAAGTTCTCTTACGTAGGAACAGATCAGGTCTTATTTTTCTAGAAAATACTTTTCAAATACTTTTCAAACACTTCATGGTTTTGACAAAAAATCGATAACGTTAAACCTCAGGGGAGGAGTGGTAACGAAGAGGATGCAGAGTCGTATATCATATTCGAAGTCAAAAGGGCACTCGTGGAAACTGTGTTCGTTTTCAAGTAGTGGGGGGGGGGGTGCGCCAGCGCGGAGCCCGCGGAACGTGAGTGTTCCTTGCCCACCCGAATAAAGAAGGGGGCTCTTAAAACCTCGTTGGGGCCTCTTAGGGCGTCTGAGGGGACCCTACCCGTCTGTGGCGCCTTCGGAGGCCGTCTTGGTGCCATCTTGGAGCGCGTTTGGGCAGTCTTGGAGTTCTCTTGGGAGCCTCTTGGCCGTCTTGGTGCCATCTTGGAACGCGCTTGGGCCGACTTAGAGGCCTCTTGGGCTGTCTTGGAGCTATATGTTAAGACTCTCCGGCCCCCTGTGCGGGAGGGAGGAAAGCTTCTCTCCCGCAGCCATTTTGGCTCAGCGCCAACGCGGTTGGCAACGCATGGCATCCGATAATGTAGACGATCGGCTACCACAGCCAAGTGATTCCAGCGACAATGAAAGTTTGTTTGAGCCTCTCGATGTAAACCCGTGGCTAGTAGATTCGCTTGAACACGCCGCCGCGGAGGCCAGCCCAGACCAGCACATAGACGATTTCTTAACAGGTTGGATTTCTTTGTCGAACGGCGGCCTGGAGGACGACCCACCAGAAGAGAGACCCGACGTTGATCACCAGGAAAGTGCCATCATAGTAGCGGTACCAGATCCACCAGTGCCAGATCCACCAGAGCCGCCAGAACCAGAACCAGTTCCAGTTCCAGTCATGAGAGTTCACGCTGCCAGAGCGCAGCTTCGAGAGACAGCAAAGCAGGCCATACGTCTCGTAAAGACTGCACGTGGTGCAGCTTGTGGCCTAGAACGTATTGAGGACATCGACGGAATCGGTGCAGTACCACTTGATGAACCGCCGGAAGTAGGAGGAGAATCTGGCAATCACGACCACGACGTTAGTAGTGCCAATCATATTATCAGAGGAACGCCACAGGTCTTCAGAAACATCGCGAAGTTGATTCAGAATGGCAGCATCGACCGCATCAGAAAGGATGCGAATTTCGAGAAGGTTGCGAATGACATTGTATCTAGACGTTGTGCGCTGCTCACAGTGAGCACTTACACAGAACATGCCAAGCGATTGGAGGTAACGAGGAAAGTTCTGTTGAAGACATCATCGAGATTAGCATGTGTAGCATTGTTGTTGTTCTATTGGCAGATGCGAGACAACCTCGATCAGCTTTGCGAGAGGGTGTCGTCTTCGGACGGCGGGGTGCTTCACACTTTCACTACGTCCTGGCGATACGACGAGACTCCAATGACAATGACGCTTATCGACCAGGACGAGCTGTACGGCGTGCCAGATGAGATATTGAAAAAACTACAAGCACTACCTCAGGGCACCGCTGGCGAGAGTGATAAGAGGGACACGGGGGTTGCAAAATTGCTACAATCAGAAATCGTTGTTGGAGCATTGGTTCACTACAAGTCGAAGTGGATCTTGTTCACGTGGAAGCCACCCTTGCCCCTGCTGTGCATGTCACGGACTACATCATCAAACTTTTATTTGTGCGTTGACTTGTTGCAAGATCTGTTGGACGTGGACTCCATCGGTTCCAGATTCAAGCGAGTCCAGCGGCTCTCCGCCAGCGACGGAGACGGCGCCATCGAGAGGGCTGAACGAGCACGAGTACATGGGCAAGACACGAGTAAGCAGATGGTGGCAACGCTTCGCACACAGTGTTTCGTTCACAAGTGTTGTAACGCGAGAGAAGAGGTATGCAATTTGATGAAGTCAACGGTCTCCAAGCTGAAGCACGTTTCCTTGTCATTATCTTTCCAGAACCACTTGAAGCTGTTTCGCGGCGCAGTTCGCCGCGTTCTTTGTACTGCATCGATTGAGAGAACTACACTTATCGCCCGCGACTCTTTGTGGAACGTGCGACAGTTGAACCGAGTACTGCCAGACACACCTGAGAATGTTTTTCGGAGGAATGAATTGCTGGCGATATTCAGTGGGCCCTGGCAGCAAGAGAATGGAAAGATTGTCGTGCACCGAGACGGTCCCGAGAGCGACGACGAGATCATCAAGCAGCTCGTAACCAGAGGTACCAGAGCACTTGTATGGAATGGGCCAGGGTCATTCCCTAGCCGAAATTGGACACATTGCGAAGACTGCGTTCAATGGTGCAGCATAATGGAGTTGGTGTTCGGGGTGTTCTCGCGTGCGTATATGGACTACGCTGAGACCTTGTGCAGCGTTCGAGCGGGGAGTGCTGCAGCTATGATTGTGGTGGGCGGCGATGTCGACGACGACGACGCCTTGCCGCTCCCAATAGAAGATGATCACGCAGAAGATGCTGGTGACGATGCCGATGGCGGCATAGGCATAGGCCCTGGCGCTGCAGCGGATCCTGCGGCCAAATGTGAGAAGCCCTCGGAGTCCAGCGTCGAGGAAGAAAAAAAAACGAGAACAGCACAGGTTTCGGCAGTCAGTGCGTGCATGGATTCAGTCTGGGAATGTCCTGGTCGAGAGCGTCATTCTGTTCACCGCCCTAGGCCCGCATATCAAGGTAATGGACAAGCTGCTGTGCATTGCTGGGGACAAATGGGAGAACAAGCAGAAAACGATCGAGATCAATGCAGCGCGCCAGGGGGGCGCTGCTGGTAGCGACCTTGGTGCGAGGCCGAAGCGGGAGATGAGGCTTCCTTTGGCGTACGAAGGCGTCGTCGAGAGCACGTTCATCGATGAGACTTTGGCGCTGATGACGAACCCTGATGCTTGGGCGATGATGCCAGCATCGCGTCGAACAAAGGCTTGGCAGACCAAGGTATTTACGTTGTTGGCTCGAGGGGCCTGCATCATGAACGAGCTGCGCGCGGCTCACAAGAACTATCCGTACAAGACTTTCGGGATCATCAACCGACCTGATCTTGCCGATGAAGTTCTAGCGGATTCAGAGTGTGGGAAGCGCTTGGACGAGTGGTCTGCAGAGTTTGTTCGGTTCCATAAAGACTTGCTGTCTCCCAGTGCTCAGGCCGACCTGCGGAGCACAGCGCTCCTCATGTCAGATGAGGCAGTGCAGATCGAGTACAGACATAAGAAAAACAGACGTTTCCAAGTGGGCAGGTCCGTGCAGCGACGAGTGCTTGATATGGCTGGGTTGAATACTTATTGGATCAATGAACAGCTGGAGTCGTTAGCCAGAGGTTGTTGGGGGTTCAAATCAATTGCCAGGGCCGCCAGGGCCAGGGCCGAGCGTGGAGATGCGCCTGAAGCTGCTGGCAGTGACGGCCAAGGCGACCAGCCGAAGGCAAAATCTCGCAAGCTATCATCTTGGGACGCTTTTCGCGGTGAACAAACTGTCGGGCTGAAGGGGGCGGCTCGGCCCTCGCTGCAGCAGTTGTCCATCATGTACAAGGAACTCGGACCTGAGGGCATCCAGAAGTACCGGGACTTAGCTGACCGAGGGAACGAAGCGAAGGAGGCAGGGAACAAGAGGCCCTTCGGCGGCATCGGGCCCCAGTCGCAGTCAGATTCCAGTTCTTCGTCAAGAGCGCGCCCGTCATCAGACTTGCAATTGTCCCTCCTCAACCCAGCCCAGCTCGCCGAGAGAGGTCAGCTTGCGCGAGCCGCGCTGCGGAAGCATCGAGCTGCTGAGCTGGCTACGGCGGAGGCTGAGGCAGCCGACAATGCTGCGTGGGAGGCGTCACCGACTGGTCCCTTGGCTGACCTGGCCATGTGCGTGCCCTCTCACCTTCGCCGAGATCGTGACCACGGAGGTGCTGATGAGTGGAACGCTTCACCAGTTGGATCACGATTGTATTCGTTGTCTGCGAGGTTCCCGAACTGCAGGGAACTCGCGAAGCACATTGTTACCATGAAGACGCATGGTTCTCCAGCAGCTGGTGGTATTCTTGGGATGATTGACAACGTGTACGAATCATTATGCGGAATTGTGCAGCATCACGAAGTGCCTGCCGTCGTCGCAGCAGGGCCGCCTAAGTTGTCCGACATCCTCTGCAAAGTTGCCAACCGTTGCTTGTGCGATCGGGATGGGAAGAACTCAGAGAAGATACGGAAACGACTTGACGCAGCATCGAAGTCCTTCCAGAAGAATTCAAGTAATGTGACGTTACTCGCCCACGGTGAAGCAGTTGGCTTATTCATGGGGAGGGCCGTTGGCCCAGACTTGCCGAACCAGCTCGGGGGCACGTCGAGATTCTTCCTCTGCCACCTCGGGCACCTGAAGGCCAAGCCGTACAGGCTCAGCTGGGATAGCGTTGTTCAGGAGGGGAGGGCGTTGCATTGTTCGGGAAGGATCTCTCTTAGCAAGCAAACAAAGCTTGAGTGAGTGAATGATAGGGAGGCGAAGGAGGAGGAGGAGGGTAGGGATTATTAGAAGGAGAGGCTGTTGAAGGGGATGAGAACGAGGAGAAGGTGGAGGAGTGCATGGGAGGATGGCGCGAGGTCACATGAAGCAAGTGTGCACCTGCTGCCACCCGCACCTGCTGCCCCCTGTATGACCTGGTCTCCCTGTTCCCACGCGTGCCCCTTTCTCATCTCACGCCGTGATGCTCTCCATCGGCCTCCCATGCTTGCTCGTCCACTCACCACTCACCCCTTTTCCCCAGGAACGGGGCGATGATGTTGTAGATGAGAATAATTGAAATGAGTAGATGATATATCTGATAACAATTGAGTACCATCCCTATTTCAGGATAATAAACATAGAAAGCCACCCCTACTCTTATCACTTTGCTTCGACTCCTTGGGTCAGAAATCTTCGTTCCCCTGGAGCATTGGGGGCCCCTTGTTCTTCGTTATCCCGGAGTACCGCGCGTTCTTGGAACCGGAGCTCTTGGGGCCCCACTCTTCCGCAAATTCTGCACAAACAATGATGAAGCTTAGTGAAAGATATGTTCTATGATTTGCGTGCGGGGGGGGGGGGGACTGGGGCGGCGGATCGGAAGGAGGGTCGGGCATGGAGGGGTAAGAGGGAGGAGTTTTTTTTTAACATCCGAAAGGCGGTTGTCTTGGACGCACGCCGTAGCATCGTGCCCTCTCACTCGCCCCCTCCTGCTCTAGTGAGGGGAGGGCGGCGGCGGCCTTCAACTGGATTGTGCTGCTCTGGATGGGGCTCGCCTGGACGACGAGCTTCAATGGGTGGGGCGCGTGATGTCTGTGGTCTCATCGTTCTCACTTTCTGCTCCTTTCGACTTGCAGGGTGTTTTCGATCAGACAATGATGTGGGAAGTCGTCTTCTGGGATATCAATCTCACACACGAGCGCATCGGCATGTTTCTTCCAGATCGTTTCGATTGTATCCTTCGCGACGGCACAATACATTGCATATGGGACCCAAGGAAAACCAAAAAGGACCGTGGAGCCAATAACATTTCGTCTTGGGCTGCACTGGCAGACGAGTCCGAGTCGGATAGGGCAGATGATCATGTTTTCCATTCCCTTTCCGACGATGATCCAGAATTGAGGCGCGACATAGGCATCCAATTGTTCGGGGCAGATTTTTATGCAAGTGATGCGTCGTCGTCCCTATTTTTGCCAACACCTGACGCATCCGAGGGTAGCGGCGACGAAGATCCTTCGTTGCCGCCTGGACCTCTTGTGGAGCCAGCGCCAGCGGGTCCTCCGTTGCCGCCTCCTGTGGAGCCCCCTCCCCCTCCACCAGCGCCACCTGCAGGAGGTTCCTATTTCCAGTTGCGCATTGGCGTTCTCGACGTGCAGCGTGCACCCTCCAAGAGGTCCAAGTGCACAGTGTGTGGCGAATTTATCCCGCTTCGCGGGTTGCGTTTGGAGGTTAGCATTGCCGTGCGAAAGCCTGCGTGCTATCGGCACGTTGGTTGTTCAACTTACGACAACACTCCGTATCAGGAGGGTAGTCATCGAATCATCTCGGATGCTAGGTTGCGCGACGTGTGGACTGATGAAGAGCTTGCCGAGATTGACGCATGCCTCGCGAGGCTGCAGGGGCCTCCATAGTGCGTGCATGTACTGTCACTGCTGGTGTTTCGCGCCTCTGACTTGCTGCAAAACACCTTTGACACCAGCCCCGACGTCATGATCACACTCATGTGCGCTCGCGTAAAGTTCTTCGTGGGCATTGTAGTAGCCTCTCATCTTGCATGCCGCCACCTTCACATGCCACACTCATAGCACGTGCGGCACGGCATAGCGGTTCCTCAAACAGTGCGTTGTGCCGTCTTCTGGGTGCCTCTCTTTGGGATCCTTGGTCGATTAGGTAGGTGGCCTTTCTGCTGGGGTCTTCTTGGTGCATCTCTTTGGAGCTCTCCGTAGCCATTGTTGGCTCAAAGTTTGGTCCCGACGACCCGCTCCATATATCTTATTGTAGCAATCCAAGAGGGACCTCTTGGCCATGGCCAAGCGGAGGCCCACGAGAAAGGTCAAAAGGGGCGTGCTCGAGCATCGTGCGTGGAAGACACAATCATCCAAGTGCAAGTCTTTCCAGCAGCTGGGGGAGGAGATCACCCAGCGGCTTAATATGAAGAAGGGGTCGGGGCAGGCGTTCCTCACGTGCTTCGCGAACATTTTCACTGAAGAGCTCCTGTTGGGAAAGAACTTCTTCTTGCCAGGCATCGGTGTTTTCGTGGTGGATCACAAAAACAAAGGGTCAGACCACGAGAAGATGGTGTTCGGGAAACTAATCATGATCAAAGGCAAGCAGCCGCTTGCAGAGGTCAAGTTCACGGCTTTTGGCAACCTCGAGGAGGCGCTCACCAAGACCACCATCGCCGACAACTCTTCGAGCTCCAGCGACACTGAACACACGCAGGGGTCGTCACTTGCATCGTCCAGCTCCGTGGGGGACGCCACTGAGTTCGACGGCCTTTTTCCCAGCACGCCTCCGCCGCTCGAGCTTCGCGCCAGCCGCGCCGCCCTGCCAAGCCCCGTTGGCCCTTCCATGGTTCTGGAGCAGCAGTCTCGTGAAGTCGAGAGGCCATGCATCCCCACGAACGCCATTTAGAGTAAATTTAGAGCCCAGGTAGATTGATTGGCGAAGCCCAGACTCGTCTCGGAGCATGTGCGAGCTTGGTCCCAGGCTCAGTGCGCGCAGGAAAGAGTAGTTCTACCCGATATGACCTTTTGTGCACTCTATGGTAGAAGCGATGCGGCCATGCGTGGATGTGCATTGCGTCGGACTGCCAATGCCAATGCCACCAGCGTCTGGTCGAAATGATGTGTTTATGTGTGTGTGCGATTAGGGCCTAGCCTAGCGCCTAGCGTGTACCTAAGCTCGTGGTCTGGGGGTTTGTGCCCGATGGTCGTCCAATGCCTTAGCAGTGTTCGTTTCCTGGCGCCTTTGGTGGAGCCCTATGGTTGGTGCCGTCTGGCTTCCAGCCCCTGGCCTGTAGCAGATACCGCTGTTTGGGGTTCACGCGCTGGCGCTGCACCTGCGACGTGGGTGCTGCTGTTGCCATTTGGGCTCAAGACCGCGTTGTCTTTATGGCGGTATACCAGTACCAGAAATTGTTGATAGTTGTGGTGGCCGCCATGGCGGCCCCCGTTGAAGGTTCCCCGCACATCAAGGTGAGAGGCAAACCCTTGTTCTTCAGCATCGAGGTTGGCGGCCTCCAGCCAGAACAGTACGGTACCGTTCGTTTACAATTGCCAGTGGACTTGCAGGTCAAACCCGCTCCGCTACCTGTCCAACCAAATGTGCCGCCGCCAGTGGTGCTACCTCACATCGGTTCTCAACCACCAGCGGGCCCCGCACGGCAAGCTGATCCAGCGCCTGCAGTTCGTTCGCCCGCGCAGCCCGAGCGAACGGCTCAGAGTGCAAGTGCTCGTTCGACCGACCCAAACGCCATGCTCGCCATGAAGAAACGCAGTCACGACGATGACGGTTCTAGCGACGTGGAGGTGGTCTCAGCTTCAGGGGCCAGCGGTTCGGGTAGCAACGGGTTGCAACTTCCTGTTCCCAATTATCCTCCACAGGACGCGGGGGGCAACGCGCAGGAAGCAGGAGGCCCACGTGTGAAAGTGAACTGGATCGCGAAGAACGCCCACTTACATCACGAGAGTGCCGACGGGACCTCCCAGAGTGCCGACCAGAAGGACCGCCACTTGCCTCGTCCTGTTTCGGGAACCACGCCGCTGCTCCCGCATGAGACCTTGACGGATTCGCTCACAATTCCAGCGACGATTGACCCGTATTCTTCACCGCCGAGATCCAAGAGCAACGGTGCCGAGTTGAGCGACGATCGCTTGCGCGCATCTTTGGGCCAAGATGGCGACGGAAGGTCAAGATCGAGGTCACCCCCAGCAGCTAGGGGGGCACAGCCCGGCGATCATGTCAGTGACAGCGCGCCCTCTGGCCCCGACCAGCTGGAGCTCTCGCAGCCAGCATCCACAGAGATGCCATCTTCTCTAGAGAAGATCTTGGCAAACTTCGGCTTGCGCGGTGTAGGTGAGCCTTTGCTAGATGACACTCCTCCCCCTGACACGTTGCCACCCGACTCGCAGCTATAGTCTTCTTACGTGTGCTACATATCGAGACAGCGCCATGCGCGCACCAGGCTAACGGAGTCATCGTCATCATCATCCTCACCATCACCATCGTATACCACCATCACCACCATCACAGCCAACATTCGATCATCATCATCACCCTCACCACACTTTTCATTTGCATGCTCGTCGTCACCGTCACACCATCATTGCCTCCCTTCCTCCTCCCCTCCATCCTTCCATCCCTCCTCGCCCTCCCCTCCTCCCATAGGACAAAGACACGTCTTGGGTTAGACTTAGACACGTCGGGTTAGACATGGTATGGTCTCTGTGCGTCTTGAGTTAGGTGCGTATGTCTTGGGTTTCAAGTATGCGCATGGCATCTCAAGGCAGTCTTGGGGCCATATTGGGACTCTTAGCGCAATCTTGGGCAGTTTGGGGCTAGTAGGTATGTATGCTTTGGGTTGCACGTAAGCTTTAGGCATTCAGGGGCATCTTAGGGCGTCTTCGGTCCCTGATGGGCGTCTTGGGGTCTTTATGCACATCTTGGGCATTAGCCCTAGGCTTCCGCCTGCCGCCCGTTTGATCTCCAAGGGTTGGATTGGGTCCGCGAATGGGGGCTCCCACGGGCGGGGGCGAAGGTCACGACCACCCTCCCTTCCAGTCCCAAGGGCTGGGAGGGGGTGCGAGGGTGGTGACTGCCCGTCCCAACCCCCTGTTCGCGGACGAATGGGGGCTCGCACGGGCGGGGGGGAAGGTCACGACCCCCCTCCCCTCCAGCCCAAGTGGCTCGGAAGGGGGGGTGGGGGGGGGCGAGAGTAGTGACTGTCCGTCCCAACTCCTGTTCGCCTAGATCCCGTGATCCGCGTGAGGGGTGCGCCTTTCTTGTGTATTCTTTGGGCTCTTCGGGGGCGTCTTGGGCACGTTGGGATCTTGCCGTGCCCGCTTGGTTTGCCGTGCTGGTCTGCCTTGCTGCTCTGCAGTGCTGGTCTGCCGTGTCGGTCTGTTGCGCTGGTTTGCCATGTTGGTTTGCTTTGTTGGTCTGCCATGTTGGTCTGCCGTGCTGGTCTGCTCTACCGTGCGGGTCCATATGGGTCCTCGGCCTTCCAGGGCCCAGGGGTCTCAGGGCTGCCGTGCGGCTCTCTTGGGTGCTCTTCGGGTGTTTGGGGAGATTGCGAGGATGTCTCACGCGACGCGTTGGGGAGATGGCGAGGATGTCTCAAGCGACAGGTGGTCTGATCTCCCAATGATCCCTGGTGCGAGCGTGGGTGAGGGCAGCAACGCACCAAACAAGAACATAAACAGGTGGTCTGATCTCCCAATGATCCCTGGTGCGAGCGTGGGTGAGGGCAGCAACGCACCAAACAAAAAAAAAAACATAAACAGGTGGTCTGATCTCCCAGTGATCCCTGGTGCGAGCGTGGGTGAGGGCAGCAACGCACCAACAAAAAAACAATCCAGTGGCGCTGCCGCGCGATTCCGCCACCGCGCTGATGATGATGGCGATGTGGTGGTGCTGATGGTGCACGCCGTCCTCCATCCGCGTAACAATTGCACGCGTCTGAAACGATTGTGTGGGCTCATTGGGCGTCCTGGCTCTCCTCCTCATCCTCCTCCACATCTGCGTCTGGCCCTCCCCTCCTTTTCCGCAGCATTCTCTTTCAGCCGCCGACAGGGAGGAGGAAAGACGAATGGAAATATACATGTGGTTGTTTAGACGTTTCCGTGTGCGCCAGACGTTCCACCGAGGGCACCGCGCGCCGCGCTGTCGGCGCGTCAAGCACCAATCTGTTAGATTGCGAGTCTGCGGGTCGCATCGCGGCAAGTCCTCCTGGTGCTTCAGCGCGCTGGCGAGCGCGCCGCGGCTTGTCCTCAACGCGGCAAGGCCGCCTCGTACGCGAGACGCCGCGTTTGCGAATCATGAGCTTCCCCGCGTTGCCGCGGGCGTGCAAGCGACGCACCCCAGCGGGGGATTATTTCTTTGGCGTCCGCGGCCGTCGACGCGGGCCACTGTTTCGCGCACGCGATAAGGTCCGATAGGGTAGTTCCCGTGCAACTGCAATCACTCAACGCGCTGTCCCGCGTAAGCATTACGCCTTTTCCAACGCCCACGGGGCTGTGGGGCCGCATCGGCCCTGTGCTTGTATGGCGCCGTTGTGCGGCCGCGACGTTTGGCAACGTGCGCTTTAAACTGTTCGTTTGCGCTGGGTGGGGCAGCAGCGCGCGCGGTTGAAGACGTCGTCGCGCGGGCAGCTCGCAGAACCAGACCGTGCCGCATTGCGAACGCTCATGGCTCAGCAGCGCGCAGGGTTGATGTCTGCGTTCCCTCCTTGGGTTGTGCTGCGGTAGAGGCCAGCCGTAGACCGCGTCCCACGATGCCCAGCTCCAAGGCAGGGCGGGGGGGGCGCGTGGCTGAAGATGAGGCAAAAGGCCACGGCCCGTGCCCCGTTGCAGCTCGGGCGGCCATTGGGCCAAGCCGCTGGTCGTGTAAAGGGCGCGTTGCTCGGCAACCATGACCATTCAGCAAGCCTTTGCCGCTACGCTACAGGACGAGGGGCAGGCCGCTGAGTTCGAGAAGTTTCGCGTCATTCAGCTCCGATGGGCAGCCTTCCGACGTCCGAGATGTTGTTTGGCGTTTCCGCTCAGGGAGGGATGGAGATGTTGTTCTCTCAATGGTAAGGATTACTCACTGCCTAATTGAAGCTGGAATGTGAAGGGCTCATCTCACCTCGCTGCACTTTGCGCAATGCTCCGTCGCCCGACCAGCGGAGCGCGCCTCCGCCGCGAGAGCCCCCCCACCCACCACTCCGTTCCATCTGTCGGCGCTTCTCCGAGCGAGGGTGGACAGAAGGGCGCGCCCTTCCGCTCCTCAGCACGCAGCGACCTTTCAACGAGGGCGTAGCAGAGGGGCGGAAGGAAGGTGCCCAAGAGCGCGACGCCTTCCTTTATGGACACTGCGCCTGATGGTGGCTGCGATGGCGGGGGAGCACGCGCACGCGCGGCAGGCAATGGGCGAGAGCTTTGGCGAGCGGTGTCGCTCGTCTCATCTCTCCAGCATGTGCGGGGGGCGGGCCAGTGATAGCATGGGTGCAGCGTCGCTTCCAGGGGCTGCGATGGTTTGCGCGCGTCGCGCCTGCCGCGCGCAAAGGGCGGCCTCGGGCGCCTCGCCCGACTGTGCGCGTGCATCTGCGGCGCCACGTGCCCGCGCTCATTATCCATCAGCGGTGCACTGTGCGTAACAGATGGGCCCGCCTTTGGCCAGTTGCAGGCCATCGCCGGCCCAGTTTGCCTGACTCAGGTAGGCGTATTGAGGCCACAGCCGCTCCGATCGCCAGTGGTCGGCCGACCAATGGGGCCACCGCCCGCTCCGATCGCCAGGGATCGACCGACCAATGGGGGCACCGCCCGCTCCCATCACCAGCGATCGGCCGACCAAGGGGGGCTCCGCCCGCTCCCATCACCAGGGATCGACCGGTGGTCGGGGCAAAATCGCTGCCCGATTTCCATCCGAAAAAAAAATGGAAAATCCGATAAAAAATGGAAATTTCCATTTAAAAATGAAAATCCGATTTTTTTTCAAATTCCTGAGCGGCCCATGTTGAAATCGATAATTTTTCCCTTAGGCATTTTTCAGCCCAGGCAACTGCCGATTTTTTTGCCCTTAGGCATTTTTCAGCCCAGGTCACTGGCGATCGCAGCGTGGTCTAAGTATAACACAACACAGCTTACCAGAAAAAGTGCTCCGAAAACGTCAATCTACCCCCCTCCCCCGCGCCGCGCCGCGCGCGGGCGCCGCGGGTTGCGCCCGTGAGCGGACCATATCTGCTCGTCAGATAGCGACATCGGTGTGAATAGGCTGGGTGCTCTGCCACCAGGCAGTGTATACGCAGGCAATTGCGCGCGTAGGGTTGGGTGTCGGGAGCGGTGGTGGTGGTGGTGGGGGTGGGTGGGGGAGTGGTGCGGTCTGGGGGCGTGGGGGGCGGCGTGGGCGCGGGTGGAGCGCGGGGGGAGTGCGCGCGGGGGGTGGGGTGGGAGAGGCGCGGCCCACGAGCGTACCGCTAGACTTTAAACGTTGTACTTCGCGCCCCTCGGGGTTTCGCGCCGAGGTGCCGAGGGCCGCGCGCAGTGCGTCGCGCCTCACGGGGGCTTCGCGCCCAGGCGCTAAGGGCGCCGAGGGCCGCAGCGCTCTACATCGCGCCCCTCGGGGGCTTCGCGCCGAAGCGCCGCGGGCCGCGACGCACCGCTATACAGGGTACTTCGCGCTCCTCGGGGGTTCGCGCCGAGGTGCCGAGGGCCGCGAAGCACCGCTAAACGCTTTACATCGCGCCTTTCGGGGGCTGCGAGCCGAGGCGCCGAGGGCCGCGAAGTACCGCTAGCCGCTCCCGAGTCACGCCCCAAGCCACCCCCGCGCCACCACCAAGCCACCTCCAAGCCACCCCAAGCCACCCCAACCAAGCCACCACCAAGCCACCCCAAAGCCACCCCAAGCCACCCCCACGCCACCCCGAGGCCACCACCAAACCACCACCCCCAGCCACCCCCAAGCCTCCTCCAAGCCACACCGAGCCACCACCAAGCCACCTCCAAACCACCCCCAAGCCCCCCCCCCCCCAAGCTCTTAGGATTTAGGAACCCTGAAGTTTCCTCAGGACTCTTAAGGGACCACTTAGAGCCTGGAACTATTTGGGGCCAATGAATTAGGAAATCTTAGGTTCCTTAAGGCCCCTGTGAATTCTGTTGGAGCTGTCAGGCGCACTTGGGAAGTTTTAGGAGTCGTTGGGGAGCCTTAGGAATCTTCTGGGCCCATCAGGAACCCCTAGGAACATGCAGGAACCGCAGGGACACGTAGGAATTCTTAAGACGTCTCAGGGGCCCAGAGAAGTTTTTAGGACCTTTAAGCTTCCTCAGGAATCCTTTAGACCTTGTTTGGGTCCCCGAGGAATCCTTAACAATCCTGAGGAATGTTTTGGAACTTTTCGGCGTCCATGGTAATCGCTAGGATCTTGGGTGTTCTCAGGCATCATCTGGAACCCGTTGGGCGCCTTGGATCTTAGAACTTAGAAGCCGTAGGGGTCCGCATAATTTCTGAAGGGCTCCTCAAGATCATGGTGCGCCTTCTATTATAAATAATACTGCTTAGGGTCACCTGAAGCATCCTTCGGACTCTGTGGGTTCCGCATGGATCCTTATATAGAGATAGAAGCCGTAGGACTCCTGCGGGGCTTTTAGGCATCCTTAGGCATCCTTAGGAATCCTTCCAGAGTCTTGGGGGTCTTCAGGGCTTCGTAGGAGTTCCTCAAGGTCTTTGGGGATCCTCAGGAATCCGTGGTAGCCCTTAGGAAGCCTTAGGGTCCCTTGCGGCTACTGACAAATATGAAAAGCGCGTTTGTAATAATTTCCTTGCTCCTTAGGAATCCCATGGGGTCCTCGGTCCTCAGGGGTCTGCACTTCGCTTGAAGAATGCATAGAAATCCTTACGAACGCTTACGGATTCGGGAGGCTTCGACATAATGCTCATGAGGCCCCAGGAAGCTTTCAGGAATCCTTGAAAATCCGATTGGGTCATCAGGGTTCCTTTGTAATATGTAGGAATATGTCAGGATTTTTCAGGGTACCTAAGGAATCCTAAAGGACACTTCGGGATGACAGATGGGCAACGGGCGTTGTGGAAGAGCGCCGCATCTGATCATTCACATATGCGTAAATACGCTGAACGTGCTCTGGTTGGTCGGAGCGACCGAGGGCTCATGTTTGAATTCGAACCGTCCTCAATGCCTAGGTAGGACGTTGACCCCTTTAGGTTTGTTTGTGGGTCTCCTCCTTGTTGCCTTGTGTGACCACCACCTCTGGGCCTCGCCGTCAAGGCGCCTCCCTCTGGCTTTCCCCGCCAGAGATCCCCAAACGAGTTGCCAACGGGCGGGAGCCAAGCTTTGAATATGTGGCGCCCTCTATGTCTAGAGCATAGGATGTGGACCCCTTGGAACTTGCTTTGTGGGCCTCCTCATTGGTGCCTTGTGTGGCCCCCACCTGTAGCTGTAGGCCTTGCCGTCAAGGCGCCTCCCTCTTGGTTTCCTCATCATGAGGTCACCTAAGGAGTGTCCAGTGTGCGGGAGCCAAGTTTTGAAAATGAGCCGCCCTCTATGATGTGGGCCCCTTGTTTTGTTTGTGGGCTTTTTCTTTGTTGTCTAGTGTGGCCCCACATATGGGCCTTGCCGTCAAGGCTCCTCCCTCTGGGTCCCTCCTCCAAATGCCCCCTAAGTAGTTGCCAGCGGGTGGGGGGCAATATTTGAAGATGTGCCTCCCTCTATGCCCAGGAAGTGGGCCCCACTGTCTCTTCTGTGGGCCTCGTCCTCGTTGCCCTGCGTGACCAAAGTAAGATAGTGATATCGATAACGACGCAGTGAGAGCGACATTGAGATCGATTGCATAATCGTACCTCGCGCTTCGCGGCCTGAGCCGATGATCGGCGACGCGAGCTCATTCAGCGTTTTGGGTTCTGTTTCCAAGAAACTGTGCCCACGCGCCAACCCGCGCAGCCGTTGGCCATGGCCTGGCGCGGCCAGGATGAGCCACCCGAGCTGTGTAAGTTCGCGGGTTCCGATGTGGAGGTAGTTACTCCATACCTTGGGAAACGCGAGGGATACTGGAAGTGTCTCGCGTGCGACAAGTGGCTACAGAACGCGCAGCACCTGGTCAACTCTTCTCACTTGGACAAGGCTAAGACGTGGTGCTATGGAACTTCCACTGGCCCCGTTCGCAGGACGGCGCGCGCAGGTGATCTGATTTGGGAATCCCGCAGAGTCAA
This sequence comes from Prorocentrum cordatum, assembly GCA_963575745.1. Taxonomy (NCBI): domain Eukaryota; class Dinophyceae; order Prorocentrales; family Prorocentraceae; genus Prorocentrum; species Prorocentrum cordatum. Next base: position 1,280,256 of record CAUYUJ010015282.1, read on the forward strand.
TCAGAGATATTGGACTGATTCTCCTCCGACCGACGACGAACCCCCGATCTGGTCAAGTCAGAAATGGCAGCACGAAGGCGGAGGGCACCAAGTACAGCATGGAGGCGTCAACGCAGTACAGCAAGGACATCAGGGAAACGCAAGCGGAGTACATCACGGACAGAAAGGACGTGGAGCAGTGCCAGTTTTCCAGATGGGGAAAGGGTCCGACACAGTCGCGTCGCAAGTCGCATTGCCGCCAGGATTGCCGAGCAGCTCAGGTGAGTTGCAAGAGTCACCTCGCTGGTCATTGGCCAACTCCGTGGCGCACCTGAAGACCTTGCAGGAGGACACTTTGATCCCGATGGCCAAGACCATGGAGATGCTGAAGAACACTCACGAGGATGTGGTGGCCCCAGCGATCACAGAAGCGCAGGAACAGCAGGAGGAGATGATGGCCAAGATAATCAACATCGAGACCATGCAGACCAGCATGCGCGAGGAGATGGTGAGCAAGATCATTGGCATCGAGTCAGATATGAAAGAGATGAAGGATAAGATTGGCGTCATCGAATCTTTGTTGAACTCACAGTGTCTTCGTGGCCCTCGTCGTCCAGCACCTGGATTGAACAGTTCGTCCAGCACAGGGTCTTTGTTGCCGGCGTCGGTGACCCCGTTTGCGGGCGCCACGCAGCCATTGCCTCAGCAGTAGGTCAGTGTAGTAGTCATGCAGGTATTCTGGAGGTGCATGTGAAGTGTAATCATGATGATGACGATGACGGTTGATGGCGGTGACCCCAGCTCAGCAGTTTTTTTGTGCTCAGCACGTTGCAAACAGCAGCATGCATTGAGCATCTTGCCTGGCCTCATGGCTGGGCCCGTCCATAAGCGGCCAGGCGGGTGTGACAGTCTGCCGACCTTGATTATGGTGAAAAGCTTCTATGGCAATACATGTTTGTATCCTGGAGTGACGTCGGTGTAGCAGATATGATCTCTTTGGGTCACTTTTGGGGAGCCTTTGGGTCGTCTTGGACTGGCACGCGGCACGCCCGCAGACATCGCAAGTGTGCTCCCACGCTTCACATTTCAGCTTCAGTTGTTGATCGTCAGACATGTTTGTATCGAGGCGTTCGTGCTGCAGACCCAGCGGTCAGCACAGCTGCACGTGGAGGATCGCCCTTGTACTTCGTTTTACCAGTCACCACCACCGCAGCTTCTGTACTGTAACTTGTCACTTGTCAGCCAATGTCCAGGAAGCGTGGCGATCCCTCTGCCATTCTCCAGACGCCTCCTGCGAAAGCTGCCAGGTGCGGTCGAGCGTCATCTGAGGCGTGCTTCTCCGTGGCTACAGCGTCCAATGCAGGGTCGGCCAGAGGCAGCGCCAAGAGTTCTGAGGTGAAGGGCGTCAAGAAGGGCGTCTTGAAACGTAAGCCCGACCAGCCCATGAAGCTTTCACAGGCTTTTCGCGCGGCAGCAAAGCAAGGTATCAAGCTCCTGGGCTCCGTCAAGTGCATGCGCAAGTCCTGCTCTACAACGCCAGACAAGGTCGAGAAGTGGGGCGCTTACGAAGAGAGTAAAGCCAAGGATGGGACCTGGCTCTCGAAACCCACAGGGCCCATCTGCGGAGACTGCCAAGACCACTGCTGGTTTGGGTACGAGAACGTAGGTACACCGCAGGAAGTGCTCCAGAAGTGCAACGGTGATAAGGACTTCGACACTGACTTCTCCATTTCGCTTCGCTTGAGGAAGAAACGCCTGCAGCTTTTCTACCCGTCCAACGTGTGCCGCAGTGAGAAGCGTTCCTTCAAGGCCATCTCGCGGTATCGAGGTCTCCGCCCAACCGAGTTCGAACGGATCTTCAAGAAATCCCCTGTCGAGGCGGGTCGTAAACTTCAGGACTTGCTTGACCCCCACACGAACGAGAAGTGCAAGGGCGTGCTGCTGAAGGACAGCACGCAGATCGACCCGTCTATTGGCATCGAGTACGAGATGAGCGTTGAAATCGAGACGAGCGAGACAGAGTTCAAGCTCCACCATTCGCAGCAGCGGCGCCAGGCCCAGGCTCGCGAGTACTTCGATGAGATGAATCGCCCATCAGGCCTCGAGTGCGACGAGGCCAGGAAGCTCCGCCTTTGCTCCGACACGTACGAGGATATCAAGGCCCACATCGAGGCTGGAGGAGTCGAAGTGCCTGCAGAGGAAGATGAGGACCTTGCAGGAGATGATGACCAACAGGATGAGGATGACGCGGTTCCTGGCGCCGCCAATAGCGAGGCTGGCGGCGAGGGGTCCATCGCGCAGTCGCCTGCGATCAGGGGCTTCTCGAACCAGCTCGTGGTAGACAACGTCACGATTTACACGGTGAAGAAGGTAGCGACGGCGGTCTCAAAGGGCGCACCTTTGCCCCTCAAGTCAAGCATTGGTCGGGATTTGGCATCCTCCCAACCCTCTTCTCCCTCCCCATCCTTCCTCTCCTCCTCCGAGTTATCCTTCTCCTCCTCTTCCACTTGTTCCTTCTCCTCTTCCTGCTGTCACCTCCTCTCATCCTCCTTCTACTCGTTCTCCCCCTTCTAAGTACTACTCTCCTCCTCCTCCTCCACCCCCTGCCTCCTCCTCATTTCCCCGATCAAGCTTCACCTGAGGGGCAATTGGATCGCCCTGAAGGTTCACATGGCGCTTGGCGCCGAGCAGCTGCAGGCGTTTGACGACGCCGCGTCGGAAACTGGTTTAGGACAAAAGGCGGACAGTGCAACCGCGCGGATCGACGGCATCAACCTCGCCGTGATTGCAGCAGGTGCAAAGCGTTTCGGGCACAGGCGCGTCAGGATGGAGAAGCTGCGCGACGAGATGTCGAGCAGCGACAACAAGAACAAGCGGATTGATGCTGCTCGCTTCACTAAGCGGCTGGAGCTCGCAGATATCGCAGAGGATTGCTCCAAGGTGGAAAACATCATGGCCTGGGAGAAGCAAGTCCTAGAGAAGAAGCTTCAAGATTTGGTGGCTGCGGACATGAACTTCCCTGTGACGTTGGCTGGGAACCTGGTGGCCAGGGAGCTGCGGGAGATCGGCGAGCAGGTCGTCACGGATGGGGTCAACATCGAGGACTTTTTCCGCGTCGGCCTGCCGTGGGACGTCTCGGCGGTGGATGCGGAGGCCCATTGCCAGTCTAGTCACTAGTCGTCCAGTCTTGCGTTGGAAGAGGAGGAAGAAGATGATGACGAGGAGGAGGACCAGGGTGACCAGAGAACGAGGAGGGGGGGAGGTGGAGGAGGATGCAGGGGAGGAGCAGAATGAGGAGGAGGAGGAGGAGGAGGATGTGGAGGAGGGAGGAGAGCGAGGAGGAGGCGCGCCTGCCGTTGTCAACTGTCATTGGCCGTGGTCGTCATCAGGCCGACGACGTGGAGGACCAGCCCATCGACCAAGACTCGGAGTTCAACCCTCTGCACCCTATGGCATTCATGATCCCGTCCGAGACGGGAGCCGTTACTACGAACTTCGAGAAGTGGTGTTTCACTTATTTCATCGCGCCGATTGCGCGTGCAACCGACAACAACACCCAGCAGAAGATGATGGACATTCTTGCAGAAGGAGAAAAGCACATGTTGAACCAGCCCTCAGATACCGATGAGGCTATCGTGAACTCTATTTCTGAAGTGGTGAAATCTTCGCGCGCGATTCGGAGCCTCTTGGCCCCGCGGAATGCAATGCTGGCCAAGGCGCTTGAGGCAGTCTCGGCGGCCACGGCAACAGATACTTCAGGAGGAACTTGGCAGGGCGTCGCCTACAACACCTGGGCTCTGCTGAAGGACCTGTCGTACTTCAAAGTTTACATCGTCTCTTTCCGTATGACCAGGGCCACGCACTTTGACAGCGCGTTGAAGATGGCAGAGCACCTGGACAATATCAACTTGTGCCCCACCGAAGTCGGCAAGGTCGAGGGGCACGCGAGGGCCTTGGCGGATTTCTCCACCATCAAGAAAAACACGCGCGCAGGAGATTCGGCCTGTCCATGGGGGGCTCAGTCAGTAGGGTCGTAAGGGAACTTTGGGCCTGATTCGTCTAGCGTTCGGTGCCTGCTCAGCCTCTTGTGAGTCCAGAGACCCCAGCAAGTCCAGCTCTTGGAAATTCCAGGGATACCAGCAAATCCAGTCTTATGAGCTTCGCAGTTCCATGTAAAGCTTTTGGGTGCTCCAACGCCATAACATTGCATCGTCTGGCCTAGCCCAGCGCATGGGGGCTTTTTCGGTAAGAGTGAGCGCGTTTTCGTTTCTTGATGTGCGCCTTTGGTCCCCTCCTGTTCTTTGTGGTGTATGTTTTTGATTTGAGGTTATCTTGCAGCCCAGCAAACGGGGTCCCACATTGTCCAAAACGAAGCAATGGACGGATGAGGGGGTGACAGATTGGGTTTTGGAAGGCAGCGTAATCGCAGAGCCCCCATACAGCCTCAGAGTTCCCATGGGACGGACCGTGGAGGGACTGTGTCTCAGTGGGAGTCTACGTTGTCCAGCATTGCCGACCGAGGGGCGCAACTTCTGAGCAGCGTGCAGAAGGGCGAGTCGCAGGAGTACAACCTCAACAGCGCCCCATCTTTGCAGGGCACGATGCACGTCGTGGATACTTACCGGCTGTTCTTCGATGCCTTGCGGAAATCGGGGTTGAAGATGAAGGCGTCTTGGGATGCAGCCGCAGAGATGACGCACGATATTGGGGCACGCGCTGGCGCAGCGATGTCCCGTGAGATATTGAAGCCGTTCATGAACAAGGTAAAGGGTAGTGATATTGTCAACGATGAGGAGAAGCTCGACGAGTTGGTGGCGAAACTGCTATCCGTTCTCACGTCCTCCGACGTGTCCGACCTCTACAGCGAAGAGCTCTCCAAAGATGTCAAGCGTGTCATCCAAGAGATCATCAGCGCCGTTACGTTCGAGGTGAAGCCAGGTACTATGACGTGCAAGGAGGCCCAGTTACCCTCGGTGATTGACAAGCTGTCGGAGTTCGTACCGAAGAGCGGCGAGGAGAAGGCAGAGTTGCACTGGGTATCTAAGTTTGTCGATGATATGGTGCAGTTGGTATCCAAGAAGGCGGAGATCATCGACGCGGGTGGTAACGTGGCGGACAGGATGAAGGACGACCGCTGCCAGGAGCTACTTCAGTCCGTCGCAGGAATGGCCAAAACATTGACGGCATTGAAGGTAAAGGTTGGGAGCCAAAGCGAAGTCAGTTTGCCTGCTGTTAGCGATAAGCACCTCGAGGACACGAAGCAGTTCGTGGCTGACCATGCACCGTGCTTGTACAGCTCCATGAAGGAGACGATTACTACGTTTGTCGACGCCCCGTACGACAAGGACTCGCCGCCCTCGGAGAGTGTCAAAATGGTGGCTCGTGGTATCCTGCTGGAGCCCAGCCACGAGAAGTGGAGTGACGCACTCAAGACGGGCACCATCGAGGAGATCATCGCCATTGCGAAGAAGTCGCTCATGGTACTTAAGGTGGACTCATACAACAAGGCGTGCGCTGAGTTGGGTGCGAAGTTGCAGACATTGAAGTTCACTCGCGAGTACTGCGACATCCAGGTTGACGACACGCTCGAGAAGGATTACACGAAGCTCTGCGATGGCATGCAGCTCACTTGCAAAGAGTGCGTGCTGGCGGCGCTGCTCGTCAAGTACCACGGCCAGGACACGAAGCTCAAGACCGCGCTCAACAGGGAGAAGGGCGCCCTCAAGAAGAGCAAGCATTGGGAGCTGGTCGATCCCAAGCTGCAGGCGGTTGTGGATAAAGCGATTGCATTCTTGCTCTAAGCCACGCGATGACAATGGCGAGAAGTTTGGTGTCGCCCACCTCGTTCCTGTCGAGGTGGGCTCGGTGGCGAAAAATATGACAAACGTCATGGTCGCAACCACCATGACTCATCCCAACACGAGATGGCCACCGCCATCATCACACAATCACGCTCATCATCATCACCACCCACCGCCATTCACCATTCACCATCACAACATCAGCATTGCCATCGCCATCACAACCACACAACCATCACCTCACCATCACACTTATCATTCATCATCACCACCACCAGCACCACCATCACAATCATCATCTCATCACCATCACCACGCGCACCACCTTCATGTTCATCACCACCATCACACCACCACCGCTCCCTCCCTCCCATCCCTCCCTCCCTCCCTCCCTCCTCATCCCCCCGTCCCTGCGTAGGTAGATCAAAGGCGTGTCTTGGGTTAGTTAGTTTACGTATGTAATGGCTAGGGGGTATGTATGTCTTGGTCTCTGCACGTTTTGGGTTAGGTGTGTATGTCTTGGCATCTCAAGGCAGTCTTGGTGTCATCTTGGGGCTCTTGGCTTGGCGCAATCTTGGGCAACTTTGGGCTAGGTATGTATGTATTGGTCTATACGTAAGCTTTAGGCACTCTGGGGCAGTCTTAAGGCGTCTTGGGGCCCGTATGGGCGTCTTGGGGCCTCTATGGACATCTGCGGCATTCACCCGAGGCTTCCGCTTGCCGCCTGTTTGATCTCAAAGGGTTGGAGGGGTCCGCGAATGGGGGCTCCCACGGGCGGGGGCGAAGGTCACGACCCCTCCCCCCTTCCAGCCCCAAAGGCTGGGAGGGGGTGCTAGGGTGGTGACTGCCCGTCCTAACCCCTTGTTCGCGGGCGAATGGGGGCTCCCACGGGCGGGGGCGAAGGTCACGACCTTTCTCCCCTCGAGCCCAAGTGGCTTGGGGGGTGCTAAGGTGGTGACTGCCCGTCCTAACCCCTTGTTCGCCTAGACCCCGTGATCCGCGTGAGGGGTGCGCCTGTCTTGGGTATTATTTGAGCTCCTTGGGGGCGTCTTGGGCACGCTGGGCTCCTGCTGTGCCCGCTTGGTTTGCCGTGCTGGTTTGCCCTGCTGCTCTGTAATGCTGGTCTGCCGTGTCGGTATGCTGCTTTGGGTTGCCATGTTGGTCTGCTTTGTTGGTCTGCCCTGTTGGCCTGCCGTGCTGGTCTGCTCTGCCGTGCGGGTCCATTGGGGCCCTCGGCCTTCCAGGGCCCATGGGGCCTCTGTGCCAGAGCCCAGTCCCTGTTCGCTTAGACCCCGTGATCCGCGTGAGGGGTGTGCCTTTTTGGGATATTTCTTGGCATCCTGTATAGGGCCAAGTATTGGCTCCTTCCCTCCTCCTCCTTCTCTTCCGATGCCTTGGCTCAAAGGGTTTATCTGATTATCTGCGCGCCCCCCACGCAGCCACATACGGCATAGTGGGGGCGTCTGCGTTGGTGCTGGGTTGCAGCTGTTTGGGCCGCGAAGTGGGCTTGCCGCAACTAAACGGGTCCACGCTGGGCCACGCCGTGGGCCCTGATTCAGTAGACTTAATCGGCGCTCGGCCGCGCCGTGGGCTCTGCCACGGCAGAGGGCCCCACCTTTGCCTGCGCCCCCCCAATCCCCTGCTCCAAGGCAGGGCCTGGGGCGCGTGGCTGATATAGCGGGGCAAAGGGCCACGGCCCGTGCCCCGCTGCAACTTAGCGCGTGGCCGCTGGGCCAAGCCGTGGGCCGTGTAACGGCCGAATTGGCCGACGACCATCATCATCCACCAATCTTTCATCATAAAATGGGGGGGGGGGGAGGGCAGGCCGCTGAGCGCGAGAAGTTCCACTTCATTCAGCTCCGATGGACAGCCTCCCGACGTTCGAGATGCCTCTCGGCGTCTCCGCTCAGGGAGGGCGCTCTGCTGAGCTGGCTGCCCTCTTTCTCTTGTCTATATTCTCTTTCTCTTCCTGCTCCCTGTCTCTCTCTGCAGCCGTCGCCGCGAAGAGTGGCCCGCCCGCGCAGGCAGGGCTCTTCGGCCACCTGTCGCCACTGTGCTGCCCTTTAACCTGCCCTCCCCCATCCCTCCCCCTCCCACTCCTTGGGAAACCCCGTCGCCTTGTTGGTCAAGGCGATTGGTCTCCCGCCGCTGGCTCGAACGTAAAGAATGCACGCGCGGGGGGCCCCGCGGCGACCCGATGCGGTCCGACCGCAAGTGCGGGATCCGCACGTGAAGCACCGATCTGTTGGATTGCGACCTTGTGGGTCGCATCTTGGCAATGCCTCCTGGCGCTTCGGCGCCCCGCCGAACGCGCCTGGGCTTGTCCTCAACGCGATAGCGCCGCCTCGTACGAGAGGCGCCGCCTTTGCGAATCATGAGTTTCCCCGCGTTGTCGCGGGCGTGCGTCCGACGCCCCAACGGGGGCCTAGCTCCTTGGCGCCCCGCGGCCGTCGTCGCGGGGCGCCGTTGCGCGCCCGCGATGAGATCCGATAGGTGGTTACTGATCAAATGCAATCACACCTCGCGCTGTCCCGTGTAAGCTTCTACGTTTGTTCCAACGCCCACGGGGTTTTTGGGCCGCCTCGAACCCTGTGTTTGTATGGCGCCGTTGTGCGGTGCAAAGGTTGGTAACCTGCGCCGCGGTAGACCCTTTTGCGCTGGCGTGGACGGCAGCGCGCGCGCGGTTGAAGACGCGTCGCGCGGGCAATTCGCCGAACCAGAGTGAGCCGCGTTGCGGCCGCTCCTCAACCCGCAGCGCGAAGGACCGATGTGCGCGCTCGAAAACTTGCGCATTACTGCGACAGCTTTGGCCACCGATGCAGATTGGGCCGCCATGCCTCGTCGCGCCCAGCGCCAGCGTTTGCCATTGCGGTATTTGGACCACGCGGTCGTTGCTTCGCGCGTGCCGATGGGCGCACGCCGCGCAGTTTGTGGGGCGGCGCTTGGCGTGCGATCACGTAGAACATCCTTGTCAAATGACAGCGTAGTGGCAGCGATCGCAAAATCGATTTTTTCGCGCATGTTCCATTTTTTTATGTTTTTCAGAAGTGTTTAAAAAGTATTTAAAAAGTGTTTTATGTTGAGATATGAGCATGTCAAGTTCCTACGATAAGAGAACTTCTCAATGTTAGGGTTCATGTGAGGGCGCAAGGTCATTGGTGTGAGGGTCATGGTTCGTGTTAGGGTGTTAGGGTGTGGGTGTGGGTGGTAGGGTTAGGGTATGAGGGTCACCTAGTGCTTGCGCGGATCATTCCCACCCCGCCCCAAGCTTTCCCCATAGGACAGACTTATTTGTTATCGCGTCAACACGGCCTTGCATCCTCTGCAACTTTCGAGCACAGCTGGGCCGTTCGGGGCGATTGCGGGGCGTGCTTGGGCCTTGCTGCTATCCCTTCCCATAAGATCGGGATCCCCTGAAGATAAGGATGTGGATGCTGCCGCTGCTGCTGCTGTCGGCGACGGCGAGCTCAGGAGCGGTTTGGGAAGCAAGTGGAGCGCTTGGGAACGCTTGGGAGCGTCTGGGAGCGCCTGGAACAGCTCGGGGAGCGCAGGAACCCCAAATCGGAATCGGCGAGGGGTTCCCGAAAAGCATCGATTCATTATGCGCTGGCTTTCGAAGCAGACATGTTTCTGCATCTTGTCCCCAGGCACTCTTTGGGGCCAGGGAGAATGTCTGTGTTTCAGATCAGTTGATGCGCGCCTATTGTTTTTGTATGCGATGGGAAGGGCTGGGCCGATGTTAAGCTCAGCAGGTGTGCGGCGAATGATATATGGTGTCTAGGATGGTGAGTGGCCGTTGTGAAAGGTAAGCCGATGTCCACCACATTGCATTGTTTGCAAAGGATATTGAGGGGTGACAATGAGACAGGACGATACTGAAATCACCGGAGGGGCACGATCCGTGTGCGGGCACAGGGATCGTCAGGGTTCGCGCCAGAGCATCGGAGCCATCCATAGGGGGGGTCATATCGTTTCTCATGGGCTCCCCATGCGCCCTGCCGTATGAAGGGTGCGCCGAAATGGTGACGAGAAGGCACGCGGGCGCAACCACTGGGGCCATAAGTGGAGCTCCCTCGGGAGCCACGGAGCGTGTGAGGGGTGTGCCAAAATGGACATGCGGAGGGCGGAGACAGGCATTTGGAGGAGGGAGGAGGAGGGAGGAGGACGAGGAGGAGGAGGAGGAGGAGGAGGAGGAGGAGGAGGAGGAGGAGGAGGAGGAGGAGGAGGGAGGAGGAGACCGCCACCATTGCCACCATCACCGCCGACCCGACCGCACCCGCCCCCGGCCGCCCCTCTCATGTCCTCTCCCTGCCCCTGTCGGGCCGCCCTTGCTGCCGCACACGCCTTACGCTTCGCCTCCGGCTTCTTCCTCGCCCTTCGCTTTCCTTTGCATGCCTCCTTGCGTCATTCACTGAATTATTAGAACTCGCCCGGGGGTCCCCTTTGGTGACGGGGGTGGGGACCACTCGGGTGCCTACAGGCTTTTCCAGGGAAGGAGGAGGAGAGGAGAGAGGAGATGATAGGACGCGGGGCGATACATATGCAAAACGAGGACCCAGCACCACGGGATGGTTGGGCACAAAACCAAACAAGTCCATGAGTTCTCCACCCCCATCCGTGCGCCGCGCCCGCTACACTGCAGAGGCCGTCCAGCCGAGCCAAGAGCCCGAGCTCGGGTGCACCATCGGCATGCTGGACCGCTGGCCTCTGCCGCGAAATGCGGGCCTGGCGTCGGGGGCGGAGGCGGGCCTAGCGGGAGGGGCCCCTTCCCGCTCCTCTTGTTCATCCTCCTTTTGCCCCTCGTAGGGTTTTTCTTCCTCTTCCTCGCCCCGCAGCTCGCAGAACTTCCGCTCAGGTATCGGCGCCGTCCGACGCGGCAGGATGATTCATCGGCTAACCGCGCTCCTCCCGACGCACCGATTTTCTCGTCCCCCTCCGGAGTTCCCTCGCCCTTGGCCCCCCTTGGCGTCTGTCTATTCTTCGCCTTCGTCCTCTCCCCATCTTTTCCCCGAGCCCTGAAGGGCGAGGGGTTCCTCCTCCTCCGTAGCCATTTTGCCTCAAGAGGCGACAGGCGACAACTGGTTATGCTGTTGTTTGTTCTCTTCTTGGGCATTGGCGCGTGCTTTCTTTCTCTGCTGGTGTGCTACGTGACTGGCAGTGGCGCTTTCTCTGATATCTATGCGGTCTCACATGCTTTGCAGGGCGAGTCCGACTGCTGGACAGAAACACATACGACCACCTGGACCCTGCACTGCAGCTGTCGGCGCTTCGGCGCCATTCCTACCTGCGCGAGGTTCTTCAACATGCTGCGACTCTTGCTGCGACTCTTGCTTGTCCGCTAGTGGGTGACATCGTCGATCTTCATAGTGGTAAGCTCTTTCGAAGTGTTGGACAAGAACGACACGCTGTCTACCAGGACCCCTCGTCCGACTGTCTGGAGGTAGCTGTGTGCTTTATAATGCCACTGGTGTGCGCCGCTGGCATAAGCTCCGTTGCCGCAGCCTCAGTACCACCAGGTCCGTGCTGCGCTCGGACGCCTCGGCGTTCTCGCCTCCCGCACACATGCTCTCTGGAAAGATTGCAATGTGCTCATTGGCCTCACGAACATGACTCTGGACTTTGCCCAACAGTGTATGTTGTATGGTTTTGTTGACAGGGATGGTGGGGGGGGGGGCGCATCGGCTTGGTTGCGCATGCTCCGAATTTGGAGGCAGAGTGCGTTTTGTATTGTTTTTTTTGTTGACAGGGATTCGTGAGGGGGGGAGCATGGGGTCCTCATGGTTCCTGGTTGGCTGCCGGTCGCCTGGCGGAGGGGGGGTATAATAATAGGGACCAGGAGATAGCCCCCGCCCAACGGGGAAGAGGGACGGGTTGGAAGAGGAACTTCTCTAGACCACCTACGCCCAGAGGGCTGGTGGGATTGCGATTCTCTCTTCGCTTCCTGGTGTGTCTGTGGCCGATAACTTATCGTCCTTGGCTTTTGATTTGGTTTTGGTTTGATTCAACATGGTGTGTTCGAGCAAGCCTTCGTTCATCACCGGCAATATCGGAGGTGAGGGGGTGAGATCGAAGTGGAACGGCGAGCCCCCCACGGGGAAATCGGTTTCGGTTTCGTGTTCGTGCGTGCCGTGCGGGCGAGGCGAAGCTGCGTGGGCGAGCGAGGCGCGGCCGGACCAAATGACTCCCTTCCAGGCGGCCGGGGCCCCGCGGTGTCCCGACGGTGTCCCGCTGGTGTCCCGTGTGGCTGAGGCGCGGCCGGACCAAATGACTCCCTTCCGGGCGGCCGGGGCCCCGCGGTGTCCCGCCGGTGTCCCGCGGTGTCCCGCGGTGTCCCGCGGTGTCCCGCCGGTGTCCCGCGGTGTCCCGTGAGGATGATGATGATGAGATGATGATGATGATGATGATGATGATGATGATGATGATGATGATGATGATGATGATGATAATGATGATGAGATGATGATGATGGTGCCCCGATGAAGATGATGATGATGATGATGATGATGTTGATGATGGTGTCGATGATGATGATTGTGTCCCGATGATGAGGATGATGATGCTCATGATGATTATGTTGATGATGATGATGATGACGATGATGGTGTCCCGATGCTGATGATAATGATGATGATGATGATGATGACTCCGATGATGTTGGTGATGATGATGTTGATGGAAATGGTGTCCCGGCGATAATGATGTTGATGATGATGATGTTGATGATGATTATGGTGTGCCGATGATGATGCTGCTGATGATGATGGTGATGATGATGATGATGGTGACGCTGATGGTGACGATGTTGATGATGATGTTGCTCATGATGATGATGGGGCCCCAATGATGATGATGTTGATGATGATGTCGATGATGATGATGCGATGATCATGATGATGATGGTGTCCCGAGGATGATGACGATGTTGATGAGAATGTTGATGATGAGAACGATGGTGATCATGATGGTGTCCCGATTATGATGATGATTATGATGATGCTGCTGATGATGATGACGATGACTGTGTCCCGATGATGATGATGATGATGATGATGATGATGATGATGATGATGATGTTGATGATGAGATGATGATGGTGATGATGATGATGATGATGTTGTCCCGATGGTGATGCTGACGTTGATGATGATGTTTATGATGATGATGACGGTGCCCTCATGATGATGACGATGTTGGTGATGATGTTGACGTTGATGATGTTGATGATGTTGATGATGTTGATGATGTTGATGATGATGATGATGACGTTGAGTGTGAGAGCGATTGTGATATCGATAGCGAGATCTATATTGAGACCGAATGCGAGATCGATTGTGTGATCGATTGTGAGATCGATTGTGAGATCAATTGTGAGATCGATCGAATGAGGTAGATCGAGTGAGATCGATTGTGAGATCGATCGAGTGAGATCGATCGAGCGAGACCGATAGTGAGATCGATACTGAGATCGATAGTGAGACCGATCGAGTGAGACGTTGGTTCCCCCCCCCCGAACCTCCTTATCACCCGAAGGGTGGTCGTATAGGTACTGTTCTTACGATCGCTTCCCTGAAACAGGCGCACTTTGAGTTCGTTGCCCATAGCGTCGACGATTCACCACGCTGGCTTGGTGAATGCGAACATTGACTCTATACGAGGCTTTCTGCGCGTGCATGGTGGTAAGATCCATGGTGAGTTGCAATCCGCTCTGGCTCTGGGCCACGGGCATCCACAGTGCAACAGCGGATCACGGCTGTTCAACAAGACGGCCTCTCACCAGACCACTTACGGCGGGTAGTCCAGGCTCCGTCTTCTGGTCTCTGGGATGATTGCCAAAGGCTGGTGGATGCGCATGTGCCGAAGGTGAATACCAAAACCACACATTCTGTGCCACAGTATGTCTGCCGATGTGGCTGCGCTGCGGGATTCTGCGGCGCTGGCGCAAAACATCTCGGAGTACAGTATGTGACGCGTCTGTCTTGGAAATATAGGCCGCTACTCATGGAGCGGTTTTCCAGCAGTTGGCTGAGATGATGGGGAAGCTGTTTTTTTTCAACGTTTGAAAGTGATTGCAGATGCTGCCGGCTCGACCTTTCAGCACATCTTGGAGACTGTCATCATTGGCGTGGCTGTGCGTGCCGAGATTATGCGGACCTCTGCTCGAGACGTTCCCGTTCGTGCTGATACCGCAGCGGGTTGTCTTCTTCACGCTGCGTCTTCTCCCTCCTCTACGGCTGGTTCGATGCGTGGTGATCAAGGGTCGATTGACGCGTGTTTTCATGCTGAACGAGATGGCAACTGAACGGTGTGATCAGTTCTTTGTTGCGTCGCCGTTCCTCGTGGACGTGGCGCACTTCTTTGTCCTACCTGGGTCGTCCTTGTGCTCACCGCGGTGGGCCGCGCCCCTGGCGGTCTTGCTAGCCGAGTGGATTTCGCCATCCGCCGTTTCGGTTCGCGCCTTTGTCGAGGGCGGCGGATCCAAGTAGATGTTGCCAGACAGGTCGTCTCTCCCACGCTCGCCTGTTTCTCGTCCTCCTCCCCCTCTTTTCACGCTCCCGTAGTCTCGGCCCGGACCGTTCTGGCCCAGGCATTTTTATTGGGCTTGCCAGTGGCGGCGCTTCCGAACGGCACCCGCTGGCGAGCCATTTCTTTTCGCGTGACTTTTACACCTTCCGTTCCATTCATGCGATGCGCAGCGGCGGCGCCCCCGAGCCGGCCCGCCCCCCCCCCCCCGCAGGTCCGCGGCGCCTTCCGATCCAGTCCCAGCAGTGCCCCGCGCAGTGGAGCGGCGGTTTTCGGAGAAGCAGCGGCAACAAGCAGTTGCAGCGGCAGGCGGACCTCGATGGCGGCAGCTACGACGCGGGCTATACCTGCGAGGCCAGCAGCGGGCATCGCCCCCCGTGGGCCTGCGACCGGAGCTCGCGCAAGAAGAACAAGGCGGGGCGCCGAAATTGCAAACGTTGCGGCGCTACCCGCGACGATGGCTAGCTTCCATTGCGCTCCAGCTCCCAGCCTTGTTTCGGGCAGACCCTTGGCGGGGCAGGGACTCGCGGCGGCCGCGGTGGAGGGGGCGCTGGCGGAACGTCCAAGCCCTTTCCGTCTGGCCGCGTCAGTCCGGCCCCGTCCTTGTCAAACGGGGAGTTGGAGAGTGCAATCGCCCTCGTGGACATGGCAGGGGACAAGCAGCAGGCGCGTCGAGCTCCAGGTCCTTCAGCCCGCCAAGGAGCGCTGGACGCTGGACGTCGGCGCGATCGGTTGCATGGCATGCCTGCGAGGGAGATCGAGACCACTGTGGGCCATGCGCGCAAGCTTGAGTCCCAGAGGATGCAGGTGCACGGCGCGCTCGTGGAATTGCAGAATGCGGTGGGTGATCACGCGCGCGCGGTCAGCGATGCGCAGTCACTTCGAGCCCGCCCCCGATCGACGTGATCAGTGCCCTGCCCTCTGCAGCTGGGCGACGCCCATGATGGCGAGCGCGAGTCGTTGGAGGTCGTTTGCCAGAACCTCATTGGTCTCGAGGACTACGTGGACTTTCCGCCGCAGGAGCGCTCCGAGGCAGAATCCCGGGCCAAGCAGCTCACCGAGCATCCGCAAGAAGGCTAATGAAGCCCAGGGGGAGCGCCAGGCCACGCGCGCTAGACTCGACGGGGGACAGAGAAAGGGCGCCGACGGACAGGCGACGGCAGCTGCAGGATCGGAGGTGAGGGGGTGAGATCGAAGTGGAACGGAGAGCCCCCCTACCGGGAAATCGACTTCGCTTCCGTGTTCGCGCGCGCCGTGCGCGCGGGCGAGGCGAAGCTGCGTGGGCGGGCGAGAGAAAGTCTCCTGTAGCTGAGGCGCGGCCGGACCAAATGATTCCGGACCGGCGCCCGGTGGCCCGCGCGCGGTGCCCCGCCGGTGCCCCGCCTCCGGCTGAGGCGCGGACGGACCAAATGATTCCGGACCAGCGTCCGGTGGCCCCCGGTGTCACGCCGGCGCCCGCCTCCGGCTAATGCGCGGCCGGACCAAATGATTCCGGACCCGCGTCCGGTGGCCCGCGGTGTCCCGCCGGTGTCCCGCCGGCCGGTGTCCCGTCGGTGCCCCGATGATGATCCGGACCGGCGTCCGGTGGCCCGCGGTGTCCCGCTTGTGTCCCGCCGGTGTCCCGTCGGTGCCCCGATGATGATGATGATGATGATGAGGATGAGGATGAGGATGAGGATGAGGATGAGGATGAGGATGATGATGATGATGATGATGATGATGATGATGGCGATGATGTTGGCGATGAGGAAACTGATGCTGATGTTGATGGTGATGATGGTGTCCCGATGATGATGATGATGATGATGATGATGATGATGATGATGATGATGATGATGTCGACGTTGTTGATGTTGATGATGGCCACGGTGGTGATGATGATGATGTCCCGATGATGATGATGTTGATGATGCTGCTGTTGATGATGATGGTGTCCCGATGATGATGATGTTGATGATCCTGATGCTGTTGATGATGAGATGATGATGAAGATGATGATGACGGTGTCCCGATGATGAGTATGATGAGGTTGATGCTGATGTTGATGACGATGGTGATGATGATGGTGTCCCGATGATGATGGTATTGATGATGATGATGACGATGATGGTGTCCCGATGACAATGATGTTGATGATGAGAATGATGATGAGGTGATGATGATTTTGATGATGGTGGCCCGATGATGATGCTGATGTTGATGACGATGCTGTCCCGATAATGATGATGGCGATGGTGATGGTGACGATGATCATGGTGTCCCGATGATGATGATGATGGTGATGATGATGATGTTGCTGATGATGATGGTGGTGCCCCGATGATGATGAAGTTGATGATGTTGGCAATGATGATGATGATGATGATGAGATGATGATGATGCTGGTGGTGTTCCGACGATGCTGATGGTGATGTCCCGATGATGGTGATGTTGATGATGATGGTGATGATGATGATGTTGATGATGAAGTGATGAGGTGATGATGGTGGTGCCCCGACGATGGTAATGAGGGTGATGATGATGATGATGATGATGATGATGTTGATGACGATGATGACGATGATGTTGATGATGATGGTGATGATGATGACTTTGATTGTGAGATCGACTGTGATCTCGAGAGTCAGATCGATAGTCAGACCGAATGCGAGATCGATGTTGTGATCGACTGTGATATCGATAGCCAAATCGATTGTGAGATCTATCGAATGAATAGATCGAGTGAGATCGATTGTGAGATCGATCGAGTGAGATCGATCGATCGAGACCGGTAGTGAGATCGATAGTGATATCGATAGTGAGACCGGTCGAGTGAGACATTGGTTCCCCCCCCCTTCCGAACCTCCTTATCTTCCGAAGGGTGGTCGTACAGGTATAAGCAGAGGGGTCTTGCCGCGCAAAGGGCGGGGCCTCCCGCGTCTGGCGGCGCTGCCCCTTTCCGCCGCTGCTCCCGCCGCGCCCGCGATGTCAGAATCCATCGAGTCGCGCGCTCAGCGGGTCGTCGCAGATGCAGGTCGAGGCGCGGGGGGGGGCTGGAGGCCCCTCCAGCGAGCTGCCAGGTCATTCGCATGATCGAGGGCTCGCGCCAGCCAGGATCCAGAGCGTCTTCTGGAAACTCGCGCGCGGTAGCTGCTCCTCGCATGATGTTTAGCCCGTGGGCGCTCGTCGCTCCGCTTGGACTGCGGGGGTCGGTCCGTGAACTCCCTCGCCGCGGGTCTCCCGCGCGAGGGTTCTGGCGCGCCGAATTTCTGGCCCCGCGGGCTTCAATTGCGCATGGGCGCACCCCTTTCGCCCCGGGGCTCCCTGAACAGGAGCCCCTAGCCTTCTGAATTGAACGCATCAGTTTCACTTCCTGGTCATCGTTCAAGCTGCGGTTGCCCCAGCCGACGGCCGCGGTCGCGCTGCTGCAGGAACGCCGTCTAGTCTCGGGCGGCGCGATGACATCAGGCGCGCAGCGCGTTGGACGTTCGCGGTAGAATGCGCGCCTCGCCCCAGCGAGTCGCGCGGAGCGAAAGGGCTGTCGGGGGGGTCAGCATCCCGGTCGGGGACTGTCCCGGAGCTTTGTATACAATCGGCCAGGGCCACGCCGTCATCTCAGGGTTCAATTGCTTAGAGATTATCGGACACTATGATTGAATCAGATGTATTTACAGGCTGTTAGAACTTCTTCGACGCGAAGGTCGACGCTCTCAGAAAAGCTGCATCCTTCGCTCAAGTTGCAGGCGCGCTGGCAGCGATCGGCGCAAATTTCAACGCGGGGTCCGAAGAAGCTGAACCCCCCGGAGTGCTGGGGCGTTTTCATGGGCAAAGGTCTCCCCGAAATGAATCCCAGGCGCGCGTTCCAGCGCGGGTGGCGGGGGGGCCAAGATGCGCGATGATTTCGTGCTTGCGCGAGGTTTGGAGAAAGCCGCGTCGGTGGCCGCTGCTGCGCAGACGCTTTGTGCTTCCGCCCGTGTGCCAGTCCAGATGCGCTCTCATTCCAAGCTGGCTTTCCTGCGAGGGCTGGCTTTCAGGGGGCGCCTCCCGTCGCAGCCGACGACGGCGGTCGCCCAGCCCCGGCGCCGCCCCAGGCCCCAGCAGCGGGAATCAGTGAGAGAGCAGGCGCAGAAAGCAGAGGAGCCTGTCAATGCTGGCCAGACGAAGCCGGAGCAGGACGGGCTCACGCGCGTGCACCTTGCAGGGCCAACTTGTCCGAGCAGGGGGCCCTCGGGGCCAAGCACGTCGAAGTCCCGCGCGTTGGGTTCGAAGGTGGAGCGGCCGCAATTGCATCGGGCCCCATCGATGAAACCCGACAAGCCCCGGGAGGACACAGGTCACTTGTGCGCCGCCAGATGGCGGGCCAGTAAGTGCCGTGCGTTCACGTTGCTGGTCGCTGCTGATCCGAGCTCGCGTCTCTGCGGCGCCTTGAAGCATCCTTCCCTCTTCGACCCCCCCCCCGGTCCAGAGGCGCAGTGGAAATCTTCGGCCCTGGGCGTTTTTATTTTAATTTTACTGGGGCCCATTGATTCCGAGGCTGGGCTGAATGGGGAGGCGGGGGAATCTTTGCTCCTGGCCATGGGCGAGGCCTTGCAGCTTGCGGCGCCCGTCGAACGCGCGAGGGGGATTACTCTGGCCAAGATTTGTCTAGGAGGGAGACACCGATGCACGGCGCATGCGGTCATTCAGGGGGCCAGAACGTGGGCGGCCGACCACCGCGCTCTCTGTCGAAGGCGATTTTGTTGCGGATCCGCTGCCCTTGCTATATGCCGACGCAGATCCTTTTTTCACGTTGATGGAATGCCAGTTCTGGGCCGCCGTCGCAGCCTGACACCTTCGAGCCCATGGCCCCTTTGCTTTTATTCTTCGCAGATGAGCCTAGGCGCTCTAGCAGAACTTAGTTGTCGAGAGCGGCCGTCGTCACGCTGGGCTTCTGTGAGCAACGCTACTCGGTCACGAGAGCCCAGTGCCTCCCAGTGCCCATTGCTGCCCTGTCAGTCATGGAAGGATCAGGGGTGGTTCCCAGACACCTGTGCGACAATCATGACAGCCCTGTTGTTCAAGCCAGATCGCGGAATCCGACTGGCAGGCATCTCTCCATCCAGCAACAGGCCTTAGGGCCGCTGTCGCAAGGGCCGAACGTCTGATTGGGAAGCCGAGTTCCACGGGAAATATTTCGCGGGGAGTAGTTTCGCCTCAGCTCCAGACGCGGTCTGGAAATTGGCGCCCCGACCAGAGGTTGCGCGAGCGTCGGGCGCGTCGGCAGTCACCTTTTGGTTTCTGGGACGTATTTGCTAAGTTGTACGATCTGATACCTTTGGAGCTGCTGTGGGCTAGGGCGGTCGACGCGGGTTGTCCGCCCTCCTCCCCATGCTCGGCTCGCCGTCGTTTCGCTCGGGCGCCCGCGGTTCATTTCCAGGGGCCGCGGTGCGCAGTGAAAGGTTTGGCAGCAGGCTGCTCGATGGCAACTGCCCTCGCTTGATTATTATTGACCAGGAGTCTCGACCGGATTGTTATTCCCCGCGTTTTTCGTTTGGACGTCAGCATCGGTGACAATGGCATCTCAGCGACAGGTGATCAGATTTTCTTTTGCCAGGCCATCGTCGAGGGGTCAGAGCGGACCCACGAGCCGAGAAGGCCAGCCCCATTGTGTTTGTTCTTCCGTTGGCAAGCTGGCAGGGGGGCCCGTCTCGTCGGCAGTCGACTTAGGCGCGGGCGACGCATGTGGGAGAGCCCATCGCTCAGGCAAGCGCCCCTTCAAGTTCGGTTTCAGGTTGGCGGGTTCCAGCAACAAAAGGTTTGCATATTCGAGAGGAGCAATACTATTCTGCGACGATGTTCAAGCGCGTGTTCGTTTCCGGATTTTTCCCTGGGCTGGTGCAAGGGGCCGAGATCAGGGGCTTCTCCGATGGGAAAGTTGCCGTTGCCAGGAGATCGTTCGGCGCGACCTGCGAACTGAGCGCAGGCCAGAGGCCCTTCACTTCCTTGCACGCGCCCGAGACAGATCCCACCCGTTACTCCTCCGCGCGCTGGCCAACCAAACGCATTCGCACCCTTGATGTTTCAGCGTCGATGAGTTGCGCAATTCGCGGAAGGAGGTTTTCATCGACAATGAGAAGGTAGGTTTTTGGAGGTTGGTTTGCGGCCCGCTGTCGCCCATGTTTCTTGCCTTGGGCAGGATCGATTGGAAGATTGGGTCGTTTACTGAACTTGTTGACATTTCGGCGCGACGATCCAGCTCGTTCTGCACTTGCCCGCTCGCGTCAAGAAAGCTTTGCGCGCCGCTGTTACGCGATGCCTTGAGAAGACCAGTGCCGGCGCACTGCTTCCCGGCGTCCTGGGGCTGCGTTGCGACAGGGTCAAGGCGCAGATTGCGTCCAAGCGCTTTACGCTCTCGAGAAAGGGTGCGTTCCAGCCATGGCTTGCGGGGCGCGTGGACAAAACAGGCGGCGGCCGGCAGGGTTTACCAACAATCGGTTTTAATTTGCGGCCTCTTTCAGCGTGTTGTTGATGCCTTGTCACACCGCCTGTGTTTTTCTCACCCTGCCATGGGGGGGGGGAGTTCTGGCCAAGCTCAAAAATGAAAGGCCCTGCCCCAGTGATTTCGACTTGACAGGTGCGTCCGAGCAGTTCCTCTTCACCAGGGGCGTCTTCAAACACCCCGTGAACGCGCGTCCCCATCCACTGTCGGCAGGTTCGGTTGAAGCTGCGCGGTGTAAGCGCGAGGTTTGTTTAGACCTGGAAGCGATGAGCCTTTTGTTCTGCATCTTGAGGTGTTGCCGAAGTGTTGTTCCGGTCGTGTCCAGCGGGGGCTGTATGTTAGCAGTGCGTGATTATAGCCGGCAAATGTGGTGTCATTACTCGGCCCCTGAGTTGGCCCCTAACCCTCAGACTTCCAAGGCAGTCGAGTTTCTCGCCATTTCGGCCGCGGGACAGATTACAGCTCCAGAATAATATTTCGCAGACTTTGACTGCCACAGCGTGGTTGGGCAGCTCGCGTTCCCCAGGAAAGAACAGCTGTCTTGCAATCGCCAGTATAGCAGAGCCTTGTGAGGGGCCCAGGGGAGGGCATACTCCTGGACGCATATCTGCGCAGGTCGCCACCCAAATTACGACCGCGTTACAGTGCAGGTCTGTCCTTGGGGCGAGGAGGAGGGTGCTTTCCCCAGCTCGCAGTTGTCAGGGATCGTCTTCGGCGGGAGGCGGTGCGGGGTCGGGACCGTCGGCGGCGACGCGGGAGACTCGGACTGATCAGTTCATTTCGGCCGCTCACAGCGCTCCTCCTCTCACCGCGGAGGCTGTTCTCTACGTCTTTGCGAGCGGGTCCCGTTACACTTGCGGCCCAAGTTTCGGGCTCGTGAATTTGTTTGTGTTGTTTCCCTCATTCTCGTGTGTCGTTTGATGTTGAAGAAGATCCTCCTGATCCGCCTTCTTCGACAGGGGGATGTTCTCATTCGCCCTCCGCCCTCCCTTCCACCAGGAGGCAGGAGGGGGGGACGCATTGCAGGACAAAGGGGAGGAGGAGGAGGAGGAGGAGGAGGAGGAGGGTGACGACATGGAGCACGAGGACGACCAGGAGGACGATAACGACAAGAAGCACGACGCCGACGCCGCCGCCGCCGACCACGATGACGCCGACGCCGACGACGGCAACGACGGCAACGACGGCAACGACGGCAACGGCGAGCCAGACGACGGGGATGCTACGGGCCCAGGCTGCTTGCTGCGCCCTGACGGCGCGCCGCGCGCGCCATGGGCCTGGCGGGCGCCGCCGAGCGGCGGACGGCGGCGGGTGCGGCACTGTCGGCCGCCGCGCTCTACGGCTCGCGCGGGCGATGGCGCCCCGGAAGGGATGCGGCATGCTCACGCGCCGCGCTGACGTGGCGGCGGGCCTGGCGCAGGCGTTCCAGGCTGAGCGCCGCCGCCGATGGCCCAGAATCCGCCCGCGCCGAACGATGCGCGCTATCGCAAGCCCGCGCTCGATCAAGGTTGAGCGACCCAGTCGGTATCAGGAGCCAACGCCGACGTCATCGCGTCGTGAACCTGCCGAAGGCGGACGTCAGCCAAACACGGGTCCATCCCAGGCCCAGAATGGTTCAGGGACGGGAGGTTTGGGGGGGGCTCGACGAGTACCCTCCAGGTTACTCTCCAGGACAGTGACGCCACGGTATTACTCCTGCTCGTCCTCGTCGTCCCTTTGCTCCTCCACGACCGGCCCCAAAGACGCCGACTTGCAGTGGCGCTCCTTCTTGCTCCGAGTGAGGGTCCACTGCAGGGAGAGGGGGATCCTGTGCCCAGTCACAGAAGTAGCGCACATTCCAAGGATGTTGAAGGCAACGAGCAGAAAAAAAAGCAGGAGGAGGAGGAGGAGGAGGAGGAGGAGGAGGAGGAGGAGGAGGAGGAGGAAGGAGGAGGAGGAGGACGAGGAGGAGGAGGAGAGGAAGGAGGAGGAGGAGGAGGAGGAGGAGGAGGAGAGGAGGAGGAGGAGGAGGGGAGGAGGAGGAGGAGGAGGAGGAGGAGGAGGAGGAGGAGGAGGAGGAGGAGGAGGAGGAGGAGGAGGAGGAGGAGGAGGAGGAGGAGGAGGAGGAGGAGGCGGAGGAGGAGGAGGAGGAGGAGGAGGAGGAGGAGGAGGAGGAGGAGGAGGAGGAGGAGGAGGAGGAGGAGGAGGAGGAGGAGGAGGAGGGAGGAGGAGGAGGAGGAGGAGGAGGAGGAGGAGGAGGAGAAGGAGGAGGAGGAGGAGGTGAAAGGCTTCTTGAACCAATTGCCTACAGGCCGAGAGAGAGAGAGAGAGAGGAGGAGGAGGAGGGAGGAGGAGGAGGAGGAGGAGGAGGAGGAGGAGGAGGAGGAGGAGGAGGGGGAGGAGGATATACTTGAGCATGCTTTCGGCGGTGCGGCCATGAGCGTCTGGCAACTCTCGAGCGGCCCCGAGGGGGCTGCGCAAAAGGGCAGGAAGGAAGGGGGGGGAGCTGCTGGCTGCCCAGGGTGCCGGCTACGGCGGCAGCGCTACCGGGGTCGGGCGCCACCACCGCGCCCACGGCCGTCAGCTGCATCGGCGACAGCCACACGCGCGGTGTGCAGGGCGCTCCGTGGGTCCCTGCACTCGAGGCCATGCTGGGGCGGCCCTGCCGCAACCACGGCAAGGAGTGCGGGCAAGATTGGTATCGATATCCTTTTGAGTCGTGGACTTTCTGGGACGGGGCGCCAGAAGGCCAAGGCGCAGTGGATATGGGAGACAATCCAGCCTCCAGGGGCCTGATTCGAGTCCATATCCACCGCGACCCGGGTGTGTGGGGAAGGGAGTCCGAAATTTCAAGATGCGGCGGATATGGATATACGTCTTGCCTGCGAGGACGGGGAGTCCGTCGCCGCAGCGGCGCGCCGCCTGCCGTCGCTGCCCATCGGTGAGGATGCCGTGGTGCTGGTGGGGACCAACGACGCCCTGCTGGAGCTGGCCACGAGGCAGGCGGGCCACGACCAGGGGAGCTGTGCTCGTTACCCCTCTCGGGGGCCGATCGGCTTCGACGCTCCTCTCCATGGATTGTCGGGGCGGTGGGTATCCTCCAAAGGGGTACTAAAGACAGCCCCCCCTGTCGAGCGACGTGCAAAAGCGAGGTCTGCAGCATGGCCACCCGCGCTCAAGCTGCCCGGATGTATCTAAGCGCCCGCGTGTCTACGCGGCGTGCCGCGCTGGCGGCCCGCGTAAGCCACCGCGTAAGGCCGACAGGTCGTCCGGCGTAAGACCCTTTTTTCCTTCGTCGCTCAGTCGTGGCTGGTTGTCGAGGGCCGGGAACTCCAGGACCGCGCGGATGCTGCGCGTGAGCAACGGCCTCCCCGCGGAGTACGAGCCCTCCGCGCGCATCTTTGGGCACCTGCTCCGTGGGTTGCTGAGGAGCTCCCGGGGCGAGAAGGGAGGACGGGGGGAGGGAAGAGAACACGAAAGGCGGAGGGCCCAGACCCCCGCGCGTCGCGAGCAGAATCACGGAGGTGGGTTCCTGTTGCCATCCTCGGCCTCTGGGGGGGCTCGCTGGGCCCTGGGGAGATGAAACGACGGCTCGGGACGAACGGGGGGTCTTGACGAGCGGGTCGAGACCTCTTGAGGGGCCACCGTGACAAGGCGCGGCGGCATTGAGGGGGGGGGGCGGCGGGGGGGGAGGTCGGAAGAGCCAGCGAGCGAGAGCGGGAGCGGTTGGGCGGTCGGGATCAGGAGCTCAGCACCCTCCTGCTCCTTCCTGCCCCGGGGGGGAGGGGACGGGGAGCACGACTCGTGCCCCGCCGATCCTCACCCTGTTGCTCGTTCTGCACGAGCAGCATGGTGAGGATCGGGAGGGGGACAGCGGGAGGGAGGAGGGCGGAAGGCGAGAGAGGGGATGGGGAGAGGAGGGCGGAACGGGAAAGACGAGGGAGGGGGGCAAAAGGGGGAGGCGGAGTGGGAAACAGGGGGAAGAGGAGGAATCATAATGGAGGAGGAGGGAGGGAGGAGGAGGGAGGGAGGAGGGAGGAGGAGGGAGGAGGAGGGGGAGGAGGAGGAGGAGAGGAGGGAGGAGGGAGGCGGGAGGAGGAGGGAGGAGGGAGGAGGAGGGAGGGAGGAGGAGGAGGAGGAGGAGGAGGAGGAGGAGGAGGAGGAGGAGGAGGAGGAGGAGGAGCAGGAGGAGGAGAGGAGGAGGAGGCAGGAGGAGGAGGAGGAGGAGGAGGAGGAGGAGCAGCAGCAGCAGCAGTAGCAGCAGCAGCGGGAGGAGAAGCTCTACGGGCACCCGCCCCGCTGGCCTGCCGAGGAGCTGCCCGGCACGCCGTTCGGTAGTCGTCAGCTTGCCTCCCATCGGCGAGGCGGCGGACGGGCAGGCCGCCGAGGCTCGACAGCGTTGGCACCGTGGCCGCAGTGCTGTCACTCCTCATCAGCACGCGTCGTACAGCGAGCACCGTCACCGCTATCATGCCTCTTCATCAGCAGCATCATCATCGCCATGTTCCACTTCATCCAACGTCATCGCTCGTCATCTCTCTTGCCCCCCGTCGTCGTGACCGTCGTCCTCCTCGGGAGGCAGGGGCGGGAGGAGCAGGAGGAGGACGGGGAGGAGGAACAGGGAAGACGATGATAGGGTTGAGGGCAGAAACAAGGACGAGCAGTTCTCGGGGTCCTCGCGTGGCTCTCCCAGCTCCTCATATTGCTGCTCGTGCCAGTCTGCCTTTCGACACGGGCGTGTGGGGCCGAGTTTTCCCTGTCTGCCTCTTGATCTGGCCGTGAGGCGAGGAGCCTTCTCCAGTCCGCCTCTTGATACGGCTGTTTGGAGACGAGCCTTCCCCGGGTTTCTTCTTGACGTGGGTATTTTGGGGTTGGCCTTCCACAGCCTATTTCTTGATATAGCTGCATGGAGGTGAGCGTTAGTGCCTTCCCCAGCCTGCCTCTTGGCATTTCTGATTGCGTATGGGGTGAGCAGCAGTCTCCAGACTGGCTCTCGCTATGGCGCGGACAGGGTGGTAGCCTTCACCAGTCGTCTGTTTGTTCCCCACCCGACAGGGTGGCGTTGTTAGACCGAAAGCAAGGAGCACCCGACCCTTCTCACGCACCCTGCATACCGCGGCCGCCAGGCCTAAAGCTTGCCGGTGCTCCCACACATCCCGCCACGCGTCCTCGACGAATGGCGACTGCATACTTCGGCCGCCGGGCCCAAAGTGTGCCCATGCTCATTGGGGATTCCGTCTCTCGTTCTCCGGACGGAATCCCGGAGCAAAATGTGTTCTAATCGCGGCGAGTTCGAGACATCTACACATATAATGATTGGTGCGTGTATTTGTGCCTCGAGGCTCGCGCTCCTCATGCTGGACACAGCCTGGCGGCAAGGCTGGTGGTCCTGCGTACCTTCCACACATGCCTAGTCACGAGGGACAGATCTACATGACGCAACCCAGCGGAAACGTTGGCGGCCCTGCGTACAGCCGCGCCCCTATCTGGGGGGGCACGGACCACCAGGATGTAGCCCAGCGGCAATGCTGACGGTCTTGCATACTTCGATGTGAGTTGTCTTGTCTCACCACTTGCGTGGGTGCCGAGGTCTCCTCCACCCACAGCGGCTGCGTCTGTTTCACCAGTGCCAATCGTGTACCGGGAACAGCCAATCTCACAAGCTGTGTAATCCAGCAATGTACTCCTGCTCGTCCTCTTTTTCTCCACCTCATCCCCCGTCTTCGGGCCACCCCATTCAAACACTTTTGGGAACCAGCCGGACATCTCCCACAGCTTCCAGAAGCTTTGCAGGCCTTGTCGTCCCCATCTTCGTCCTCATACTCCTCCTCAGACACGGGGGGGCGCTCGCGCGCCCACATCGAGCAAATTGGGCTGGACTAGTTTGGGATGATTCAAGAGGCTTCCGCCATTCCGCCGACCTCTAGACGAAGTGAGGCCTTGTGGACGTCTTGGTGAGCGTCTTGCGCGCTGGTTCAAGACGCGTGCTGGGTGCTTGCTGGCTGTTTCTGGGGTGTCAGAGTTTCCTGTGCGCTTGCTGGCCGTTTCTTGGACGCTGTCGCGCGCATGGGATGCCTTCAAAGGTCTGGGTGTGTGGAAGGAGTGACCACCGCGCAGTTGCTACTCTACGCATGGGGCTAAATCATCCCGCGCTTCTCTGGAGGGTGCACTGAAATATGTTGCGCGTCGCGCATGAAGCGAAATGCTCCCGGCCGGAGCCACGCCGCGGATGGTTGATATAAATTTCTCTTTTATGGATTCGGAGAATGAGGGGGGAGGAGGAAAAGGATCAAATAGATAACGACGACGGTGAGAGGAAGGAAGAAAAGGAGGAGGAACGAGTCGGTTTGTAATATTGTCTGGGCTTCGTTTGAGGCCCCCCTCAAGAAGCGGGGGGGTGTCCTTGGGGATTCTCGGAAGTCTTCGGGGGGCCTCATTTTGAGCATGTTTAAAGCCTCCTGGAGCTTGTGGGGGCATGTTCGGGGCCTGCTGGCGGCCCGGGTGGCGGCCTCTTGGAGCTGTGTCGAGGCTCCGGGAGGGTTTGGGGGGGCGCCCCTGGGTGGTTTTTTGGGGGCTTCTTGGAGCCAGTTGGTGGTTTTGGGAGTCATTTTTGGGGGGAGGGCTCCTCGGGCCTTTGCGGTTTTCCCCCTCTTGGGCATTTCTTAGGGCCACACTCAAATGGTTTTTGCCGTCTTGGGGGCCTCTTGGGCCGTCTGGGGGCCCTCCTTGGCCGTATCCTAGCCGTTTGGAGGGTCTCTTGGGCCGGCTTGTGTCAGCCTGCGGGCCTCCTTGGCCGTCTTGAGCGAACAGACGCCAGAGAGCCGAAAACGCGAGAATCATGCAAACAGATTATGGGGAGTCCATGTTTATTGCATCTTGAGGTCCTCTGGGAGGTCTTCTTGTGGTTTTTTCAGCGTCTTCGGTCGTCTTGAGACTATCCTGGGTGTTCTTGAGGCCCTCCGGCGTATTGGAACTCGTTCGGAGCCATCTAAGAATCTTAAATCGCATCTTGGGATGTTGGCGGGCCACGGGATGATTTGGGGGTCCGGAGCTCTCAACGCAAGTAGTCGTATGGATTTCCAGCCATGGGTCGTTTTTGTTGCCAACCATGCTGTGGTGTTGGGTCCTCCTTTTGAAGAAAGCGCACCCCGCGTCCTTGTTCCTCTCCTATCCTCCTCCCTCCTCACATCCTTGCCGCCTGCCTCCGCATGCCCATGTTTCGGCACACCCCTCACACGTTTCGTGGCCCCATAGAGAACGCTACCGAATGCCCCAGTGGCCATGTTCGCATGTGGCCGCCCCGCCCATTTCGGCGTAACCCTTACACCTTTCGTGGCCCGCTAAGGAGCTCCACCTAAGGCCCCAACGGCCATGTTCGCATGTGGCCGCCTTACCACCCCTCACACGTGTCGCGGCCCCGTAGGGAGGAAGGTCCCACTGGCAAAGTTCGCATGCGGTTTCCCATCCATTTCGGCACACCCATCACACACTCCGTGGCCTCCTGGGGAGCACCACCGAAAGCCCCAGTGGCAAAGTTCGCACGCGGGTACTCCCAATTTCGGCACACCCATCACACGCTTCGTTGCCCCATAGGGGGCTCAACCGTGTGCCTCAGTAGCAACCTTCGCATGCGTTTCCCCGGCAATTTCGGCACACCCCTCACACGTTTCGTGGCCTCATAGGGAGGTCCACCGAAGGCGATACCCACAACGACGGTATCCACAACTGCACATGGTTGGGCCCTTCGCCAGGATACTTTTGGAGGGGCCCAGGAACCGACC
The DNA here is from genome assembly GCA_963575745.1 of Prorocentrum cordatum. NCBI lineage: Eukaryota > Dinophyceae > Prorocentrales > Prorocentraceae > Prorocentrum > Prorocentrum cordatum. The sequence continues at coordinate 1,308,773 of CAUYUJ010015282.1, forward strand.
TGGGGGTCCGGAGGTCTGAGCTCAGAAGACTGGGCCCTCGTTTTTTTTGCCAAGACGTCGCAGGTCGGACAGTGCGGACACATATTCGCGCGGTCTTGATGCAGGTGACAGTCAACCCGCATAGTAAGGATGAGCGATTTTCCAAGGTTGCCCTTGCATCCTTCCACTTCGGCCCATCCTTGGCCGCTTTCGCTGGCCATGCCCCGCCCGCAAAGTGCTGACATGGCCTTCCAAGGCCATGACATCCTGACCGCGCGTCCTTATTGCACGCGTTACCTGTGTGGACTCTTGTTTCGACAAGCTGTTGCCGCGGGGAGGAAACATGCCCTCTTCCGAGGTGGTGGGCGCCTACAACGAGCAGATCAGGGCGGCGGCCGCAGCCTGCGAGGGCGCGAAGTACGCGCCCTTCGCGGAGGCGCTAGGCCCAGCCTTGCCGCGCAACGGCGGCGGGGTGCCGTTTGACGCCTCGACGGCCGGTTTCGGGCGCTTCGTGCGCGAGATGGTGTGGCACAGGGCCCGAAGGCCTCCCCCTCCTGCCTGCTCGTTTTCGTTTCCCTGCTCATGCTTCTTTGCAGTTCCTCTTCGCCCCGGGTCATTCCGTGGTCGCCGTCGTGCCCCTCGAGCTCGAACTCTTCGACCTCGCAGGCGGCACAAACTGCTTTTTGCTTACGACTGTCCTCGGGCCGCCCGTGCTCGCTGCGGAGGTTGTCTGCTCCTTCTGCTCCAGCCCGGGCGTGGCGCATGCTCTTATTCGGGGGCCGGGCAGCGCGCGGGAGAGCTCAGCGCTGCCCTCGCCTGAGCGCCGCACAGAATGTTGCCGAAACGTGCGCCCCGTCGCCGCGCACGTCATCTGCTGCTCGCCAATCCGGCTTGGGAGCGGGGCCGACCGCGAGAGACTAAGCCTCGCTCTCACCTAGGTGCCGCGCAGAGATAGCCCTCAAGCTGTGCTTCGGCTTGGGCGCGGCGCATGGTTTCCACCCGCCGATTCCCGCCGAGGGCTTGCACCAAGGAGGCAACGCTTTGAGAGCACGAGTGCTTTAACACATGACACGCTGCGTGCGGAGAGCCCGCTATCCACTCCTTGTCTCAGATGGGGTCGGAGTAGATGGGGTCGGAGGATCGCGCCGCATCGCCGATGCATCGGCGATGCGGCTCGATGCGGAGCCCGACCTGCTTCACGTCGACGTTGCCGATGCATCGCCGACGTCGACGATGCATCGCCGTTGCATCGCCGATGTGTCGGCTGTGCATCGCCGATGCATCGCCGACGCATCGCCGACGTATCGGCGAGGCGGCGCGATCCTCCGACCCCATCTAGCCCGATCCTATCTAGGAGGCGTTTTTTTTTGTCTGAACTCACACACACACACACTTGTTGGGCGTCAGCGGGCAGGCGCAGCGCCATGCCGTCCGAGCAGTAACGCGGACGCGCGCGCTGGCAACGAAGGAAGCGGCAAGGCCCTCATGGGGGCAGCGGCAGGGCCTCCAGGCCCCTCTAACAACACACTTGTTTTGTCAACGGCGAGGCGGCGAACTCCGCTCCAGCGAGAAGCTAACTAGCGAATTGGCCGGCGGGGACAGAAGGGGGGGGACGTCCGAGAGGAAGGAAGGGACGTTCAGATGTCGAAGAGTTCGACGATGAGCAGCCAGGGGGGCGCTCCAAACACACACACACACACAAACAAACAAACAAACACACACACACATGCCATCCATCCCGCGCCCTGTCGATTTCTCTGCTGCCCACTGCCAGTGATCTTTACTGGTGGACGCCATCTTACTTCGGATTGCACCCACGCGCCACAACCGATCATGATGCTTGGGTGCGACGGCTTTCCCGTTTCCGCTCTCGGGCAACATTGTCCCACGCCGTGTTCGCTTCGCGCAGGAATTCGAGTATCAAATCGGCCATGTTTTTTGAACCTTGTCGTGTGGGGATTTTGCCTTTTGAACCTTTTGAACCAACCTTTTGAACCTCGGCCATCGCGTCGACGGTAGTTCTTCCAATGTTATGGGAAGGGATGGAAGCGGGTTGGGCCCGCAGCCTCACTGAGCTGTCTACGTATAGCTTCTCAAACTCATTTTGCTGCTCTTGCTGCTGATCCTGCTCTCCTCCTTTTTTCCTCCCGCCCACTCCTACTTGCTTCTAGCGTTTTTACCACCACTTCCATTATGCTACCACCGGTCCGCGAGCTCACACAAGCGCCTCCGCGATCGTCACTTGACCACGCCAGGCTACTGGCAGCATGCCGCCAGCGTTGGACACGAGAGGACGCAGCAAGCAGCGTGCTCCCAAGCAGTCAACCTCTTGACGCGCGGGAGGACTGTAGACGATTCAATCGGGTCGACGGGTGTGAATACAAGACGATTGTAAAGTCCAGGATGCCCGCCGTTCGCAGCAAATTCGCCCAACGGGAGATCATGTACCAAGACTGTCTTGATAACACTTCGTACTGTTATAACTCCCACTCCCGTTCCCACTCGTACTACCCCTGTTCTTATTCATAATCGTAAGTATTCCTGCTCATCCTCATCTCCCCGTGCTTCTCCCCATTTTACTTCTCGGCACCTTTACCCACTCCCGTGCTCCTCCCATCTGCTCCTTCTTCCTCCTGTTCCTGCTTCTCCTCTCCACCCTTTGGTCGTCCTCTCCCTCCCCTCCCTGAGGGAAGAGTGACGGAGGGGGAAGGGAAGGGCGAAGGACGAATCAAGGTATAGCATCCGAACGGGATGGAAACTAGCCGATCGGACGATATGAAGGGCAGCAGCTCAGAGGGCCGCCACCAGGTGCACGCCGAAGGCGAGCACCATGAGCGGAGGAGGGGGGAATGGGGGCCGACCATGCGCGCAAGCGGCGGGAATGGAACCACCCCCACCCCTGCTGCACCCTTCTCCGCTGCTGGACGGCCTCCTCGCCCCGATGGGGCGAAGGCCGTGGCGACGATCTCCAGCAGCAGCTTGCTGTCGTCGCCCGAGAGGTCGTGGGCGCCCGCCGCCTGGATGAGGGCGCGGGTGTCGTCGGGAGGGGCCCCCAACCGCGAAGCCAGGGCCGCCCTCTGCGCCGACAGCGTGGCCTCGCCGCGGGACACCAGCGCCGCCAGCACTGGGTCCGCCGCGATGGAAGCCGCGCTCGCCGCCGGCGCCGTGAGCTCCGCGGGCACCGCCGCCGCCTCAAACAACCACCGCCGCGCCAGGGGCGTCGGCCCACTCGTCGTCGATGCTGGAGGCGTCGGCGTGCGCGCCAGCCCCGACCTCCCTCCCGTCCCCCACCATGTGGGCAGCGCCATCAGCAGCGGGCCCGCCACGTCGCGCGCGGCGGCGGCGCCTCCGAGGCGCGGCAGCGCCTGCAGGAGGCTCGGCCGCCGCGGGCGCGGCAGGAGCTGCTGCGGCCGCCTCCCCACGAGGCGGTAGGGCTGCGGCAGGCGGGCGAAGCTGCGCGGCCTCGAGCTCCGCCACCGCCGCGCGGCAGGTCCCCCCAGCGGCCCAGCGGCGCGCAGCAGGCGGCAAGCCGCTGGCGTGCGCCGCGAGAGGCCCGCCGCCGCGTGAATCGGCAGCGCCGCCCCACGGGCGGCAGCCAGCGCGTTGTGCAGCTCGCGCTGCATCTGCGGCGCCATCCGCTCCAGGGACAGAGGCGGGCGGCGAGCGCGGCCCTGCGGCAGATTTTGGGAATGGCAAGATGGCTCGGAGGGGGCAGGGAGGGAAGGCGGAGCAGTGGGAGGTGGGAGGGCGGAGAGGGAGGAGTCCAGGAGGAGGAGGAGGAGGCGGAGGAGGAGGAGGAGGAGGAGGGGGAGGAGGAGGAGGAGGAGGAGAACGAAGAGGAGGAGGAGGAGGAGGAGGAGGAGGAGGAGGAGGGAGGAGGAGGAGGAGGGGGAGGAGGGGAGGGCGAGGCCTCCGCCCTCCCCCTCTACCGCCCCCCCGCGCGACGCAGGGCGATGCCCGCCGCCCCCTCGCTGGACCAGCTTGCCCAGCGGCGCGGCCGCCGGGTGACGCACGACGGGGTCCACCTGACCGAGGCGAGCGCGGCGGTCCTCGCGGACGTGGTGGCCGCCGCGCTCGGCCCGGGCTGACAAGGGGCCCGGGTTGAGTTGCTGCGAGGAAGGCACAGGGCGAGTCTTGGCCTCCAAGATGGGGTCGGAGTTGATAGGGGTCGGAGGATCGCGCCGCACCGCCGATGCATCGGCGATGCTGTGGAGTTCGATTTTCTCCACGCCCACGTTGCCGATGCACCGCTGACGTCGCCGATGCATCGCCGATGCGGCGCGGTCTCCGGCCCCATCCAGGAGGCCTCTATCTAATGGCATTCGGCCCATCCCGCCACCACGCCTGGGTTGTAGGTATGAAGCCTAGTGGATGTTTGTTGGGATCTCGTGGGCGGGCCTCTCGGGGGCCTCTGGGAGGTGGTTTGGAGGCCTGTTGGGGGCCGTTTGGGGGCCTCTTGGGGCCCCTTCTGGGCCCCTTGAGGGCCTCCTGGGGGCCTCCTGGGTGGCCCTCTGTTCTGGTCCCTCGGCTGCGAGCCGAGGCCGCCTGGCACGGCCCGCTCCGAGCCGGCGCGCCGGCAGCGCTGGCGCGGGCGGCCAAGGGTCGGGCGACGTATGGAGCTGTGTGCGATCTCGGATCGGCGGCGAGAGCCGCGGTCGTCCCAGGCTGAGCGATCCGCGCGGGGCGAGAGGCCGTTGGGGTGACAGTCGTTAGTCGGCGGCGAGCGAGGGGGGGGAGTGAGATGGGGAAGGCCCTCTCAGAAGGCGGCGGGGCTCATCAGAGGCCCTCGCGCCTTCTGAGATGTGTTCTGTTTTCCGGGGAAGGCTCAGGTAACTTCTCAGAAGGCCGGGGGACTTCCGAGCCTTTTGAGAAGGCCCGCCCCTCCTCATTCCTCCCCCCGGACTCGGCAGCTCTCGGAGCTGCCGAAAGCCGCGGTCGTTCCAGGCTGAGCGATGAGCGCGGGCACGGGTAGCGTCAGGGGGGGGGGGCGGTCAGGAGCTTTTGCGTAGCGTGTCGCCTCGGCGTCCCTGGCGACACACTATGCCTTGTGAGTTGTTCACGTGTCGCGCCGCCCCGCGGGGCGGGAGGTCGTCAAAAGCTTGGGACGTTGACGATTCGGGGCCGATCGGGCCGAGAAGTGGATACAGCGTGTCGCGCCAAAGCGTGGTGGGCTAGATCCGGCGGAGCGACACGCGATCCCAAAGTTCCCACCCAGTGGCTCAGGAGGGGACGCATCGACCTCCAATCGCTTCTACTCATCGCTGATAAGGGGCCCGATAGAGCACCCCGCGCAGGAACGTGGGGGTTCACTGTCGGGTCCTGTCGCCGATCTATCGGCGATGTATCGCCGACTCCAGCTCGATGCTTCCCCCCCTGAGCTGCCCCCCCCCCCCCTGTTTTCCCCCTCGGACCAGCTCCCGCGTCGTCGCGACGCGAGCCTGCCGTACTCGAGCAAGGCTGGTGTGTGTACAGCAGCACCGGCCCCCTGCCCCGCGTGCACGTGCTGCCGCTCTTCCAGTTTTCGCCAGCCTCCGGGAAGGTGTCGGGCCCAGCCGGGGGCGCGGGCCGCCAGCCGGCGGCCGAGGGGCCGCGCGCTCGCAGACCTCTTGCGCCCTTTGGGCGGCGAGAAGAAAACGTGTGGTCCGTTCCGCCCCAGACATCAGGGGTTCTGAACAGAGTCCTTGCAGCCTGTCTTCTGCAGTGTCACCGTCTGAGCCGAATTTTCTGGCCTCGAGTCCATCCAAGAGAGGCTTGGCCCTGGGGATGCGGTCGAGGGCTCAGGGAGCCCACCTGAGTAAAGTAGACCACGACGTCGGAAGCTTGGGTCCATCTGATCCATGCTCCCTCTGATCCCTCCTCATCCCTACCACATCCCCTAATCATTCCTGATCACCCCCGTCCACGCTTCTGCAACCAGTTACCTATCTTCGCTCCGGTTCCCCCTCTCCCCTCGTACTGGTTGGACGGACTGAACCGTTGGTGCAACACATCAGCTCGAATCATGACGCAAGCGAGTGTTTAACGCAACCACGTAATTCCAAAGAGCTCGTGGCTACTAAAAAATGCGACGCGCGGAGTCATGGAAGTGCACCGTGGTGCACAAGAGAGTTGGTTTTGGAGTTAGCGGAGAAACATGATACGAATCGCAGTGTGCCCAAAACGATGTCGCGATTGGTCTGATGATGTGGGTTTGTGTCAGGCGCGCAGTATGATGCACAAAATGCACTGCGCGCCGAATATGTTAGTGAATCTGGGATTGATCACATGTTGATTCCTAACGCTTGCATGGAGAGGGCGTTTAGCAAACCAGTGGGCGCAGCAAATGATCATTGAGTAGCGAGATAACGCAGGGTGAAGAAGCCAGAAACCATGAATCGTCCGATTCGATCGCGTCCATGGAGTTTTTTCACACATGGGAGAGTGAAGTGAAGTTCTTTCCCATAGGATCTGCAATTTTAGTTTGGTCGCCAGCAGGACATGATATTGAAGCGTCGCATGAGTGTGAGAGTGTGCATGCACAGTGCGCGTAGGAATTGGGTGTTGCCTTCCAGTATCACTATTGTTTCGGGCGCAGCCTGGTTGTTTTGTGTTTCCGTGAGGTGCCTTTACCGGCCGGTTGGCTGATTGAGTGATTGGCCCATTGAGTTGATTGTTCGCGGTCGTTAACAGGCCGTTATTTTCTTGGCGGCCGAGTGCGCAACACACAAAGTATGCAGCCAATAGCCCTTTCAAGCTGGCCGGCCGACGCACAAACTTTGGCGGTACAGTGGCAAGCCGCTCCATGTTCGGCAGCCAACGGCACAACATATGGCACAACCAATTGCGCAACCTATGGACGGCGCAACCCTTGGCGAAACTTGTGGCCCTAACCCATGGACGGCGCACCACGTGCAGTAGCGCAACCCATGGATGATGCAACCCATGGCGGATCAGGAAGCAGCCACACGTTGACACGGGGAAAATCCATGAGGAGAAAGCCGACGGAGATCCAAGAAGTGAAACAAGAGAATGGTGAGAGTGAAAAAGGCACAGCAGCACTGCGTAGGATAACAGGGGAATGTGATGGGTACTAAGGAGGGTCATAGGGAGGAGTGGGAGGCGACTGGAAGAGGAACGACCAGAGGAGGCATGAGGAGGCCGATGAGGATGAGGAGGGGCGAGGAACTAGGAACGTGGAGGAGGAGGAGGAGGAGAAGGAAGAGGAGGAGGAGGACGACAACGACGATGACAACGACGAGGTCAACGAGCAGAAGGAGGAGGTTGGAGAAGACGAGCGAGGACGCATGGGGAATTGTGAGAGGCAGGAGCAGGAAGGACAGGAGGAAGGAATAGGAGGAGGCAGTCTGAGGGACGAGAAGGTCTGAGAATGGGGGGTGGGACAGGACGAGAAGGGATGAGGCGAACGGAGGAAGGAGTTGCGCCGACGAGCGTTGCGAAGGAAGCAGAGGACGAGACAGGGTAATACGGAAGGACGGGAATTGGGGGTTGAGTAAAGCGGGGACGAGAGTGAGGACGAGATGGACAGGGAGGGGCGGAGGCATGGAGCGGAATACGGAGGAGGGAGGAGGGAGGATGAGGCAGGAGGACAGAGGGGGAGGGGGACAGGAGGATGAAGCAGGAGGGCGACAAAGGAGCACTTAAGAGCGAGAGAGGCAGATGAGAAGGGGCGGTGATGGAGCATGAGAAGAAGGAAGAGGTGGAGTAAGGAAGGAGTTGCAGAGGGTGGGCGAGGAAGGATTGGGAAGAGTAAGGGAAGGCGAAGGGAGGGTATGGTAAAATTAGGTGATGTACCTATATACATGTACATCTATATATAGAACAGGAGGAGTGGAAATAAGGAGGCTCACCACGGGAGGAGAGGGGTATGATAAGAGGGAACGGGGAGGAGCAGGGGTGACGGATGTGGTCGGAGCAGAGCAACTGCGCCAGTGGAGGGAGGAGAGACATCAGATGGGGGAGGCGAGGCGGATGTTGTGCACAGTGTGGGTCAGGCTTGTCAGGTTACACGAGCCAGCGTGCCCCGCACATTCCCACCATCCTTCCCGTCACAAAAGCATCACTGGTGGCAAAACTTGGCATTGCGATTGGAATGCGTTCCCACCCAACGAACGGAAGGCGCTCGCGCGCGGTCCCGCTCCCGACGATTTGACGAGGAAAAAAAGGCGGGCCGTGCACGTGCGGTAGCGATGCTTCAGGACATTACTGCGCTGCGTTGTGGCGAGCGGCCAAGTTTCTGACGAGCGCGGCGGAGACGAAGCAGGCGCCGCGCCGAAACAGCACTGCCTCTTTCACGCGCAACCTGTGCAGCGCTTGGGCGAGAACAGCATTTCGCCCGCTCTCGCGCGGCCCCGCTGCCGCTGTCGCAGTCATCCGCCCCTATGCGGGAGCGCCACTTTGAGGCGAAACGTGCTCGGCGCCGAGGCGAGCGCGACATTCTCAAGATGATGCGCTGTGCCCCAGTGGGGGGCTCAATTTTCAGGATCATGGGCGCGGCGCCGAGGCGAGAGAGACATTTCATCCTTTCGCGCGCGATGTGCTTCCCGTCTCATTCTCAACGTCGATGCAAACGCAGATTCGCGATGTCGCGACGCAGGTTGCAATGTCGACGCCAAAGCGGCAACGTTGAAAGGAAACTCGTAGAATGTGTGTTCGTTGTGGATGGGTAGGGTGGGGCCTTCCCGATGGGGGGGTCTTCTGGCCAGGTAGCCGAGTAGGACAATCACAGCAAAAAGGAATGAGGGTATGAGAACCATGGATGAGGATTGCCAAGGCGACGATAAGGAGGTTCAGTAGGAGAGGCGAGAGGAGCAGGCGAAGGAGGGGGAGCAGGAGGTAAAGGGGGCTGCGAAGGTGAAGGAGTCAGAGGTCGAAGGATGCCTCGAGGTGAGAAGGCAGAGGACGAGGATGAGGACGCTGAGGAGGGAGGAATGAGGAGGAGGAGGAGGAGGAGGAGGAGGAGGAGGAGGAGGAGGAGGGGGGAGGAGGGGGAAGGAGGAGGAGGAGAAGGAGGGGTAGGACGGAAGAGTGACCAGGGAGCATGCCTTAGGGAGCAGGAGCGAGAAGGGTACAGAAAGCACGGAGCGGGACGTAGGGAGCCAGGAGCAGTTCTGTGATGAGGATTGAGGTTCAGCAAGAGGCGGAGTAGGAGAAGGACAATGATCAGAGGAGGAACAGGTACCGATACCGCTACCGTTCCTTCGTGTTCGCCTGTTTGGGCCTCCTGGGATGCCCTCGTCGCCACCGCTGGATCCGTCTCGAAGTCCTGGTCAGAACGCACCCTGGGAGAGGTCTGGGAAGCAGCGGCCTCGGTACCTCCTGGTTCCCCCAGTGGAGTCAGGAGGACGACGGCGCGGCGATGATCACGCAGGAGGCGGAGTAGGAATGTGCGGAATGTGAGGCAAGGATCAGGAACAGCGAAGCCGCCGTCGGCGTCGTCGACGTCGTCATCGTCGTCGTCGTTGATGTCGTCGTCGTCGACGTCGTCGTCGTCGTCGTTGTCGTCATCGTCGTCGACGTCTTCGTCGTCGATGTCGACGGCGCCGGCGACCACGACGAGGCCGCCCCCCCTGCGGAGGAGCGCGCTAAGGAGAGCCCAAAGCTCCTGTGCCTGGCCCGGCTGCTCCCCGCGCTCCGCGACCGGGGGCGGCGGACGCTCGTCTTCTCGCAGGGGCCGCGCATGCTGGACCTCGTGGAGGCGGGCGAGGGCGCCAGCGACGGCGACGACGACGACGAAGACGGCGACGACGACGACGAGGACGACGACGTCGGCGACGACGAGGACGGCGACGACGAGGACGGCGACGACCACGACCACGGCGACGACCACGGCGACGACCAGGACGACGACGACGACGACGACGACGACGACGACGGCGACGACGACGACGACGACGACGACGACGACGACGACGACGACGACGACGGCGGCGGCGGCGGCGGCGACGACGACGACGACGACCGCAGCGGTGGCGGCGGCGCCGACGCCGCGGCAGCGCCGACAACCGCGGCGCTGGCGGCGACGGTTACGCCGGCTTCGGGGGCGGTGGCGGCAACGGCGGTGGCGAGGGCGACGGTGACGGCGGCTCTCGGCGACGGCGGCTGCGGCCGTGGCCGCGGCTGCGTGGCGGTGGCGTGCCGCAGGAAAACGTGTAGGTCTGAGCTTTCGGGTGTGTTCGGGGACTCCTCGAAGCTCTTCGGAGGTCTTCCGGGGTGGCCTCGCAGGAGGCGTTCGATGTCTCGGCGGATTCTCTTGATTCTCTGGGGTTGGTAGCGGGGGTAAGAGTAAGAGTAAGAGTCAAGTTCGCCAGGTCGAGCGAGTCAGAAGGCCCCGCCTATTTCAATCCTCCCTCGCACAACATATGAATACATTGTGGCATCACTCGTTCCCACTTCGCAAACGGAAGGCGCTCGCGCACGGCCTTGCTTCCGACGACTTGGCGAAAAGAACATTACGCGGGCCGCACAGCGGCGGGAGCGGCAAAACTTCCGATGGGCGCCGCGAAGAGCACGCTGACTCAGCATTGCCACTTTCGCTCAAAAGCTGCGCGGCGCTCGTGCAAGGTCGGTATTTCGCCCGCTCTCGCGCGGCCCCGCTGCCGCAGTCGGTTTCACGAGATTCGGCGAGCGAGCCATGCGCCGCGCCCGCGCGCGATCGCCACTTCCGACCGCTTCCGAGCGAAATCGGCGCGGAGCTTGGGCGAGGGCGACCAGTCGCCCACGCGTGCAGGGCCCCCCCCCAAATGGGAGAGTTAGAAGTACGTTCCGCTTCGAGGGGGGGGCGCCACTTTCAGGCGAACTCTGCGCGACGCCGGTGCGAGAGCGGCATTGTCGTCCGCTCGCGCGTCGGCGAAATTGCTTAGGAAAACTGTGCGCCGCGCCCAAGCGGGAGTTCGATTCTCCAGGAAAGTGAGCGCGGTGCCGAGGCGATTGCGATACGTCTGCCTTTCGCGCGGGATGCGCGCTGCGTCTTTCTCCTGCCACGCATTTTGCAGCGTCGACGACAGAATGCCCAATGATGAGAAGAAACACATGGATGTTGCATGGCTTTTTGGCAGGTCGGATGGGACGTCCCGTATGTGGCCCCAATTGGCCGGCAAGGTAGCAGAGTAGGAATAGATGTGCCAACAAGGACTAAGGACAAGAGCCCCAGGACAGTGCCCAAAAGAATATGACATCAGCAAAGAAGCCCCTTCTGGCCGTTTTTGGTTTGCTCGGTCTTGTTGTCCACCCCCGGCCACGAACCACCCAATGACCAGCCCGGATGGGGTGGCCCTAGCAAGGCATGTCTGACCCAGCCCCAACAGTTGTTGGTCTGCGCACATGCAGCGGGCAGCGCAGAACCACACATTCACATCCAGATGATACCAAAGGCAGTGGGACCCATGCATTCTGAAAGACATCACTTAATGTCTGTTCTGGTGTCAGCTGAACTTTGCGACAGATCGTCCACCCACATGCGATAAGACATGCGCGCGTGGGAGGTTTTTATCTTGGCTTCAATCCTCGTGTAATGCTAGACGTTGCCAGAGAAGGACTCGCTGACCCCTCCTAGCTGCCCCAGCGCCCTCGGCGCCATACATGCGGAAATGTCCCGAAACATCATGACGGGTGGAAGCCTTGTTTCAAAGAAACCCGCATCAACATGCCCCGTTCTGATTCATCACGTAATATGTTGATGCCCATGTTGTTGTGGCCGTAGGGAGCCTCAAGGGCCCAAGCCACTTCCTGTTACAGAGTACGGTGAACCGCCTCCTTCAACGAAGCATTTCCAGCAACTGCAGCGTCCCACTCCGACTCTACGTGCTGGCTCCATTGCCGAACGTAGCCGTCTCGAATCAGCGACCACAGCCGGCCTAGAAACGAAACCAGGCTTATAATTCGGTCGCCGCTCAGCTTCTTTGGCACACGCTTTCCGATGATAAGCTGCGCCTGGAGGGGCCACAAGCAGCTCAGCGATCTCCGTCACCGCTTCTATAGGGATGCCTTCCACATCGATCGGCGTCATTAGATTGGTTCCCGTGCATGTGTTGGCCTTCATCTGATGGGTTGCCCGCCTGACCTCGTCAGCGGTGATGGGGGTCGAGGGGCTCCATCTCGGCCGCCTCACGCGCCGCTGAGAAGCCCTCCGCCATCTGCTCCTTATCCAGTGCGTGCGGCGCCCACACCTGCTGCCACTGCCGACCCTTGCGTCCCTGATGTCCTTGGGATGGACTGTGGCCGCCTTGCTACCCTCGATGAGCTCCAGAGGAGACACCGGCTCCTCCGTCATATCCCCACACTGGACTGCTGCGTGACCTAGCTCTGGAGCTCGGCGGCGGACTCAGGCACCGCTCGAAGTTGTCCTCGCGTGGCCAACTTCGTAGCCTGTTCCACGAATGGCTCGAGCACGGGATCGCCGAGGCTCTGAAGACCGAGCATCATTTCGGCCCACAACTCCTGCGCGCCGTTCTGTCTCTGACGATGCTTCTCCGCCTGACTCAGCGGCGATGCTACACGCTTTCACCAGCAGGCCACCTGATCACGCAACGGAGCTGACGAGACTTCGTAGACTGATGAACCTCCTCATGAATGAATTTGCTGCCGTTATCTTGACTGGAGCTGGCCGGTTTTGGCACGCTGTGGCGAGACCACATTGTTCTGTCACATTTTCACACCACGTAGAGTACCATGAACATGTGGTGAAAGGAGTTGGCTTGGATTGAGCCGATCAGCTACGGAGGCGAGGTACAGAGGGGCATGTTATCAACCTCTCAGGTCTGAAATGGGACCGAGGCTCGATTATGCCGCCAACACTTTACTGAAAGAGATAATTCGGGCTCAAACTACAGGGACGGGTCTTCCAGTGTCGTTTTTTTTCAAGTTGGGGGGCGCACAATCGCTGGGAGGGTTATCGATCGTGCCGACTCCGTCAGACATTCTAATCGGATCAAGTTAAGCAGCCAGAGCCGATCACGAAAAGGACTCATGCTCTTGTTTCTGGGGGCCTTATTTGGACAGCACAGCGCCCTCACCGTCGATCAAGGACCGACTGCTGGTGATAAAGTCGGACATAAACTTGCTTCTTGACTCCAGGGATCGTCTTCCTCGGGCCACTCGCCAATTACATCCTCATCGTCCGAAGGGAAAGCTGCGTCAGCCTCCTTAACTCAGTGAAGTAACAAGACCGACGTTCAGCTGTCACTGCAGCCTGCAAAGCTCTCTCAGCGTTGGCTCTCGACGTCTTGGAATCCCCCTCTCCGGCAACGCGCAGGGTCTCGTGATTTGGGAAGCCGAGCAGGAGCTTTCAGCCGACGGGTGATGGGTTGCTTGCCGCTGCTCCGAAGGTGATGATGAGGGCGATGTGCGGTCGCCAAGGTACGTCCAACACTGCCTGGCACCCAGCACCATAGGGCACCGCCGACTCCTTCATGATGACGTAGTCGACTGGGGAGAGGGAGGAGCGCGAGGCGAACGTAGAGGCAAGGACGATGCAGGGGCCGCAGGGAGGGAGGGGCCTAGAGGAGAAGTGGAGGGCGACGGAAAGGAACGATAAGGAAGGGGCGAAGGATGAGAACGGGGAGGAGGAGGAGGAGGAGGCGGCGGCAGCAGGGTGGCACGAGGAGGGACGGGGGAGGTATGAGGAGGGATGTTGGGGAGGAGGAGGAGGAGGAGGAGGAGGAGGAGGAGGAGGAGGACGTGGAGGAGGACGTGGAGGGAAGGGGGACGAGGAGGGAGGAGAACGACGAGGAGGAGGAGGAGGAGGAGGAGGACGACGACGACGAGGCCAAGTACGACGACAAAGAAGAGCAGGAGGAGGAGGAGAGGGGGGAGATTAGGGAGAGTATGCAGCAGGAGGAGAATGCGGCAGAGAAGGACGTTGCGGAGAAAGCGGAGGAGGAGAGTACGGAAAGCGGAGGAGAGGAGGGTGTGACGAGGAGCAAGAGAAGCCGCAGAAACAGGGACAGGAATCGGAGGGGGAGGAAGAGGCGAGAGAGGAGCAGCAGGACCAGGATTAGGAGAAAGAGACGGATCAGGGTGGGGGGACTGGATAGGAGGAGAGGGGTGGGAATGGGAGAGGGAAGGTGCTTCCGCCTCTCCGATGTCCCCCAGTTTCTCTCGTAGTCTCGCCCTGTTCCTCCGTATCTTGTCCTCTCGGATGGGAACGTCGTTTGATGTTCGTCCCCGTGCACCTCCGAGCAGCAGGCCCACATCCTCAAGAGGTACGGGCTTGGCTACCTCCGAATGGACGGTCAGACTGCCACCAAGAGCCGCGACGACATAGTGCGGAGGCCGACGGCGCCAGATCGTGTGGGAGGGAAGTTTCCACCGTCTCGCATCTATGATTCCGCCTCCGCGATCTTCTGTATCGTTTTGTTGATCGTTCCTCGTCTCGCGCCTGCTTCTCTCGTATCGTCCTCGTCCTCCTCCTCCTCCTCCTCCTCTTCCTCCCCATCCTCATTCTCATGATCATCCCCCACCTCCTCTCCTCCCATCCTGCCCTGCGGCGGCGGAGCAGTGGAGGTGGAGAGCACAGCAGCGAATCCCGAGATCACTATTAGAGACCAGGTGTATGTCTCTATCTCGCCTCCATATGCGGCATTATCCTCATTGTTGCCGTCATCCTGCTCCTCTCTTTTCTCATCGTCCTCAGCCCCCCTCCCCATCAATATCACGGCATTATCCTCGTTCCTCCTCCTCCTCCAGGAGCCATCCTCCCCCCCCCAGCGCGGTGGGGAGAAGAGGAAGATGAGAGAGTCCGAAAAGGAGTAAGAGAAGAAGGAGGAGAGGGAGAGAGGGAGAGAGGGGGAGAGAGAGAGAGAAGATGATAAGAGAGGGAGAGAGAGGGGATAGAGGGAGAGAGAGAGACTGAGAGACAGAGAGAGAGGGAGGAGGGAGGAGGGAGGAGGGAGCCTCCCGCAAGCTGCTTCTACCCGCATAACAGAACAACCTTGCTACAGGCGCCGAAGCTGGCTGCAATGTCCAGTAGAGAGTTGGTTACATACGGCATGTGATTGCATTCTCGCCTCACGCAACGACATGTAGCTCCTTGTCCTGGGTCACATGACTCCCCCATTCCACAATTCGGTTGCGCAAGGTTTGGTAGCTGTTGCAGTCCTCTGGCTGAGATCCGGAGGCTCAGGATGTTTTTGGGAATTGCAGGTTCAAGTGGTTGTTAAGCGCCTGTGTTCGCGCGGGTCTGACTACACCAATCGGCCGATGCAGTCATTGGTTACCGTTGGTCAGAATGTTTGGATATGTGAGTGGGAGGTTGTCTTTACCAAGGCCGTTTTACGTAGATCATGTGGGGGCGAATCTGCTCAACCTGTGGGCAGAGGTCCAAGATATCCTGGACGGTGTACCCCAACAGCGAGCTACCAGGCGGGCGCAGAGGCACTTATAGTGTCGCGCCAAGGCCGCACAGACGTGGGGTATTGTCCCCAAAGTGGGAGTTGCCCTTGCCTCTGACGTTCGACGATCGGTGAAGACAGCAGTCGGCCCAAATTAATGGTTCTGGTCGTCACGTCGGGATCCCATTGGCTTGTCGCCCACAGATGTGTATGGCCGCATGCTTGTCGCACCTTCATTCACCAACCGTTCCTGGTACCAATCGCATCGGCATGTCCGACTACGCCAGAGCACTTTCATGTCGCCCCTCTGGGTCTCTGCTGGGTTGTCGACCATGGCTCCAAGCTCCGAATTGTTCAATCCAAAGTTGGTCAGTATGAGTTGCTGGCCGGCTGCATTCTCGCGAGCTGATGTTGGTGGGCCAATTTTGCAGTTTGCGTGTTCAAGATGTGTGTGAATGCCAGGAGGAGGAGGAGGAGGTATGTTGAAGTAGTCCATTCTTGTTGGCCGCCTCGACATCGCAGCAGTTGGAGTGCGATGTCCCGTATTCATGTTTACGCCACTGGTGTTTTGATCTGCAAAGATTCGTCTGCGAACTTTCTCACCAACACCCCAGGGAGGTATGTGCCAGGATGACTGTGCCCACACGTCGGGTTTGCCTACTTGTGGCCAGAGCAAGTGACACGCGCGTCAGATCAGAATCGGATGGCTCCTGGACGGTCTGGCTTGTCGACAAGCTCGTTCAGATTGCCTTTCGGCGGATTCCAAAGCTGAAGCCGAGCCCTACGCCGCCCCATTGCTTCAATTGTAGCTGTGCGAAGCCTTACGTTGATGGAGCGCATGTTCCTGGCAAGCCGATCGTGAGTTGTATCATTTGTTGGCCAACGTTGAGCGTGACAGGGAGCGCAGCACTGTGTCAGTTTCTCGTTCCCGCTCTTGCCGATGTCATCTCGGAGGTAACCCAGACAATTGCAATGCGCAGTCCGACGTGGTGATGGTCGACGGTACCTTGTCTGTGGTCACATTCGAGTTGTAGAATCGGCCCAAAGTTTACCAAAGCAGATTGCGTTTCGGGGTTCTTGTTTCGCTTCGTCACTAACTAGATGTGTGTTCCGGAGTTTCACCTGTTGGGCGCCCATGGGCGCCCCGTGTGTTGGGTGGGTGTGCCAAGATTTCTTCAGGTGGGCGCCCGTGGCGTCGGTGCCCCTGGCGCTGGGTGGGTGTGTCGGGGCTTCGCCTGGTGGGCGCCTCGTGGGCGCCCTGTGCACTGCATCAAACAGTTTGCGCCACATAGCTTGCACCACATACTTTGCTCCGTGTAGCTTGCATTGTGTAGCTCACACCGCGTAGATTGCACTGCATGTATTCCCATTGCACCACATAGACAGCGCCACAGCTTTCACGTCCAGATTTAATAGCTCACTGCTTCGGTCCACGCTGGCACCATGTGTTGAGAGATGCCTTCCACCAGCATTTTTTGTCTGAGGAGTCCGCAGCAATGATGCACACACGCACTCTCCGCCTAAAATCCTAAAATCCGACTAAGATTGTGTTCGAGAGTGCTGGTTGGGACGTCTCGGATTGCCCGTCGACGTAGTCATAGCGTCGTAATTGTAGGTTGTATGATGATGGCGTGTCGGTCATCAGGACGTTGATCTGTCGCAGTTGCATCCGGGCAGTTGTGCAATGAATAGTGCTAGTAGGCTTGCACGCTAGATTTGGATTGTTTAGTTCACAAAGTCTTACACTCGCAGTGGGACATAGAAGTAGCGTGTATCCAGATCCAGTTGCATCGTCCATAGTAATAGCTGCAAGCTCGCTTCGGAATTGAATCAGCTCAGTGTTGTGACAACAATGCTCCCATACACTAGCAGCTTGCCGCCACACCATTACAGCGAACACTTCCCGAATTCTCTTGCAACACGAGTTTGTAGTTTCAGGGCGTGGTTGATCTCCGAGACGTCCGCCTGAGCCGTCACTACAGGCTACTTGTCCTGGCTCCAGAGGACTGGCCGCCAGGCGGCGTGCCGCAAGCGGCAGCTCGGAGCTCAGGTTCGAACTCGCGTGTCTGAGTGGTTAGAGCAAGCATTATGTAGAGGGCACCCCCCCGCCAGTCGGCCCTGCCTCACACGGGCGCTGGTTTATCCGAACAGCACGTGGCCTCCGCCAGCGCAGGGGTTCCACATCCTACAGGTGGAGAGAAGAAGCAGCAGGAGGACGAGATTACGCGGAAAGACGTTTCCCCCCCCCCCCCCCCCCTCTCCGTACTCCTTTCTCTCCTTTTCCCTCTCCCCTCCTCCTTTCTCCCTTCTCCCTCCTTGGTACCTCCTCTTTCTTCCGTCCTCCATCCTCCCCCCTCCGTTTCTCCATTATTCCTTCCTCTCTTCTCATCTTACTACCTCCTCCCTCTCTCCCTCCCGTCTTCCGGCTCGCCTCCTCCATCCCTCCTTACTCACTCTTCGCTCCCTCTCTTCCCTAGCTGATTCCTCCCTCTTCCCTCCTCCCCCTCCCTTTCTTACTACGTATTGCCTCCCTCCCACCTCCCCCCTTCTGGCCTCCCCCCGCTCGAACCTGCCAACTTGCGAAGAAGAATCTGGAGGAGCAGGTATTGGCAGCATGCCTGAAGTGCTCCTACATTTCCAGCCTTTGACTCTCATATTATTATTGTCCATCCTGTCTCCAATCATCATCACCATGGTCATTTCATGATTGCCAACATCGCCTTCATCGTCATACATATCGTTTCCTTCACACTGATCCTCCTGATCATGAGAAACCTCATAACATGAAACGGCAGCATCGTCGTGATCGTCGTCCTTCTCCTCCTCCTCTTTGTCCTCCTCCTCCTTGTCCACCTCCTCCTCATCCTCCTCAGCCCCCTCCTTCTCGTCCTGGTCCTTCTCCTGCTCCACCTCCTGCTCCTCTGCCCCCGCCTACGCCTCCAAGCTTCCCCTGCTCATCCTACGAATCCTTCCCTCCAGCGTGCGGAAGGTTCGAATCGGAGACGGACCGCTTTGCGTTCATGCTCCTCACGACAGGCGTCGGGGGTACGGGCCTGAACCTCACCAGCGCAGATAGGGTCGTCATCATCGACCCGGCCTGGAACCCAGCGACAGACGCCCAGGCACGGTGCCCGCCCACCGTCGCTTGCAGTCTCGAGCAGGAGATCGGGCACAGAGGGGAATCGACTTCGCACAGTTGGAGTGCCCTGGCAGGTCAGCGCTTCAAGATCAGGGCCATTCGTATGTCCTATCAAGCCCCCTCCACGTTTTCTGTGTTCACTCTTTGCTGTCCCCCAGAATTGTCTTGGGTACCTTCGGGTGTTCTCTCGTACGTGCTCCGACTGTATGCGCAAGCTTGCTCCTCCACAGCGCTCGCGCCTCGAAAGGCTGTCGTCGGGTCTGCGCTTGGGGCGTGTCTGGCGGGACATTGACTAGCCCTGGGGCTCCGAGGAGACGGGGAAGGGAATAGATGGTGCAGTAGTTGCTGTCGAGCAGTCGCGCTGGCTGAAAAGTGCGATAGGGGAATGGGGTCATACCCAGAGCACAGAGCAAGCGTTCCAGAAATCGACACCCGTACTTACTGCGACTCGCTGGACGCATTCTCATTAAATTCAAACCTAATCGTCGCGACAGGGGGACCACTGCGGCGGCTTTCGCGCAAGGGTCTCTGACTCGCAGTCCTGAAAGTGTGCTGGGGTTCATCGAAGCTTTGCTGCAAGCTCCCAAAGGCCTCTGTTTACAGCTTCGTCAGTTTTCATTAACCCTCCACCCCCCGATCCTTCTCCTGCCGGCAGCTTTGCTTAGCGACTCTCAACGCCAGCCCTCCCTCTGCATTCCGTGATGCGGCTGGGTCTTATTGCATGACATTTTTGTTACGGCATGTTCTGATATTCATGCTTGTCGATGTGCGTATGATGTGAGTGGTAGATGGCTTGCGACTTTTATCTGTCATGCGTGCCTCTATGCGCATGATCATGCTGTGAGTATGCGCTTGCGAGTGTGTGTGTGTGTGTTATGCTGCGCGCTTTGATCATGCGTATCTCGTGAGCTGCCGACTGCAGCCCATCGGCACGCTGGAGGAAAATGCGTGTGCGTGCGCGTGCAAATCTGCGCACGCTCGTACATTACATATGCCGATCGTGGCGAAAGAAGGTTACCAGATACAAGGGCGTACGTGGGCACACAGTTCGTGTACACCTGCACCGAGCGCCTTATATGCATGCACGCGGCCACGTTTTTTCAGATTCATTCCTTTGTTGGGTGGGTTTTTCCCTCTGCTGCTCCTGCTGCTGGTAGTGCTGCTCATTCCCCTTATCCTCCACCCATCAGGGCGGGGAGTGAGCATCTGGCAAAGCTGGCACAGGGCAGTCGATCCCGGCCGTCACGGAATACGGCCGCCGGTGCGGGCTGCGGCGACGTCGCCTAAGCCACGGGAGGAGCGCGCAGAGACATTGTCGGCGACGATATCCCTTTCTGCTCGCTGGGGTCACGCACGAGGCAGTGGACCGGGCCTTCCGCATCGGCCAGACGCGCGAGGTGCGGGTGTACAGGCTCATCATGAGCGGCCTGGTCGAGGACAAAATGTTCCGGCTGCAGGCGACGCTTCGCCAGCCCCATCCTCCTCTGACACCCAGGCGCCGTGAAACATCTCGACGGTGCTTTTCCGGGCCCTGGGACCCTTGCGGATCGGTCCTGCTGGAGAAACCTTGGATGTTCTGGCCTTTGTAGGACTCGCCCGCCTCCTTGTGGTGTGAGAGGTCAGCTTGGAGCCGTTCAGGCAGCGAAAAAAGTCTGGGGGCTCGGGGGCGCCCACCTTCCTCATTCGGACAGTCGTCACACACACACACACACACACACCCGCACACACGTGGACGTAGGGCCCATCGCACGTCCGAGTGTTTGGCGGTGTCCACAGGGACCCTCAGAGTTGCCTGCCGTCGCCACCATCCTCCTGTCCATCTGCCCTTCTCATACGGAGAAGCGCGTGTGATCTTCTTCCCCTCAGCCCCCCCGCTCCCATGGTTGTTCTTGTGGTCGGCGGTGTTCGAGTTGCCACGCATACGTTGTGGTAAAGTGCACATAACAATCTTCATTGAGGTCGCAATGCCGCGCGTGTTCACCAGAGCATGTTTGGTGTGGCCCATGTTGCCTGCAAACAAGTCTTCACCTGCCAGTGGCCGTCTGCGCACCTACGCCGTTCAATGTTCTCAACAGTGCAGGGCTTGCTGGTCCGTTCCCTTCAATAACTTGTGATAGTGACGTACAGATTTAGTTCGGCCACAACACTGGTGGTTCACTAGTTTACGCCGCACCTTCAACTCATCGGGAGCCCTGGATGCTTCTCTTTCGAGGGACGTTGTCGTAGAACTGTGTTGGCGTCGTGCGCCCATCCGGGAAACCCCAAGTTTTCAAAAAGGACCATGGTGGGTCGTTTTGGGGCCTCGCGGGGGCCACTGATGGCTCTCGTGGAGGCATGTTTGGGGTCACGGGGTCCATTTTGCTGCGAGTGCTGTCGTATCGACTTTGCTCGGTCGGAACACTGGTGACAACGAGTTCTGCTACCAGGTAGCCAGGTTCCTCTCAGGTGGCGGGGGAGTCATCCGCAGTCTGCGAGGCTCGAAAACACATTTGAAGAAGCCCGCCGCAAGCGTCGATTTTGTACATTACACACCGAGTTCGCGACAGGCGCCATTTTTCCTCAAAGATATGTGGACAGGTCGCGGGTCGGTCGCAAGTGGGTCGTTGGTGGGTCGTGGGTGTGTCGCGGGCTGGTCGCGGGTGGGTCGCGGGTGGGTCGCGGGCGAGTCGCGGATGGGTCGCGGGCGAGTCGCGGGTGGGTCTTGGGCGATTTGGGTGAGGACACCGAGCAAAAATAATATCGACGACTATTTTACCAGCATGTTCAATGCTTACTCATGGCACATACACCCATCATGATAGCCCCCCTTTCATGAGGGAATTGCTTCATGCATCGTGGCGGCGACACTCCCCTATGTACCCTGAGCTCCCGCCCGGAAATGTATACTGTATTGCCAACACCTCTTACGAGGGGCTTCAGCAACGCCTTCAATTTAGACTGCGCACGGCCGTCCAACATCGTTGATCGAGGACCCAGCGTCGAAGATCGAGGATCGGGGCCTGGGCAACCATGTTGACGACGACGACGACCGATACCATATGCAAGCCGCCCGAAGCCTCCAGAAGTCCCCAAAGGCCCACCCCGCCTGGACTTCTGGGAACCCCGCGGGCTCATCCGAAAGCCCTCCGAAGTTCAGAAAGGACTACCAACTCTTCAGAAACCTATTATACAGTCAACCCGCATAGTAAGGACGAGCCACTCCAATGTTACCCCTGCATCCTTCCCCTTCGGCCCATCCTTAGCGACTTTCGCTGGCCAGCCTCGTTCGAAACACGCTAACATGGCCCTCGATGGCCGTTACATCCTTTCCGCACATCCTTATGATGCGAATCGATGGTATTCCCGAAAGTCGACCCTTGGTCGATGCGCGACGACGATGCGACGAAGACGACCAAAGGAGGGAAGGCCTGCCCTCGTGCCCCAGGATGCCCTCAGAAGTGGAATTCTGGGCGAGGGGGCGGCGCCCCCCCCAGAAGGAATCAGGATCCTGGCGGGCCGGGGTCCAGGGCGAAAGCACCGGTCCCGAGTGAATGCGAGGCTCGAGCGGGAGCGTTGACTTCTCACCCTTGAAGAAGAATGGCTGCTGATCCCCACCGGGCGGGCCGGGCTGGACACTGAAGTGGGCGGGCGGGCTTCGAAGCAGTCGACCTTGACGGGCGGATCGGGCGGGCGGGCTCCAACGGGGTGATCGGGCGGGCGGGCCCTAATAGGCTGGTCGGGCGGGCGGGGCATTGAAGCGAATTTTGTAGCTTGTAAAGGAGCCTCAGGCGAAAGCACGAGTCCTTAGTAGACTGTGTGGAGGCCTCATCGCGCGAGAGCGTGATTCCTGGACTCCGAGAGCAAAGTGCCTTAGGAATTTGCAAGGATGTCCTCGGCGACAGCGCGATTCCTGAGTAAATTGTTAGGAAGGGTCGATCGAGAGCGCGATGTTCAATACGTTGCCAGGAAATATCAGGCGGGAGTCTTGTTATGGCAGTCCAGGGGCCAACAACGCAGTTCGAGGCTCAAGACTCCCCGTGAGAGGGCAACGCAATGTAAGGCTCGAGAAACGGGGTGCGATCCCCAGAGAGGGCACCTTAATTTAGTCACTCCGACGCCCGCGGGCCAGGCCGGTGGGGTACACCCTCGCGCCACTGGGACTCGGGAGCAAACCGTTCGGATGACGTTGCGGGCTTCGAGCGGGGCGCCGCTGTGCTCAGGCGCGAGGCAGCGCGAACCCCGCAGCGCGAACCCCAGCTCCGCCGCCAGCTGGTCCGGCTCTGCTGAGTTTTCCACTTTTCTGTGAATTTGTGGAACGCCTCCCGCAGGGACGCCGGCGGTCTTCGTTCCATTGATTCTCGCGTGGGCGGCCGCAGGATCAGCATATTTCGCATGCGCGTGGCGCGGGAGAACATGACGTAGACATGCAGCCACCGCTGGTCGTCCGACGTGCCCGCGCGGCCACGGTCTTCGTCCCTGGTGCAGTCGATGTCGACGCCCTTGCACAGCGTCTGGCCCTGCGACGGCGTGGGGTGAGGTATGACGTGCGCGTCGGGGTGAACCCCGAGCGGCGCACGGCGTGCGGCCCTACTGCTGAGCCTGAGCAAGACCGCGTTCCGTGCCCGCCCTTCAGGTTGGCCGTCGTCGCCAGCGCCTTCGGCATTTTGTAGCAACAGTTCGGCGACCCTTGAAGCCGCGCGCCTGCATCCTGATCCCCTGCGGTATGCCGCTGGGGCGAACGAGTTGCCCCAGCGCGCGCTCCTCGTATTGCTGCTCGTTCCCTGGGTGGAGCCCGAAGGACACGATGGTGGCCCGCTGCTCCTGCACAAGCCCAAATGTCTGTTTCAGTTCCGTTTGCGCGGCCGTGAACCGAACCGCCACTTTCTCATGCGGGGCCCACCAGATGAAGGTTCCATGTCGAGCTTGTTCATATGCACTTACAGACGAGCCCCCCACTTGGGACAATCACGCGATTTGCCCCCGTGGGGTGCTCAAGTGTTACGCCCGCTGCTCTATGCCGACGGCCGTTTGATACGGGTCACATCAAGCGGTGGCCCATACGGATTGGGTTTCTGTTTGAGACTTCTTCGCTGAAACCGGACCGCTGAAATAAGGAACGCTGGATAAGGGGATCATCCATGGAAGGATTTCGGAAACATGGAGCCCGTTCCGAACCCAAGCTGTTCTCTATTTTGACGACCTCGCTGTATTCATTCTGGGGCGTTGCCCCTGGAAGCATCCTCACGATTTGCCCCTCGGGGTGCTCGAGTACGATGCCTCCCTCCTCCTTCAGTATGCTGGTGGCTGTCTCGGATAATGCATAATGAGCCACATCGTGGGGGAGGTCCTGCTCGAGGCTTCTCCGCTCTTCAGTCACAGCGCCCTCGTTCGAGACACCTTCACGATTTTCCCCCATTGGGACTCTCAAGCGCTACGCCTGCTATCGTATGCCGGTGACCGCTTCGGATTCCAAACGTCACGCGGAACGGGTCCCCCTGTAGATGCGGGCTCCCGGTCGAGACAGATTCGCTTTTCACTCATAAACGAGGCCCTTGCTCCAAGCCTTTCCCTGAGAGGTGTGGGCCCCAAAAGGAGGGGTGTCCCGCTCGACTCTTCCTCGCGATCCATTGGCAGACGACGGCCCTATAATATGAGTGCGTGGGTGAGTGCGGGCTGTGAGACGTGTGTGTGTGTGTGTGTGTGTGTGCGTGCATTCGGGAGTGTGTGCGTGAATGCGTGGGCGAGCGTGTGCGATTTTGATGGTGATGTTGGTACCTACGATGCCGGATGATCACGTTGCGATTGTGGTATCGGTGATGGTGGTGATGGTGGTGGTGACCGTAAAACGGGGAGAGGAGGAGAGGGGAATGAGGTTCTCTTCTGCGCGGCAGGGACAACAAGAACCCTCAATTAGGAAATGGGGGGCATGCAACGGACACCAGGCGGGGAGGTTATGAACAACAAGTAGTGTTCACACATGAGAATGTTACTGGAACCTGCATCGCGAAACTGTACTGGACGTAGGGACGGTGGGGACCGTTCGGCCGCATCACTAGTCGGATGCACTCTTTAAATCGATCGGAGGTTGGGGGGTGGGATCGAATGATTACCCCCCTCCCGCCCGTCAGGCGGTGGCCCGCGGTGTCCTGCGGTGTCCCGTGGTGTCCCGTGGTGCCCCGTGGTGTCCCGTGGTGTCCGCCGTTGCTAGGGCGAAGTCAAGACAACTGATTATCCCCCTCCCGCCCGTCCGGCGGTGGCTCGCAGTGTCCCGCGGTGTCCCGTGGTGTCCCGTGGTGTCCGCCGTTACTAGGGCGAGGTCAAGACAAATGCTTCTCCCCCGCCCTTCCGTCCGTCCGCTGTCCGGCGGTGGCTCGCGGTGTCCTGTGGTGTCCCGTGGTGCCCCGTGGTGTCCCGTTGAGTGAGATCGATAGTGAGATCGGTAGTGAGGATGATAGTGAGATCGATATTGAGATCGATGTGGTATCCCGAGGTGTCCCGTGGTGTCCCGTGGTGTCCCGTTGAATGAGATCGATAGTGAGATCGATAGTGAGATCGATGTGGTGCCTCGAGGTGTCCCGTGGTGTCCCTTGGTGTCCCAAAGAGTGAGATCGTTTCTGAGATCGATAGTGAGATCGATGTGGTGCCCCGAGGTGTCCCGTGGTGGCCCGTGGTGTCCCAAAGAGTGAGATCGTTTCTCAGATCGATAGTGAGATCGACAGTTGTCCCATGGTGTCCCGTGGTGTCTCGTTGAGTGAGGTCGATAGTGAGATCGATAATGAGATCGATGTGGTGTCCTGGGGTGTCCCGCGGTGTCCTATGGTGACCCGTTGAGTGAGATCGATCGTGAGATCGATAGTGAGATCGATAGTGAGACCGATAGTGAGATCGAGAGGTGTCCTGCGGTGTCCCGTGGTGGCCCGTGGTGGCCCGTGGTGTCCCGTTGAGTGAGATCGATCGTGAGATTGATAGTGAGATCGACAATTGTCCCGAGGTGTCCCGTGGTGTCCCGTGGTGTCCCGTTGAGTGAGAGATCGATTGAGTCAGATGTTGGTTCCCCCCCTCTCCCCTCCCACAACCTCCTTATCACCCGCAGGGTGGTCGTATAGGTATGTCGCCGCGCCGTTTGTTCCGATGCGCGGCCCTGCGCCTTGGGGAGGGCGCCGCGGCCACAAGGGCAAATCCACCTCGGGCGCAGGGTTTGCCTTGGGGTGTGCCGTGGGTTTGCCGTCGTGTCGGCGTCCACTTGGGCGCGTCGAGGGCAAACAGCGCGGCGACATATGTAAATCCATCGTATACACATGTGTTTATGTTATACAAGTGTGTGCATCTACATGCATCTATATAGATATGTGTGTGTGCATGTGTATTTGTATTGGTGTGTACGTCCGTACCCGCACAATCGCGCCTTGCTCATGATATCCGCTTGTTCCCCATATCCTAAGTGGGGTTCTTGTTTTCTCTGGACGGCCGCGGGCCACACACACCCACCCACACACCCAGTCACACACCCAGTCACACACACACACACACACACACACACATCATGATCATCATCCTCGGGCATTCCATGCGAGCCCGCTCGCGCGGAAGGGACCTCCCCTGTGGCCCCCAGGGGGTCCCACCTACAAGTAGGAATTCCAACGGCTATCGGCATCAGCGAGCCCGCTCGCACGGAATGACCCTCAGGGGCATTCCATGCGAGCCCGCTTGCGCAGAAGGGACCTCCCTTGTGGCCCCTGGGGGGTCCCACCTGCAAGTTGGAATTCCAACGGCTATCGGCATCAGCGAGCCCGCTCGAACGGAATGACCCTCAGGGGCATTCCATGCGAGCCCGCTCGCGCAGAAGGGACTTCCCCTGTGGCCCCTAGGGGGTCCCACCTAAAAGTTGGAATTCCAACAGCTATCGGCATCAGCGAGCCCGCCTGCACGGAATGACCTTCAGGGGCATTCCATGCGAGCTTGCTCGCGCGGAAGGGACTTCCCCTGTGGCCCCTAGGGGGTCCCACCTAAAAGTTGGAATTCCAACGGCTACCGGCATCAGCGAGCCCGCTCGAACGCAATGACCTTCAGGGGCATTCCATGCGAGCCCGCTCGCGCGGAAGGGACCTCCCCTGTGGCCTCTAGGGGGTCCCACCTACAAGTTGGAATTCCAACGGCTATCGGCATCAGCGAGCCCGCTCGAACGGAGTGACCCTCAGGGGTATTCCATGCGAGCCCGCTCGCGCGGAAGGGACCTCCCTTGTGGCCCCTGGGGGGTCCCACCTAAAAGTTGGAATTCCAACGGCTATCGGCATCAGCAACCCCGCTCGTACGGAATGACCCTCAGGGGCATTCCATGCGAGCCCGCTCGCGCAGAAGGGACTTCCCCTGTGGCCCCTAGGGGGTCCCACCTAAAAGTTGGAATTCCAACGGCTATCGGCATCAGCGAGCCCGCTCGAACGGAGTGACCTTCAGGGGCATTCCATGCGAGCCTGCTCGCGCGGAAGGGACCTCCCCTGTGGGTCCCACCTACCTGTGGGAATTCCAACGGCTGTCGGCATCAGCGAGCCCGCTCGCTCGGAATGACCCTCAGGGGCATTCCATGCGAGCCCGCTCGCGCGGAAGGGACCTCCCCTGCGGCCCCTAGGGGGTCCCACCTAAAAGTTGGAATTCCAACAGCTATCGGCATCAGCGAGCCCGCCTGCACAGAACGACCCTCAGGGGCATTCCATGCGAGCCCGCTCGCGCGGAAGGGACTTCCCCTGTGGCCCCTAGGGGGTCCCACCTACAAGTAGGAATTCCAACGGCTATCGGCACCAGCGAGCCCGCTCGAACGGAGTGACCTTCACGGGTATTCCATGCGAGCCCGCTCGCGCGGAAGGGACCTCCCCTGTGGCCCCTAGGGGTTCCCACCTAAAAGTTGGAATTCCAACTGCTGTCGGCATCAGCGAGCCCGCTCGCACGGAATGACCCTCAGGGGCATTCCATGCGAGCCCGCTCGCGCGGAAGGGACCTCCCTTGTGGCCCCTAGGGGGTCCCACCTCAAAGTTGGAATTCCAACGGCTATCGGCATCAGCGAGCCCGCTCGCACGGAATGACCCTCAGGTGCATTCCATGCGAGCCCGCTCGCGCGGAGGAGGATGAGGAGGAGGTTTAGGAAAAGGAGGAGGAGGAGGAGGAGGAGGAGGAGGATGAGAAAGAGGAGAGGGAGGCGGGGATTTCAACCACGGTGCCGTCAGGAGGAGATGGTTGAAATGGACGCTGCTCAAGGCGGAGGAGGAGGAGGAGGAGGAGGAGGAGGAGGAGGAGGCGTGAGGAGGTGGAGGAGGAGGAGGAGGAGGAGGAGGAGGAGGAGGAGGAGAGGAGGAGGACGAGGACGAGGACGAGGAGGAGGAGGAGGAGGAGGAGGAGGAGGAGGAGGAGGAGGAGGAGGAGGAGGAGGAGGAGGAGGAGGAGGAGGAGGAGACGAGGAGGAGGAGGAGGAGGAGGAGGAGCAGGAGGGGAGCAGGAGGAGGTGGAGAGGAGGAGGAGGAGGAGGAGGAGGAAGGAAGAGGAGAAGAGGAGCGAGCGGGGAGGAAGGTTTCAACCACGGCGGCGTCGGGAGGAGGTGGTTGAAATGAAAGCCGGTCGAGGAGGAGGAGGCGGAGGAGGAGGAGGAGAAGGAGGAGGCGGAGAAAGAGGGAGAGGAAGCGGGGATTTCAACCACGGTGCCGTCAGGAGGACGCGGTTGAAATGGACGTTGCTCAAGGAGGAGGAGGAGGAACGGAGGAGGAGAGGAGGAGGAGGAGGAGGAGGAAGGGGGAGGGGGATTTCAACCGCGGTGCCTTCAGGAGGAGATGGTTGAAATGGACGTTTGTCGAGGAGGACGTGGAGGAGGACGAGGAGGAGACGGAAGAGGCGCTGGAGGAGGAGGGGGAAGAGGGGAGGGAGGAGGAGGAGGGGGAGAAGGAGGAGGAGCAGGAGGAGGAGGAAGAGGGGGAGGAGGAGGAGGATGGGGGAGGAGTGGGGAGGAAGAGGAGGAGGAGGAGGGGGAGGAGGGGGGGCAGGAGGAGCAGGACGAGTGGGGAGGAAAGAGGGGGAGGGAGGAGGAGGAGGAGGAGGAGGTGGAGGAGGAGCAGCAGCAGCGTTAGCAGGAGCAGCATCATTCTGATAGTGTACATATTCCATACAGCATTAGGTTTTCATGTGGGGTCCATCCGTTGGAGTAATTATCATTACGGCTGCAACCATCGGGCCAGACGTGTTCTCAGTACCGTCGTCGATTACGGTCGTTTGTGCAGGGGGTCGGGCTCGTTTACTGGATGTACACTGTGAGCCGCACCACGGACGTGTTCGCGCTGGCGGTGGGACAGACACTCGCGTGGATACATAATTGTTGGTGTTTGACGGCTTGATCAGGACACTGTTGCATCTAGTTGTGATGTCGATAGACGTGCGATGGGTAAGGTCAACAGATGTGTCAATGCTTCCTCTACGGCGTAGTCAGACAGAGTCGCAACACCTGCGACCAGGAAGTCAAGCCAATTTCGCCCGAGTGGGAACGAGGTGTCAATGCACTGCTCGACTGTCGAGTACCTTGTTACCTTCACAGAAAAAAACAAATGCCACCCTACTCCTCACCTTGCTCTTCCTCATCCTCGTTGGTCGTTCTCCCTATCCTCCTGTCCGTTCTCATGTCTTCGATTTCTCCTCGACGTCATTGCTCCTCCTTCCTTTTTCTCCTCATCGTCCCTGTCCGTCTCACCGTCCTCCTCGGCATCGTGCCCCCTCGTCATCCTCGCCCTGATCACCTCCTGCCACCGCCACAACGCCACCCTCGCCATGCTCCTTTGTCCTCCGTGTTTCCTCGGTCCCCCTCCTCTCCCCGAGCTCCCCGGATCCCTACGTCCAGGTTGCGATCGCGACCCGCCGAGCCACCCTTCG
Organism: Prorocentrum cordatum; assembly: GCA_963575745.1. NCBI lineage: Eukaryota > Dinophyceae > Prorocentrales > Prorocentraceae > Prorocentrum > Prorocentrum cordatum. Next base: position 1,338,098 of record CAUYUJ010015282.1, read on the forward strand.
GACCCTTCTGTTTGACGATCTGCATGCTGCGGGCCAGGCCCGCGCGTCCAGAGCTGTGTGCAGCGTGGCCCCTCTCACCGAGCAGAAGAAAGCCTGGGGCCCTCCCTCGCTAGCATGTGCCTCGCGCGGCCCGTTCTTACCCCTGCAGTCCCAGTCCCTTCGCCCCGACACGGTCAGCCTTGCTAAGCGCTCACTCCGCGAGGACGAGGAAGGAGGAGGAGGAGGAGGAGGAGGACGAGGAGGAAGGAGGCAGGGAGGGAGGGAGGGACGGAGGGAGGGAGAGAGAGAGAGAGAGGGAAGGAAGGGAGGGAGGAGGAGACGAGGGATGAGGAGGGAGAAAGAAGGCGGAGGAGGGGAAGGCATGGAGGGGGGAGGCGGAGGCGGAGGCGGAAAGACAGCCCGGAGGCGGTTGAGCATTCTTCGGGTGATTGCGGAGGTGTCCGGAGGGAGGACTGCCGCCTGGCCCGCTGCCTCCGCCCCCGCGCCCCCAGCCTCCCGGCGCCTCTGCGTGCCGTCGCCCGCCCGAAGCTGGCCACGGGCCGCCGGGGCCCTGCCCGGGCCGTGCCGTCTCCCGGATCCCGGCCTGCCGAGGGCTTCCGCTCGGGGGAGGCGCCAGCCCCGCGCAGCGGCGTGCTGTCGACCAGGCTCCTCGGCGCCGGCTTCGGCTTACGCTCCAGCTGTGGCCGCCTCAGAGAAACCCTGGGATGCAGCCCGCAATTTCTTGCCCGTTCGAGCACCGCACGAAGCCCCCTGTGATCCCTCCCTCCCCGAGGTCTTCAGCCCAGGAGAGGCTGCAGCACCGCTCAGCGGTATGCTCTCAGCAAAGCCTGCAGGGGGACCCTTCCCATGTTTCTGCGCACTTCCGCCTTGGCTCTGGCCGCTGGCCGCAGCTGCGTGGGCCCCCCCTCCCTCTCCGAGGTTTTCAAGCACGGCCTCACCAGGGCGGCACTGGGCGAATCGCAGGCGCGGGGCTACTTCACGGCTCGCGAGATCCGGGGTCTCTTCGACTGGACCCGCGATGCGGTCGCGCAGTCTGCCGTGTCTTTTACTTGCTTGGGCTCCCTTCGTCTTAGCCTTCCCCCTCAATCCCCTGACTCTCCGGCAGCGTTTGCCTCGTGCGCCTCTTCCTTTCTCGCAATATGTGTCCAATCCCATTCGTCCCGACCTTTTGGAGTGTTCTGCTTTCAACCTTTACATATTACATCACTCAAGCGACTTATCCACAGACGCAGCCCCCTTCTGATTCTAGGCGTCGTTCATCTCATTCGCTCGCACTCAAATCTAATTCCTTGTATCGATTCGCTGCAGGAAGGGGCCCTCAGAGACATTGACCCTGATCCAATCGATCATGGGTCGGAGGGGTCACAGGTCACATGTTGCTCAGAGTCCCCGCCTTTGGCCTATCACATCAATACCATCTCCCAAATTCCATTATTCCCCACATGCTTCGTGGGGTTCTGGTTTTCTTCCCTGCCGCGCCGCACCCGCGTCTCCTCACACCTCACACCTCCCCTCCTCTCTCTTTCTTCCTCCCCTCACTCACACACACACACACTTCACTCTTCCCCCCCTCGTCACAGCACTGCTCAGCTCAACTCACCTCAGCGCAGCACAGCACAGCTCAGCTCAGCACAGCACAGCACAGCTCGGCTCAGCTCAGCACAGCTCAGCACAGCCCAGCACGGCTCAGCTCAGCACAGCACAGCACAGCTCGTGGCACTTTCTCGACACCACAGGGGGTGCGCAGGGGGTGGTCTCTCAGCTCGGTCGCTATCCACGACACTGGCGCAAGCCTAGCCTAGCAGGCGTGGCACTTTCTCGACACCACAGGGGGTGCGCAGGGGGTGGTCTCTCAGCTCGGCCGCTATCCACGACACTGGCGCAAAGCCTAGCAGGCGTGGCACTTTCTCGACACCAAAGGGGGTGGGCAGGGGGTGGTCTCTCAGCTCGGCCGCTATCCACGACACTGGCGCAAAGCCTAGCAGGCGTGGCACTTTCTCGACACCACAGGGGGTGCGCAGGGGGTGGTCTCTCACCGCGGTCCCTATCCACGACACTGGCGCAAAGGCTAGCAGGCGTGGCACTTTCTCGACACCACAGGGGGTGCGCAGGGGGTGGTCTCTCAGCTCGGCCGCTATCCACGACACTGGCGCAAAGCCTAGCAGGCGTGGCACTTTCTCGACACCACAGGGGGTGCGCAGGGGGTGGTCTCTCAGCTCGGCCGCTATCCACGACACTGGCGCAAAGGCTAGCAGGCGTGGCACTTTCTCGACACCACAGGGGGTGCGCAGGGGGTGGTCTCTCAGCTCGGCCGCTATCCACGACACTGGCGCAAAGGCTAGCAGGCGTGGCACTTTCTCGACACCACAGGGGGTGCGGAGGGGGTGGTCTCTCAGCTCGGCCGCTATCCACGACACTGGCGCAAAGCCTAGCAAGCGTGGCACTTTCTCGACACCACAGGGGGTGCGCAGGGGGTGGTCTCTCAGCTCGGTCGCTATCCACGACACTGTCGCAAAGCCTAGTAGGCGTGGCACTTTCTCGACACCACAGGGGGTGCGCAGGGGGTGGTCTCTCAGCTCGGCCGCTATCCACGACACTGGCGCAAAGCCTAGCAGGCGTGGCACTTTCTCGACACCACAGGGGGTGCGCAGGGGGTGGTCTCTCAGCTCGGCCGCTATCCACGACACTGGCGCAAAGCCTAGCAGGCGTGGCACTTTCTCGACACCACAGGGGGTGGGCAGGGGGTGGTCTCTCAGCTCGGCCGCTATCCACGATACTGGCGCAAAGGCTAGCAGGTGTGGCACTTTCTCGACACCACAGGGGGTGCGCAGGGGGTGGTTTCTCAGCTCGGCCGCTATTCACGACACTGGCGCAAAGGCTAGCAGGCGAAGCAGGCGTGGCATTTTCTCGACACCAGAGGGGGTGCGCAGGGGGTGGTCCCCCTATGCGTGCCAGGGTCGTCCAGGCATAGCAGGCGTGGCATTTTCTCGACACCAGAGGGGGTGCGCAGGGGGTGGTCTCCCTATGCGTGCCAGGGTCGTCCAGGCATAGCAGGCGTGGCATTTTCTCGACACCAGAGGGGTGCGCAGGGGGTGGTCTCCCTATGCGTGCCAGGGTCGTCCAGGCATAGCAGGCGTGGCATTTTCTCGACACCAGAGGGGGTGCGCAGGGGGTGGTCTCCCTATGCGTGCCAGGGTCGTCCAGGCATAGCAGGCGTGGCATTTTCTCGACACCAGAGGGGGTGCGCAGGGGGTGGTCTCCCTATGCGTGCCAGGGTCGTCCAGGCATAGCAGGCGTGGCATTTTCTCGACACCAGAGGGGGTGCGCAGGGGGTGGTCTCCCTATGCGTGCCAGGGTCGTCCAGGCATAGCAGGCGTGGCATTTTCTCGACACCAGAGGGGGTGCGCAGGGGGTGGTCTCCCTATGCGTGCCAGGGTCGTCCAGGCATAGCCTCTAGTGCGGGATTGCGTATTACCTCTCGTATCCAAGTGCCAGGCGACGCCGGATATGACCGTCACAGATGACTCCTCAACCCCTCCTCTCCCCCCACACGTCCTCCCCCTCCTTTCAAAGACCACAGGGGGCACCTGAGAGCATGACGGCGGTGGTAGTGGTAGCGCGGTTCACACAAGACATAAAATCAGTATGTGGGGTTCCTCGGTAGCGTAATGTTCTCGTCGCATCCCCCTGCTTATTCCCTCTTCTACGCTCCCTCCTCTCTTCTGCCCGCCCCTCTACTGGACCTCTCTGAGCTCCTCTTCGCCCTTTTTCGGCACTTGAGCTCTAGACGAGCCACGCCAGCTGACTGCCATAAACCATATAGACCAGCCTTCGCGTGATAATATTTTTGGGAGAGCATGGTGCATTCCGATATATTTCGATGCGCGTTTCAATGTGATTTCCGCTTGCAAGTTGATGTGCAATCCGATGTTCCTTTCGGTTGCAGTTGGACTTGGGTTTCGATTTGCATCTGCACGAGGCAGCCACGAAACAACCCACAGGACAGCCCGCGGGACAACAACGGGACAACGGGCTAACCCAAGGGACAACCACGGGACAACCCGAGGGGCAAACCGAGGGACAAGCCGAGGGACAACCACGGTACAACCCACGGGGCAAGCACGGGACAATGCACGGGACAACCACCGGACGACCACGGGGCGACCCAAGGGGCAACCCACGGGACAACCCCGTGGCCACCGCGAGACGAGAGGAAATCCGTTTTGATCGATTTGCCCCTAGATACGCCGGAGGATCGTCGCCCTCGCGCAGCTTCGCCTCGCTGCACGCGCGACATGAACCGAAGCAGAAGCTGATACCTCTTTCAGGGTCACTTTGTTGTCTCTCCTCAACCTCCGACATCTAGGCGGCACCAGCGGAAACCACTCTTGATTCTTGAGTTGGTGGTCTATAGTTCCCACCCTTGTTTTCTCTGACCATTCCTTTTCCTCCTGCTCCGTCCCTTCGATGTACTGTTCCCTTTCGCTTTCTCCCTCTCCGTTATTTCCTCGCAACCCCTCCTGTTTGAGCTCGCTGTTGATCAATCTGTCTGATGCCCCGTCCTCTCATCCAAATCGCCCGATCCTCCATCTTCAAGGACCGATCCTGACCAGGGCGAGACGAGGCGTCTTCTGCAGGACCTGCCGCAGAAAGCATCGACAGTTGAAGCGTTGTGGCGGCGCATGGACATTCACATAGTAATCTTTGCAAGGGGCCACCCACGTTGACCGGATAGTTGTCGCATGGGGTGTATCCCCCCGAAAAAACAACGCGATTGCAAGTGTTCGGAAGGTTAAAAAATGCCAGATCGGCGCTCGCATGCAATCGTTCGAGTTGTCGAGGCAAGGGTAGCCCTTGTCCGTGGGCCCTCTGTTCTGCAAGGATGGACGTCGTCGTTAGATGTGTAACAGCTCTATTCCCGCGATCGGTGAGCGCGCACGCACCCCGACCATGCCAGCCAAGGCTTGGGGTAGAAAAGGAAGCTTGCAGATCTGTCAGAGACCCCAAAAGGTATAGTGACATACCGTCCGATGATTTGTAAATCCCGAAGATGTCGCCAGCCGGTCCGTTATCGGACGGTTTTGTCCATTTTTGAAAACCCAGACGCTCGAGGCACGCTCGGAGGACGACCCAAGTCCCAAAAAGGTACGTCGAACCCGAATCAGCACCAGACAGTGTGGTCACCGCGCCGTTAGGGACCCGCAAATCTTTCAGAGTGTTTGGATAGCCTGTCGCTTTTCAGAAATCCATGATCCCCCTCGTCTTCCAAGCTCCTCCTCCTGCCGAGGCTGCCCCTCGTCCTCGTCCTCGCCCGCAAGGCTTTCACAGTCGTCAGGTTTCTCGTCGAGGGTTGGTGGGCGGTCCTGACAGCCCGTCAAACTGGCACCTGAGCAGCTACGCTGAGGGTCCATCTGACACCTAGCTGCGGAGTTGGCTTCCCGAAGACAGGACCAACGAGAGTGGCGCTTCTTGTGTAAACATTAGCAAGCCACGTGTGCCAATCAAGGCGTCCAAGTGAGGACCTACTGAGCGCAAGCGGACGCCGTCCGTGTTTTTCATTCAAAAAAAAAAGATCTATACATATCTTCATATCCATATACATGAGTGAAGCGGTGCTTGCACTTAGGCTAATTTTTTTCCTCTAAGGATCTGGCGGCGCCGTTCTCGCCGACGCCGCCCCGTCGCCGCCTCGTCGCCGCCCGTCGTCTGGGTCTGCTTTACAGTCTGGCGGCTATACTGTCGCCGTTGCCGCGCGTCTCGGACTTGCGCTACTTTGCATTGCCTTGTTCGTTGCCGTCTCGTTGCCGCCCCTCATTGCACCACATCGGTTGCACGACGTAGATTGTACCACATGGATTGCAAGTTACAGGTTGCACACATCGATTGCATCACATCGGTTGCACAACATAGGTTGCACCAACAGATTGCGCCGCATATTCTTATTCCTATATTTTTATTACCCGGACCCCCCCCCGCCCCCCCCCTCTAAACCAGTCCCCCCCCCCCCCAGGGACGCCCCGGACGCCATTTCGGACGTCTCGGTGGCCCCCTGGACGCCCTTGGAAAAGGTCCGCTGGACCTTCCGGGCCTCCCAGGGCGCCTTGCCGGGCCTTGCGAGCAGACTCAAGGCGATCAGAGGGGTCATCGGAGAGGCGCAAGAGAGACCCAAGACAGCACAAGAGCGCGCAAAGAGGAACCTCGATGGTCTGAAGACGGCAGAGGCCCCCAAGACGCCCCAAGACGCCCTTAAGAGAGCCCCGAAGAAGCAACAATCGTCCCATTCTCGCAGAAAAAGGTATACGTTTAGCATATCCGCTTTTTGGGTCTTCGCAGCGTCCAAGACGGCCTGATGGGCCCCCGATATCGCCCCGAGACTTTTCCCGAGAGCCGCGGAGACTGCCCACAAGAAGCCCAAGATGCCCCCAGAAGGCTTCCAAGCGAGACCCACGAAAGCCATGGAGGACCCCCAAGAAGGCCACTGGAGGCCCCCAACAGGGCCCTAGATGGCTTCAGAAGACCTGGGGAGGGCCCCAGCTCCCCAACACGGCCCAAGAAGGCCCCAGGGTGGCTCAAGAGGGTCCCAGGACGACCCCCCGAAACCCAAAACGCCCAGACGGCTTTCTCCTACGAAGTACATCGCGCTGACCCGACGATCTTGGTTCCACGTTTGAGGCTCGAGGTTTAAGTTCCACGACCGAGAGAGATAGGCAGTGGATCTAGATTCGAAGCTCGACAATCGAACACTTCCTGCGTGCCTGGAGCCCTCCAGGCATTCAGGAAGCGGCCAAACATTGATTTGTCCGGAGCTACTGCGACTTCTTCGGCGTGTCATGGGAACGCCCTATTTCCTCAGGGGATCTTCGCGCGAGAAACAAATCATCCGTCCTTCCCCACTCCTGCGCAAAAGCGCGCAAGCGCATCGGGCGAACGCGGTGTCAGCAGGCACCAGGGATATCATAATAATGAGCCGGTCGCCCGCCCAGGCCTCGAGGTCCCCCCTGCTGAAGCAAACGATGATTGATTGTTTTGCCGTGGAGGGTCCGGAGCAAGGCGCATGGCGCGAAGCGCCGATTCAGGCCTGCTTGTATATACGTACACACGCACATACTTACATACATACATACATACACCCAATATTGCATTAGCGTTTCGCGCCATGCACCGTGGTCGTTGAAGTTCGGCTGGCAGGCGGAAGTCGCGGCGGACGGGCAGGAAGGCAAACCAGAAACAATAGCGATACCTCCTCGTTGCTTTGTCTGGCATCGTCTTCATACTGATGGCATCCGTTATCCGTCCCTCATGTTTCCTCTCTTCTTCATCTCGCCCTCCCCTGCGAATTCTTCCCCATTCTCCCCTGCTCATTTTGCGGGGGCTCCTCTTTGGAGAGCTTCGTGGGGGCCTCACGAAAGTTCTACATTTTTTGGGGCGTTCTGGAAACCTTCTGGGCGTTTTCGGGTGGCCTCTGGGGGCTGTGTCGGGCCTTCTTTCAGCTGCGGCCTCCCTGAACGACTGGGTCACGCTTTGGACTGTTTCGGGGGGCGTCTTGAGGACATCTTGGGCCGTCATTGGGCTCTCTTCGGGCCACCTTGGGGCCCTGTTGGGCCGTTTTGGGGGTCTCTTGGGCTGCCTGGATGAACTGTCGGGTAGTTTTGGCATGATTGTCGGGCCTTTTGGGCGGTCTCGGGCGCCTGGAAGACCGAGCATCCCCCAAATCATGCCGCAACCATTGGAACTAATTGTTCCGTATTCCGAAAACTTCTTGGGGGTGTTCTTTGGGCCGTCATCGGGCGTCTGGTGGGTGTTTGGGGCCTCGTGGGGCCGTAGGGGGTTGTTCGGCCGCCCTTATGGCCGATTTGGGTTTGCGGCCTGGGCCCAGCAGGGGCCCCTTGGAGTTCCAGAAAGCGTGGGGAACCTCCTGCAAGGGCGTGCAGGGGGGCCCCCGTTGCCAAGGATTTGGGGTACCCGTTCAGGGGCGGGGTTCGCAGGGCCCCAAATTGCAAAAACATCGTCAAGGCAATCTGTTTATGTATGTATGCATGTATGTATGTGTATATATATATATGTGTATGCATGTATGTATGTAGGTAGGTAGGTAGGTATGTATGTATGTATGTATGCGCTTGCGTGGGCATGTATGTGCATGTATGTGTATGTATGTATGGATGGATGGAGGGATGGATGGGTATATGGATGTATGGATGTATGAACGTATGTATGTGTGTACGTCTATACATGGTACATATATATATATACACCAACATATATAAATAAATATGTATATTAAGGTCGCACCACCAATTTGCACCGCATAGGTCGCATAACATCGATTGCAGCACGTAGTTTGCGCAACACCGACTCGTTTTGCCAAAACAAATTTGGATGTACCTACCCTCCCGCGGGTTTATGGGTACTTCATGGGGTAGTCCAATGTACGTACGGCTCTACCCCATCGTTAATTGTAAATGTAAAAACCAGTTCGTACCATTGCAGACCCCTTTTTCGGCATACACATGTGACACAATCCACGCGCGCGGAGTCGCGCGCGCATGCCGGCACCTTTTAGACACCGTAGATGTCGTAAGGTTTTCAGAATCGCATGTTTCCGAAAACATATGAAAGACCGGTGGCTTTGCATCGTGCTGATTCAAACCTAAAATGCGCGCGCTCGTGCGAATACCCGGGGAGAGCCATACGTGTTCAACATGTTCGCCACGTGAGGCCATGCGAGCCTCTCGCGCGTGCATGTCGAATTCATTCGAACTCCCTTGCGCGCGTGTTGGGGGGCACGATCCCCGTCGGCCGCGCGCGCATGTCGAAATCCTTACAGGACTCTGATCACCGACGCGTGGACATCATCATCGTCATCGGCGTGACCAGCATCGGCACGTCATTGGCCTGGCCGTCGTCATCATCACCATCGCCACCTACACCGCTTCTATCATCATCGTGTCCGTCTTCGGCGACGTCATCATGATACCGGGCCGGCCCGGTCACCGACTCGCATTCAAGTGCCCGCGCGCCAGCGTGGCCTGCGAGACGTGCTGCGAAGCCCCCGCGGTCAACGCCAACGCGGCCGCGTCGGTCGCGCCAGACTGGTTGGCCGCTCTGCGCGCGAGCCTGTACACGCCAGCGCTGCCGCAACGATACGCCAGCCAACGCCAAACAGTTATCGCAATCGCCGCCGCATGGGCTTTGCAAACTAGGCTGCGGGTGGGTGGATGGGATGTTTGCGCGAACGTGGATTTGATAAGTCACTAGTGAGCATTCGATACATCTCCTGTCCAAAAAACAATTCGGGTCTCCCTCCCCGGGACTCTGGGATTTTCCCTCCGCTAGGGATGTCGAGTTTACTTGCGATTCTGCCCAATCGATTTCTTCAAATTTGAATTCGTCTAGTGGAATCCAAAATGGGTTTGACCCCCTTTCATCCCTGGCAAACAAAGAAACAGGATGCGCGCACATTGGTTGATGAACAACTCATCAGTGGCCAAGACCCCTTTGCAACAATTCGAACGAAGTTCACACACGCGCGTCGTTTCGCGCGCATGCCGGAATCTGTCAAACACTGGTGGGTTCCGCACGGATTGGTTCGTCGACTGTCAAATTTCTTATCTTAAGAAATCTGACAACGTGTTATATATATATATATATATATATATATATATATATATATATGTAACATAACACCCTCGGGGTTGGGCGTATGTTTGATATGTAACATAACACCCTCGGGGTTGGGCGTATGTTTGGACCTCTTAGGCAAAGCGCCGTCGTCGAGCGAGCAGGTGATATAGTGTTCGCCCGACGGGCCTCGGGAGAACTCAGGGTGAGCACTCCTTCGTTCGATCGTTCCGTAGGTGTACGGCTCAAGCGGTTGCGCCGCAGGTCAGGTCCTGCGGTTTGGAGCTCGAGCGCTTCAGGCACTCTGACCGTGCACCTTTCCGCGCCCCCTGGGCCCGACCAGTGCTTGTCCGAGCGGCTGCTGATGGCGGACGACCGCTCGACAGTGCTGACGCCGGGCGAGTGCTTCCGACATCCTGTCTTGCATGATGACGGGTCCGACGCGGGCTCTGTTTTTGGCGTGGTGCGCAGAGTGATGTCGGACAACCCAGGGGGCACCGCCTACGAGGTGGAGTACTTTGCTGCTGGTGACCAATATCTGTCATGGTGGCTTAATTCACGCATTGCGAAGCGAGAGAAGATGATCTTACGTGCGCCGTGGGCCAGTCTCGCGATGTCGCTACACGGCACCGCGGGCGGGGTGCCAGGTGCTCCACACCAGAGCGCCCCAGAGGCTCACGGCCGCTCAGGCAGCCGCGCGGCACATGGCAGTGCTCCAGCACGATGAGGATTGCCCCGAGCTGCCGGCTGATGTCGCTCAGGCCGCCTTAGATGAGGCTGAGGCCGCTGAGGAGGAAGAGGAGCCGCCGCCGAGTCGCGCCGCTATCGCTGGCCCGGCCAGGAAACGCCCCGCCGGCGTAGGCAAGGCTGGGGGCGACCTGGTGGAGCTCGACGGCGACGAGGAGGCCGACGAGGCGGACGCGGAGGCCTTTGCTGAGCTCGACAGGGAGCTCGCAGCGCTTTCAGGCAAGTCCGAAGGCGCGAAGGGCTCGGCGAGGGACGGCTACCTGGAGCGCCTCAATAAGTTGCGGGAGAAGCTCGCGACAGCGCGCGGCCCGGAGGCCGCTGCAGGCGGGGCCGCGACCGCCGCACCCAACAAGAGGGCCAAACTCGGCGAGGTGGTCCAGGCGAGGATGACTGGACAGGCGCCGAGCGCTGCCGCTGCTGGTCCAGCAGATGGCGGTCGTGCTCGCGGCTCAGGCGAGCGGGCAGTACTGAAGACGCTCGCCGAGTACCTGAGTCGGAAGGGCGACGACGACGACGGCCTGTTTGACAGTGATGATGATCGCGTCCCTGGCGGGCGCCCCGTGGCGGCCCGCCGCCTGGCGTACAAGAAGATAGCGGCGAAGCATCCAGGGCGCCTCTCGGAGAGGGAGATGGAGAACATGGCGCAGTTTCTGGACCATGATGATGCTGGAGGTGTGACCAAGCATAGCCCCGCGGCGCTCAAGTTCTTGCTCCGGGTGCTGAAGCCTGCGCACCCCATTCGTGAGATTGGTGAGGGCCGGTACCGCGAGCTGCGGACGCTCGCGGAGAGTGCGGACCTCATAGTCTCGGGCAAGCCCAATCACGCCCTGGATTTCATCTTCTGCAGGATCAAGGCTATCCCAAAGACCACACGGGATGGCCATTCGAGGACGGCGAAGTGGTTCGAGCTCATCCCCCCCGACAATGGTTGATTGAGCCTCTCAGTTGAGGACGAGAAGCTCGTCACGGGCATCGAGGCCGCCGAGGTGCGCATTGCCCAGCTGCTCGGGCGCCTCGGGGGCCGCGGCTAGGGGTCTGGCCGGGGCGGCGGCGAGAGCTTGGCCGACTGCCCTGCAGGCCCGAGCCGTGGTGGAAGCCCGGACAGCAGAGCGTTGCCGATCACCAACATCGGCACTGCCGCGGACGCCGCAGAGTTGCGCAGCCGCTTGGGAGTGCAGCCGCCCAGGGGTCGTGCCCCTGCCCTGGAGGCGGGCCGCGCCGCTCCCCCGTCGGGGGGCGGCCTGCCCGCGCTGACAGACCGCCTGGGCCCCCGGGCGGTGGACGGGAAGCCCCTGTCAGCGTGGGCGGCGGCGCGCGCGAAGACTCCGCGTGCCGAGGGGGAGTCCAGGCGGCAGTTGAAGAAGAGGATCGCGTCGCAGTTCTTCAAGCGCCGGGTGTCGGCCAAGAAAGCGGCGAAGCCGAGCGAGCCGCAGAGGCGGGTCGCGCTGGAGTATTGAACGCGATGAGCGGCGCGGCTATCGGCAGCGAGGTGGCCGCGCTGACGCTGGGCCAGTGGAAGGCGGACATCGCCTCGCGCATGTGCCGCAGCGGCCCAAGCCGAATGACAATGCTGGAGATCGGCCTCGGGATCCTCGCCAGTGTTAGGAGAATAACAAATTGCATTGGAGATTTCGCTAGAAGGTCCCCCGTGGGCGTCGCGCCACAATCGCCGGAGGCTGGTGTCGGGCGCGATGTGCTGCCCCTGCCAGTAAGGGAGCCGGCAACCTTTATCGCCTGGGAACGTGATCTGAAGAGTAGAGGAATGTTGGACGGTGAGGGATCCCCCGTGGATGTTACGAAGTGGCCAGCTGCTCTCAAGAAGGAGGCCCAAGCCATGGCGGTCGAGGTGTAGACCTTCCTGAGCGCGCTGGGCCTGAACTACCTTTACCTTGGCCACCTGAGCAAGGGCCGCTGGGAAGCAGCCGGGCGCCTTTCTGAGGTGCAGGCCGCCAGCCTACGTGTGATCGGTGAGACGGTCGAGTGGCGCGTGGGCGACGCGTTGGCGGCGGTGGACATCCCGTTCTGGCCTCAGGAAATGAAGAAGACGAAGTCGAGCTACGACCTGGAGGAGGACTGTCGGGCGCTCCCTCTGAAGTTCGGCGAGCTTGAGCCCGGCCTTCCCAAAGCCGAAGATATCGGCCGCTTGGACGTGCTGGACTATGTGGGGGAGGTGCTCACCAAACCCGAGATGTCGCTCTTGCCGGAGGCCGAGTGGCCCGAGTCGCCCCCGAAGGCAAAGGTCAACGTCGAGAAGCTGGAGGACTGGTGGGCCATCGCTGCCAAGCTGGTGGAGCGTGGATTGCTGGCCCCTATACCAGCTGAGCGCATCTTTGTGGCCCGCGGCCGTCGCGTCACGAACGGTTTGTTTGCTGCGACGAAGTCGGGGTCCCCAGCTGAGGGAGAGGCCAGGGTGACGCGATTGATTTTCAACGTGGTCCCGACCAATACGTACCTTCGACCGTTGGCGGGGGGCTCAGTGACTCTGGTACCCTCGCCGGCGTGGGTAAGCATCTCCCTTGGCCCCGAGGAGGTGCTGCTCTGGAGTGGGGACGACCAGAAGGGAGCTTTCTTCATGTACCGCACCCCTGCGCCGTGGCTGGGCTACATGGCGATTTGCACCCCAATCCCCGGCCATGTTCTTGGCGTGAAGGCCAAGGAGGTGTGGCTGGCCATGACGGCGCTGCCCATGGGCTGGGTGTACAGCGCCCCCATTTTCCAGAGCGTCCACCGGCGGGTTGCGCTTCTGGGTCGCCCTGCTGGCGCCGCCCTCCCAGCTGACCTGGAGTGGCGGCGCGACCGTCCTATCCCCGCCGCTGCAGCTGCTCCCCTGTCTCATGAGGGCCCTCGCGAGTGGTGGAGTGTGCACATCGACGACTTCGATAACTGCGAGACGGCTGGATGCAAGGAGGCGCTCGCGAAGGTGGGCGCTCCTGGCCGCCTGCAGGCCCAGATGAGGGAGAGCTACCAGCGGAATGCAATCCCCATCAGCGTGGACAAAGCCAACCAGAGGCAGCTCTTGGTCACGCGGATGGGTGTAGAGGTGGACGGGATCTCAGGCAGGGCCGCCAACAATCGGATAAAGAACGCGCAGCTGTACAGCCTTATCATGTGGTTCCCGACGAGAGAGAACCCCCTCGGGAACCAGCTCCTGATTCTCATGGGACGCTGGGTGAGGGCGCTAGAGTTTCGACGTCCTCTCTTCGGGGTGTTCAACTCGGTGTGGGAGCAGATTGGCTCGGGCCGTGCTGTGTTGACCAGAGCCAGCCTGGACGAGCTGATGCACAGCTGCCCGCTGATGCCCCTCGCCTCCACCAACCTGAGGGCCGCTACCGCGGGCATCGTCTCGTGCTCTGACGCCAGCGAAGACGGTGCAGATATGTGCACGGCCGTGGGGCGCAGAGGGGGCCGCGAAGTTCCTGGCATCTCTCGGGGGCCCTGAGACCTGGGGCCATCGCATTGCCAGCTACACCGGCTCGTGCACGATCGAGCCGACCAGGATCGCCCCAGGGGCTCCGCCGCGCGTCCTGTTGGTGAGCGTGTTTGACGGCATCGGCGGTGCTGCTGTGTCGCTGGTGCGCGCTGGTGCAGCGAGGTCGATAAAGGGGCTCGCCGGGTGCTGAGATCGCGCTGGCCTGGCCTGATCGAGCTGGGCCCAGTCGAGGAAATTCACGACCGACAGCTTGAGGCTCTGGCCATGTTCCAGGATCGGATTGTTGCCGTGGTCGTTGCGGGAGGCAGCCCTTGCCAGGACGCGAGCGGTGTGAACGCCGACCGGCAGGGCGCGCATGGCGCTCGGAGCGGCCTGTTCAAGCGCATACCCAAGGTGGTGAGCGCACTTGCTCTCGTCATGAAGGTGCCTGTCCATTGGCTTGTGGGAAATGTGCTCTCGATGAGCGCAGAATCCCTCCAGGAGTTCTCCCGCATCCTCCAGACTAGGCCCATCAGCGTGTGCAACTCCCTCTTTACCGAGAGTAGAAGGCCACGATTGTACTGGTTGTCTTGGAGAGAGGCGGCCCTCAAGCTCCCCGGGGCGCACGTGGAGCCCAAGGCCAACTACGACCTCATCAGGGCGCTCCAGGTCCCGAAGGCTCCTGCAAGCTCTTGGGTTGCCTCAGGGTGCTCCAGGGCTTCGGACAAGGGCCCAGTCTGCACGTTTCTCCAGCGGCGGAAGAAGACTGCCCCGCACAAGCCTGCAGGTTTATCGGCAGCAAGCCCAGAGGCCATCCAGAGGTGGACCCAGGACCTGCACGCGTACCCTCCGTACCAGTACGAGCTAGTTCACATGATTCGGGACTCCAAGGGGGACTTGAGGCCTTTGTGTGCCACGGAGAAGGAGTGCTCATGGGATTCCCTCGCCACTACTCGTCGTCCGTAGCCAGCTCGGGCTCCAGCCGTGGCAGCGTTGAGAACGATCGCTGCAGCCTCTTGGGGAACGCGTTCGCCTGCTGCGTCGTTAGCTGGCTGTTCCTCGGTCTGAAGTGCCAGTTGGGCGGGCCCGTCAGGGCGACCGACCTCGAGGGGGTCACGAGCGATTTGGAGGTAAAGGACTTACTCGACGAGTCGGTGGAGTTCTCGAAGGACCCCATCAAGGAAACCTCCATCGGCCGCAAGCTGGTCGAGATTTTCTGGACGATTGCCGAGAAGTCGGGGAGTGACATCCGCCTCGACCTCGGCGCGCCTTTCCGCCCCAAGGCGTGGCCGCGATCCTCGATTGACCCGGCGCTGTGGCGCTGGCGGTCGACGCTGTCCTTCCCGTGGCCGAAGTCGTCGAGGGAGCTGCATATCAACGCGCTCGAGTTGAAGGCGGTGAACGCTTCCTTGCGGCACAGGACTCGCACTACCTCGTTCAGGAGCGCGAAGGTTCTGCACCTTGTCGATTCCCAAGTTGTGGCCTCGATGCTGACCCGCGACCGCACGTCATCGGGGAAGCTTCGGGGACTCGCTCGACAGTGCGCTGCTATACTGCTATACTCGTCAGCTCAGACTTGTACGTGGGCGTTGGGTATATCAATGCCAAGCTCAACCCAAGTGATCGGCCGTCCAGAGAGTTCTTGATTAAGAAATGGCGCCGAAAAGGGTCCAAGTGACAGCTCGCGGCGGCAGGCGTCGCAGCTGGTTGCATGTGCGTTCTCAAGTCAGTAAGCGAGGCGCGCGGTTGCGCGACCTACAGGTCACTAAAGCCACGCGTGATCGGCATGTTCGATGTGCCGGTCGCCTCTTTGTGTGGTGGAAGGCGCACAGTGTGAAGCTGTCCTCGCTCAACGACGTGGACAAAAACCTCAGCTTGTACATAGAAGCGTGTTGGGCAGAGCTGGAGCCGCTGTACCTGGTGGTCAATGCGACAGCGGCTTTGCAGTGGATGATGCCCTCCTTGAAGGGCAACCTGCAGCAGAGTTGGAGCCTGGTGCGAGCGTGGGAGAGGCAGTGCACGCCTTGTCGGGCGACGCCGTTCACGGCCGACATGGTCCTAGGCTTGGCAGCTGCAGCGTGGGGCCTCGGCTGGGAAGGTCTGGCGACCGCGATGCTCGTCGGTTTCGACATTTTCATGCGCACAGGCGAGCTGCTGGCTCTCAGACGGCGGCGCATCCTTGTCAAAGGTGAGCGGGCAGTTATTCACATCGAGGCCTCAAAGGTGGGACTGCGAACTGGCTTTTCAGAAGTGGTTTCTCTCAAAGACGGAGTGTCTCGAAAGATCCTACCCTAAATACAGATGCATGCAGCTGGGGTCGGAAGATCTGCTGCGTGGAGCGACGGCGCCTGAAGTTCGAAAGCAGTTGTCCTGGTTGCTTCAGATGTTCGACCTTCAGGACCGAGGGTTCACAATGTACAGCCTCCGCAGAGGAGGTGCGACCGCCCACTTCACCCGCCATAGAAATATGGAGTATGCTCTTCAACAGGGCCGGTGGGACGGCGCGAAAGTAGCCAGAATGTACTTGTCTCAGGCAGTTGCTGATACCGTCGCTCTCACCCTTCTGCCTAGCACCAAGGATAGAATTCGAGCTGCCGCTCTCCGCTGGAAATATATTTTAAGACAGCTGAGGTTGTAAGACTTGAATTGTAAATTCGATCCAGTGGTACCTTACCCGATGGCATCAGTTTAAAATAGGTCGGCAGAGCCACAATAGGGGGACGTGGAAGGCTCTCGAGGGGTGGCCCCGGGGGTTTAACACGTTAAACTGTGTTTCTTGGTGTTTGCGGGGCCAATTGTACTCGGCGGGCTGCCTTACCCTGTAGGGGTCAGTGCGGCCGGCGAGCCAAGCTCGCTGGCTAGCTCGCTGACCTGCTGGAGGGTGCTGGTGCTCGCCGTGCATGGGCCCCTGCCAGGTCCCGGCGGCCGTTTCTCCTCGAGTGTGCTTGAGCCTCGTGCACTTTGAACCTGTGGCGGCGCGACGCCCAAAAAGAGGAAGCCCCAAACATGTAACGTAACACCCTCGGGGTTGGGCGTATGTTTGGACCTCTTAGGCAAAGCGCCGCCGTCGAGCGAGCAGGTGATATATAGTGTTCGCCCGACGGGCCTCGGGAGAGCTCAGGGTGAACACTCCTTCGCTCGATCGTTCCGTAGGTGTACGGCTCAAGCGGCCCTCCGTCCATCCCCAATTCTGCCACCTTTTAGGTCAGGCTCTCGAGGGGTGGCCCCGGGGGGTTTAACACGTTAAACTGTGTTTCTTGGTGTTTGCGGGGCCAATTGTACTCGGCGGGCTGCCTTACCCTCTAGGGGTCAGTGCGGCCGGCGAGCCAAGCTCGCTGGCTAGCTCGCTGACCTGCTGGAGGGTGCTGGTGCTCGCCGTGTATGGGCCCCTGCCAGGTCCCAGTGGCCGTTTCTCCTCGAGTGTGCTTGAGCCTCGTGCACTTTGAACCTGTGGCGGCGCGACGCCCAAAAAGAGGAAGCCCCATATATATATATATATATATATATATATATATATATATATAAAAACTGCTCGCGTTCACGCGAATTCTCAAGAGAACAGTCACGCGCCCGTGCGCACGTGCCGGGGGGGGCACGATCCTTGTAAACTAAACATATCCACATGCGGGCCCTCGCGCCGGTCGGCTGTGCGGGCATGTCGAAATCTTTGCCATCGCCGTCGAAGCTATCATCAGCATCGTCGTCATCGCCGTCGAAATCATCATCATCATCATCAGCATCAGCATCAGCACCATCATCATCATCGTCATCGCTACCACCATCGCTACTACCTCCATCGTGCGTACGTCCGTCGACGTTGCCATGGTGCCGCGCCCCCCCGAATCACCGACTCGCATTCAAATGCCCGCGCGCCAGCGCGGCCTGCGAGAGACGCCGAGGAACTCCCATTGGTCTACGCCACCGCGGCCGCGTCGGTTTCACCAGGCTGTCTGGCAGTTCTGCGTGCGAGCCTGTGCGCGCCAGCGCTGCCGCAGCGAAGCGCCTACCAACGCCAAGCTGTCATCGCAATCGCTGCCGCATGGGCTTTGCAAACCAACTTGCGGGTGTGTGGGTGGGGTGATCGCGCGGCGGGTTTGACATCGCATCGCGAACAAACATCAGCTGCACCACGCAGATTGAAACAGTAAATTGCGCCACGTAGATTGTACCACGCTGATTCTCTTTCTAAAAAGAGAATAGACTCTACCCCCCCCCCCGCGTTATCCGCCCCCCTCTTGGGTATGTAAATCATTTATGATTATGACCACATGTCCATCTTAGATATGATTTTACACTTTCCCAGGGGGGCCGGGATCGCTACCCTTGAGATTCCTTCGTAAAAAAAAAAACTCCGGATTCCATAATAACGTAGGGGGGGTCACATTTGGGGGGGATCTGATTTGAGCTGTCTTGGAGGGTTCGGGGGGGTCTGGGCAAAGGGCCGCCCTTTCATGGATGGTCTGGGGGGGTCTAAAACTTGTGGTCTGGGAGGATTGTGACCCCTCCCTTTTATTACGAAATCTGGAGTACGCGGGGACATTTGTTGTTCTAACATATCATTTTTTCACGACCCCCTTGCAAAACCAGAGACGCAGTGCACACGCGCGCGTCGTCGCGCGCGCATGCCGAAATTATCCAAAAACCTTCGGTGTCGGAAGGATTTCGCCATCGAGATTCCAATAAACATACGAAAACACAGGGGGGTCGCAACACGGACTTGCTTTAAAAGCTTACGCGCGAACTCTTGCGAAATCTTTTCAGAAAACCATAGGTTTTTCAATATTTTCACAACATGCTACCAAACGGGCTTCGCGCGCGCGCATGTCGAAATTTGTCGAACGCCCTTGCGCGTGTGCCGTCGCGGGAATCCTCTGCAAAAAATGGGACGAAGTGCAGACGCGCGCGTCGTCGCGCGCGTATGCCGAAATCCTTCAAAATCCATCGGTTTCGGAAGGACTTCAAAATCGTGTGTCCAAAAAACATACAAAAACATAAGGTTTCGCAACACGGATGTTCAACAAACGCGTGCGCGCGCGTTCTTGCGTCGTCGTCGTCGTCGTCGCCGTCATCCTTCCTCCCGCGTCGTCGTCGTCGTCGTCGCCTACGTCGTCCTCTGCCGTTCCTCGTGTTCGTCGTCGTCCTCTTTGGCGTCGTGGTCATTTCCGTCGTCGTTGTCGCCGTGGTCGTCCTTCCTCCGCCTCCCTCGTCGTCGACGTCGTCCGTCGTCGGCGTCTCGTCGTCGTCCCTCCTATTTCGTCGCCGTCGTCGTCGTCGTCGTCGTCGTCGTCGTCTTCCCCCCTCCCTCGTCGTTGTCGTCGTCGGCGTCGCCGTCCTTCCTCCTTCTTCGTCGTTCGCGTCGTCGCCGTCCTCCCTCCTCCCTCGTCGTTGTCGTCGTTGTCGCCGTCGTCGTCCTCCCTCCTCCCTCGTCGTCGTCGTCGGCGTCGGCGTCGTCGTCGTCGTCTTCGTCGTCATCGACGTCGGCGTCGTCGTCGTCGCCGTCGTCGTCGTCGTCTGCGTCGTTGACGTCGTCGTCGTCGTCGTCGTCGTCGCTGTCGTCGTTGTCGTCGTCGTCGGCATCGTCATCGCCGTCGTTGTCATCGTCGTCGTCATCGGCGTCGGCGTCGGCGTTGGCGTCGTCGTCGGTGTCGTCGTCGTCGTTGTCGTCGTTGTCGCGTCGTCGGTGTCGTCGTGGTCGTTGTCGGCGGCGTCGTCGTCGTCGTTGTCGCTGTCGTCGTCGGCGTCGCTGTCGTTGCCAAGTGCCATATCGTAAGTACCCACCGTCACGGTCTTAAGAGATTTTGTAAACCAAGTTGCGGGTGGCTGGGTGGATGATTGCGTGAGCAGTGGAGTTGTCAATTTCAAGTTCGGCAAGTGAATTGCACCACATAGACTGCACCACGTGAATATGGTGTCAGTTAGATTGTACCTCGCTGATTGCACCGCACAAATTGCGCAGCGCGTCGGTTGCACCATATATGTTGCGCCACGTAGATAGCACCATGTACAAGACACAACATATTTTACCCAGCCTAAGCTGAACAACTTAACTTGCGCCACCCGTATTCCACAGCATGCATTTCTCCACATAAGTTGCGCACCATATAGTGGTAGAACAACACGGTGTTGGGCCCATGGTGGTTAATGCCCGTATAGAAACACACAGACAGTAAGGCTCTGTTCAAAAATTGACCCACGATTGCCGGAACATGACCGACCCATTGCCACGATTCCGTTAGTATACAAGTTGTTTTCGCGACTCATGTAAAACAGGCTACACGAAGCATTCGGCTCACACCAAAGCGCCGACCAAACCGGCTTCCGCCCAGGGCGAAACACCGCCGACCATTTGTTCACATGATCTATTTTGCAAGAAACGGCGGACGAGTAGCAGGTAACCTGGTACCTCTGTGGGTGGCGACGGTCGACTTCAAATTATCCTGGCGAAGGTCCCAACCATATGCAGTCGTGGGTACCGTAATTGTGAATATCTGCTTCGGTGAAGCTCCCTATGGGGCCACGAAGCGCTACACTGGGCGGGGGGAACGCTGTACTGTGTGGGTGGTGCGCCGAATTAGGTTTCCAGGACGCATGCGGACGGTCCCACTGAGGGCTTCGGTGGAGCTCCCTATGGGGCCACGAAGCGCTCTACTGAGTGAGTGAAAATGCCAAATTGGGCTTCCGGGACGCATGCGGACGGTCCCGCTGGGGGCTTCGGTGGAGCCCCCTTTATGGGGCCACGAAACGCTGCACTGCGCGGGTGAAAATGCCAAATTGCATTTCCCGAACGCATACGGACGGTGGCATTGGAGCCTTGGGTGGAGCCCCCTATGGGGCCACGAACCGCTGCACTGGGTGGGTGGAAATGCCAAATTGGGCTTCCGGGGCGCATGCGGACGGGGGCACTGGGGCCTTCGGTGGAGCTCCTTATGGGGCCACGAACCGCTGTACTGGGTGTCCGAAACGCTGTACTGGGCGTGCGGGACGCATACGGACGGTAGCAATGGGACCTTCGGTGGGGCTCCTCATGGTGCCACGAAGCGCTGTATTGGGTGGGTGAAACGCAGGGAGGAGGGGGAGGAAGGCCACGAAACGCTGTACTGGGTGTGCGGGACGCATGCGGACAGTAGCCTTGGGACCTTCGGTGGAGCTCCCTATGGGGCCACGACACGCTGTACTGGGTGTGCGGGACGCATGCGGACGGTAGCACTGGGACCTTCGGTGGGGCTCCTTATGGGGCCACGAAACGCTGTGCTGGGTGTGCGGGACGCATGCGGACGGTAGCACTGGGACCTTCGGTGGGGTTGCCTATGGGGCCACGAAACGCTGTACTGGGTGGGTGAAACGCAGGGAGGAGGGGGAGGAGGGCCACGAAACGCTGTACTGGGAGTGCGGACGCATGCGGACGGTGGAGGAGGAGGGGGAAGAGGAGGAGAGAAGGAACACGCGGGGACTGTCTCTTCAAAACGAGGACCCAGCACCACAGGATGGTTGGGAAAAATTCATGTGATAGTGTCACACACGAGAGCATCTGGGTGGCATTAGCGGAGTAAGGTGTCCAACGACCGTACATACGCCTTTTGGAAAGAGCCCCAATCCGCACCGATCGCACGAGCAAGCCTTTCTCCATCGAGCGAGGCGCTACACAGGGGGACCCTCTCAGCTTTCTCCTTTTCAACAGCGTCACAGAACAATTGATGCGACCACGGACGTCCCATTGGGATGAACAACGGATCGGTTTCCGACTTGGGCACCAGGCTAGGGTAAGATTCAGAAACCTACGCTTCGCTGAGGACATACTGCGGATATATTCATCTTTTGGTCACATCACGAACATGCTGTCCTCAGCAAGAAAACGTCACACGTCGGCTTACATTTGCACCCCAACAAGACGAAGGTTCTACACAATGGCCACGGACTTGCTCGCAGGGGACGACCACCAGCACACGAACACGCGAATGGCAACCGAAGTGATACCTCCTTACCGCTTCATTGAACATTTGGGCACACGGATACAGTTTTCTGGGCAGCACAAAGCCGAATGTTACATCATAATTGCCACTGCGTGGAAGAAATTATATACGCTGAAACAGGAACGAACCGATAGAACGTATTCTTTACGCGACCGGCTCCGGCTCATCATTGGTACGGTTACACCTATTGCGTTGCATGGCAGCGAAAGGTGGACACTCACAACAGACATGCAAAACACATTGAACAAGGTTCAGCGCCAGATGTTCGGTATGATCGTGCGAGTGCCGAGACGACCAATGTCGCCCAGTGCGCCCCCAGACGCCTATCAAGGTCTCGACCATGGCGCTCACGCCGTCTCCAACCCCAACATCCAGCCGACCACCGACGACATCGACGCCGACGCCCTACTGGAATCTTGGCCGGACTAGATCAAACGTGCCACCCACGAAGCGTTACGACGAACTCGTGAATATAATTTGAGCGAATCGGCCACTGTTCACAAGCAGAAAAAGTGGACATGGGCACAACAAATTGTTTTTATGGATACATCAGAATGGCTGGTGCAAGTTATTAGTTGGGCTCCACACGTTGAGTTGCATACTTCGACCCAGCGACGCCCAGGGCGGCCCAAGACTCGATGGATGGATGATGTCAAACATCATGTGCTGACAACCGTTGGTTGCGACAGTTGGGCACGTGTGACAAAGTCAGAGGAATTCAACCGCGTGCAGGACGAGTTCGGCAAGACGTGAGCGGACCTCGGCATCCCCGGCAGCTCCCTCGCGGAGCCTTGCGCCGGCTCCTGTTCCGGTTCCTGCTTTTTAGAAACACGCATCTACCTATGATTATACATATATATATGTATGTAGACAAATGTACCTACACATGTGTGCCCTAGTAGCACCACAAGGCACGTCGGCTTCGTGTTCACATGTGTACAGCGAATTCACCCGAAGTGAATGGAATGGCTCAGTTGACGCTTAGATTGTGCAGGCGTGTCGAGTCAGGGTTCGTCACGAGATCCTCACGGTTACTATACGATGTTTGCCGACGGTTAAAAGCATGGGTTAGACATATGTTTGTTCACCTGGTTTGCAAGGTTAAGTTCAAAAGTACCACCGCCGCTTTAGAGGTACAGCGGTTGACTGATCGCACGTGCGGAGTCCGATCCAGGTCTAAATCTATTTTTATATCCGCAGGCTTGACGAGACCAGGTTTGAGACGAAGCGAGGCTTGTCAAGTTGCTCCCATTCCAACGAGCCGTGCGCAAAATTGGTCAACGTAACAATTCCGAGCGGTATCGAGACTCCAATATCAATCGGAAGCTAATCATGGGAGTCGCGCGTGTCCTCGCAAGTCGGAGGCTAGAGTGCACCAGCGCACTAGTATGTGGTAGTCGACGAGAACGCGCCGGTTTAGCGTCGATCAGCGTCTGTTCGCATCGATTCGCAAGAACCAGCAAGATGGTATGGGAGGCTCCCATGACCTGCCGCCGAAGAATATCCAACCCTTTCAAAATCATAGTCTAGTTTGGACCAGCAGTCTAACTCCAGGATCCAGCCTGGGTGACCCGTCCGCCGACGGCCTCGCACCCCCCAGGCGGCGCAACGCCCCGCGAGCGGAGAAGTAGAGAATAAGAATGCGTTTGGGATTGTTGTTCTATCGCTGGCAAGCTTACTTGCGTGGCGTTCCCCCCCGCCCCCCGCCGCGTTTTCAAACAGTGCTGGGCCGAAAAGTCGTGCAAGTGAGTCCCGATGTGCGTGTAGACCAGATTTCCTTTCGGGCCTCGCCCCCCTTCCCCCCCTTTTTCACGCAAGTGAATTCGCCAGGGTCTGAAGAAAAACAGCCTCTCAGGAGGGTGAGGAGGAGACCGCTAAGAAGCAGGATGGCCAGCCAGGAGAGGACGTCGGCGGCGACGGGAAAACACCAACGGCACGACGACGCGACGACGGCGGCGCCATCGTCGTCATCATTTCTGTCTCCTGCTGTCCCGCCTCCCCTTCTTTTCGTCCCTATCCCCCTTCTCCTCTTTCCGTCATCGCCGCCATCCTTTCCATGTTTCTCGTCTTCCTCGTCCCCCGCACCCTCCCGCTCCCTCCTCCCCTCCATCCCTCCTCCACAGAATCCTTTTGCTATATTTGGAAACAGCCCGGCCCAACGCTGCACAGTACATACGATGCCCTTGCGGCAGAAGGCCCTAAACAACTTTACACAGTGACGCTGGGGGGCCACGATGGGGGGATTGGGATAGGGACAGAAGCAGAGATTCCGCGTCCGGGAAGCCGCAGGAGGCCACGTCGCCAAACCCGATCCCGGATCCGACAACCCACCATTAGTTGTTGGTGAGATTTGACAGACCAGTTGTGCAGGGAACTTCTCGAGCCCCGCTGCCTCCCTCACATCCTCAGTATGGATCCTCGTGTTATGGGGTTCCCGGAGATCCTTCCCATCCAATTTATATCTTCGAAATCGCCCGTCCTCGTCCATATTTCCATGACGAGTGGTATCATCCCCGGTAACGCTAATCATCGATGTTCTCCTTCCCCTCGATCACCTCAACCTCGGTCTCTTGACGCTGACACTGGTGGCTGTGTCACGTGATGCACGTCGAAGCCATGCTCACCCTCGGTCTCCTCCAACTCAGTCCTTCTGCTCGGTCTCCTCCTACGTCTGCTCGGTTTCCCCCTCCTCGCCTCTCTCTCCCTTCTCCTCTTGCTCGATCACCTCGCATCGATATTATCATCGATATTTTCCTCCTCGACCGAACTTCTCTTATTCATCTTTCTGCTCAATAGATAGATTGCGCTCATCATGGAATTCAGCAGCCTCATCCTCATTATCATCGATCTTCATCCTTACACATTCGTGCACCGTTCTTGATCTCACCCCCTGCTCAATACCCTTTCCTCCAGTCGTCCGTCGATGTCTTTCTCCTTTCTCTCCTAATTTGTTCTTCTCATAGTGTTCTGTCCGGTGCCGGGATAGCCCTCTTGAAGGGCATCGGATTGTCTCTTCTCCATTGTTGTTGTTTCTCGCCCTGCTCCTCTTGGGTCGTCTTTCTTCCCTTGCCCGCCCTTTCCTTGCTGGCCACTGTCGCTCCTCACCTGTTCCCATCGTTGTGTATTCGCTCCCGTCGGCGGGCCGGTCAGGACAGCAACCCCGCCGGCGACGCCGCAGTGGTGCAGGCGGCCAAGGAACACGCCGGGCTCGCGGCTCCACTCCGCTCGACGTCGTCGTCGTCGAGCTCGTCCTCGCTGTCCTGCCGATGCTATGCCGTCCCGAGGCTCCTGATTGCAGGCGATCTTTCGCCCCCAGTCCTCGAGCTGCCCCCGAAAAGTCGGGTCGCTCAGAAAAGAGGGAAGAGTCGGGGATGCACCTTCAGGGGGCTCTTCGGACGCACCTGCATCGAGGATGGACGCCCCCCCATCGTACATCCCAGAGTTGGGCCCAGAGTTATTGGTCCAGCCGAAAGCTCCCCAAAGTCGGGGGTTTGGGTCGCCATACAGCCGCCCCGGGTGGTGCCGTCGCCGCGGTTTGGCCAGAGATCCTCACTAGCAGAATGTTCCACTGACTGGCCTGTCAGTGGAGCACCGTTGACAGCGGCAGTTTCAAACGCGTGTGTATGTATCGGAGTATATTTCGAACGAGGTCCACGACTAATCTTCGAAGCGTCCGTAGCAGGTTTGAGAACGAGGCATGCGTACAGTGCTAGCGCCTCCTAGCCGCCGCGCCCTGCTACCCGATCCCCCACTTATTCATATATATATATATATATATATATATATATATATATATTATATATATACGCGTGGTAATTGATCGAAGACGCTTAAGGCGAACCACCGCCGCCCCCTTTCTCGTGGGAGCGCCTATGTGGCCAAACGTTGGGCCGAAGTATTGCCAAGCTACCGGGCAACGGATTCCCCAGGCCGTTTGGAGAGGAAGGCAATGAGAGAGACAGAGAGAGAAAGAGAGAGAGAGAGAGATTGAGACAGAGGATGAGTGGGAGGAGGAAGAGACGGAAGTTGTACAGGAGGAGGAAGGCGGAGGAGGGGGAGGAGGGGGAGGAGTAGAAGGAGGCTTCGTGGGGCCTCTTGAGGGCTTCCTGGAGTGCTCTGGGGACCTCATGGGGCTGCTTTCGGTCCTCTTTAGGCCTCTTGGGGGCCTATACAGAGCCGCTGTGTCTTCGGAGGCCATCTTAGGGGGTCTCAGTGCGTCGTCTTGGGGCCCTCTTGGGACGCTTTCGGTCAGTCTTGGAGGTCTGTGGGGCCGTCGTGGGGGCCCCCTGGCATGTCTTGGGACCCTCTTGGTCTGACCTGGGGTGATCTTGCAGGCATCTGGGGCCGTCGGAAGCCCGAACTGGCGAGAACGCGAAAATCATTTGAAAACCAACGGAACATCAATGGTAGCCAGCGCGGAACCCAAACAGTAATTTGTTGCCATCTATGCGACGTGATCTAGTTGTTGCAATCAATGTGATCCAATCTAGGTGGTGCAGTCCATGCGGTGCGATTTGTGTGGTGCGAAGCAATGCAACGCAATGCCAAGAAGTGTTGTGCAATGCAAAGCGAGGACTAGCAACGCAAAGCAGTGCAGAGCAGTACAAAGCAATTCAAAACAACACACAGAAATGCAAAGTAACGCAATGAGAGCAGTGACAAAGCAATGTAGTGCAGTCAAAGCGGTACAAAGCCATGCAAAGCAATGCAAAGCTATGCAAAGCTATGCGAAGCAATGCAAAGCAATGCGGCGCAATGCGCAGCAATGCATAGCAATGCAACGCAATGCACAGCAACGCGGCGACGGGCGGCGACGAGCCGGCCGGACCGCCACTGGGGCCCAGCGGCGGCGACGGCGACGCGCCGGCCAGACGTAGAGCACACGTAAGAACCCCGAACTGCAAGCACTGTTTGGGGAATGATCGGGGTCGCTCGAGGCCCTCTTCGAGGGCCTCTTGAAGCCCTCGTGGGCCGTATCGGGGGGCCTCTTGTGCCGTCTTGAAGACATCTTGGGCCTTGTCGGGTCCATTTTGGGCCGTCTTGGAGGCGTTGTGTGGCCATCTTGGGCTCCCTTGGGGCCGTCGTGGGCGTTTTGGATGCCATCTTGGACCATCTTGGAGGCCATCATAAGCGGGAAAGCCGTTGGGATACCCAGTTTGCAGTTGGCACAGGTGGCCTGCGGGATGCGCCGAGACCTTTTTGGGATCCTTTTGGAAGGATTCAAACGGTCACATCCAGCACGGCAAGACCCTCTCTTGCAGGCAACAGGGGGCGGCGCATTTGGTGGTTTTCGTTTCATCCCGCCTCCGTGCCCAGGTTGTGGATCAGAGGCCTCCTGGGAACTCTGGGGAGGCTTCTCGGAAGCATGTGTGAGGCAGTTTTGGGGTGGCTTGGGGATTCTTGGGGACCTCTTGGCGGCCTCTTAGGTTTTTTCGTGAGACCTCATAGGCTTCCTGGGGTTTCTCAGGGGACCTCTTCGGGGCCTGCTGGCGGTATCAGGGGCCATCCTGGAGCGGAAGGCTCGACATGCCAGTTCGTGTTTCCCCTCTTGGGCCTCTCGTTGGGCCCGTCTTGGGGCCCTTCGGCCTAAAGAGACGACAAGGCCCAAGACCGCCCAGGAGCGCCTAGGAGCGCCCAGAATTCCGGGCTGGGGGGCCCTTCAAGGGTAACTTACCAATTTTCAGGGCAGAGTCTGAAGGCCTTGAGGACATTCCACGTCGTGCCTACCGGAACGGTGGCGGAGAAAGTCCTAAATTGGTTGTCGCCCCCATTTCTATCGGGCGAGGGCGCTTTGGTTGCCTATGCCGACAACGCGGAGGGAGTCGTTCTAGCGTTGCGTGTTTACCGGGGAAGCGCGTTCCAGCAGCCCACGGCGTGCGATCACTGCGTTCTGTCCGAGCGAGAGCGCTCTAGCAGCTCGAGCAGAAATCCTGGGCGTGTCGCCGCCGTCGCCGCTCTCGCCACCGTTGCCCTCACCGTCGTCGCCGCCGTGGTCGTCGCCGTCGCCGCTGTCGCCTTCGCCAGTTCCGTCGCCGTTTCCGCCGCCTTCGCCGTCGTCGTCGTCGTAACCGCAGACGTTGCCGTCGGATCCTTCGCCGTCGTCGTCGCCTCCGTCGCCGCCGCCGCCGTTACCGCCGTTGTCGCCGCGGGCATCTTCGTCGTCGTGGCCGCCGCCCTTGCCGTCGCCGTCGCCACGGTCTTGTTGAACAAGCGAAATATGATCATGATTGCCGTCGCGCACAGGAAGGAGCATCATTGCCGCCGATCCTCCGATCCCTGATTGCCAACTGAGCGTGGAATGAAGTTAGCGCCAGGGTCGCTCAGTGCCGTTATTTTCTGTCACCCTTACCCCATCCCCCTCCTCCCCCTCCTCCCGAGGAGGAGGAGGTGGAAAAGGGAGGATCCCATAAACACATGATGAGAGGGAGGAGCAGGACGAGGAGGAGAAGAACAAGGAGCAGGACGAGGAGGAGGAAGCGGCAGCGTTCGGAGAACACCAATGCCGACAGGAAGACAGGAAATCAGGAGGAGGAAGAGCGAGCAATATCCCCCCCCCACCCGGGGCCGGAGGCCCCCTGGCCCGGCGGGGGTTCTGGGCGCCGGCGACTGGGGGCAGGAGGACGGCGCCGAGGACGCGGGCTGGCTCGAGGCGGCCCGCGCAGGGCGTCGTCGTCGTCGTCGCCATCTTCGTCGTCGCCGTCGTCGCCGGCGTCGTCGTCGTCATCGTTGTCTTCGTCGTCTTCGTTGCCGTCGTCTTCGTGCCAGTCGTCGTCTTTGTCGTCGCCTTCGTCTTCTTCGTCGTCGTCCTCGCTGTCGTTTTCGATTCGGAGGAGGATGAGACGAAGGCCGAGTAGCAGGAGGAGAGTGGAGGGGAAGGAAGGGGAAGGAGGAGGAGCAGAGGGAGGAGGGGAGAGGGAGGAGGAGAGTGGAGAGGGGAGGAAGAGGGGGAGGGCGAAAGGGGTTGGTGAGGGCAAGGGAAGGGGAAGGTCAGGAGGAGGAATGGAAAGGGAGGGAAGAGATGCGAGGGAGATGAGCAGGAGGAGGAGGAGGAGGAGGGCACCACCACATGAAACGAGTGCGCCGAGCAAGGATACGGGAAAATGTGAGACGAATGGAAAATACGAGTACGCGCAACGCGACAACAAAGAGAGAAGCCAGGCGGCGCGCACGACCAGCAGTCGTGGAGACGCACGGCGTGCCAGGCCACGGGCTCGAGCGGCGGCATAGCAGAGCCAGGGCGCACGCCTGGCGGCGAGGCAACCAAGAAATTTCAAGGTGAATTGCACAAGGACGCCGAAGGGCGGCGGAGGAGCTAGAGGAGCACCCGCAGAAAAACAGTAGTGGCGAACTCACCGTGCGACATGGTCCGACGGATCGCTTGCCGAGGAGGAGGAGGGAGGTCCATGTTCGAGCCATCGTCACCAGGCTCGGGATCGTGGAGCCTGCACTGTGTCCCGCGCTCGTACAGCGCGTACGTGAGATCTCCCAGGCATATCAACTCCCAGGACTCCTCCAAGATATCCTGGGAGTCGCTGGCGGCTCGCCTGCGCACGAGGCCGCCAGCGAAGCGGACGAAGTCACACGAGGCGGAGGAGGAGGAGGAGGAGGAGGAGGAGGAGGAGGAGGACCAGTGGAAACCCAAGAGTCATCAACGATGTTGGAATTAGCCCTCTCTCCAAGCTCCTTCTCCACAGACCCCTACAACGGTTCATTTCCATTGAGGGAGCTGCTTCGCTGGAAGACAACAGTTTGAAGGTCCTGAAGCGTGCCAAAACATTGTTTTCGGGATTCCAAAGCCTCGTATCAACCTGACTGCTGCGCCTTGACGATGCAGAACCGTGCCAGAACGCCATGTTTGGGACTTCAACACAGCGAATCAACATAACTGTTGCACCCGCATAGTCCAGAATCCTTCTAAATCACAATTTCTGTTACGCTGATCATGGGAATCCGTGAAGCTCTTGGAAGTGTTGAGAACGAATGTGCGCGGCGCTAAGGCGAAGGCCACATGTTGAAAAGGAACCGCCCTCAATCCGAATAATTCTTGCATGCATTTGAGAAGAATGTGCGCGGCGCTAAGGCGAGAGCCAAATGTTGAGAACCACCCGCCCTCAATCCGTGAAGCTCTTGCAAATGTTGAAAACGAATGTGCGCGGCGCTACGGCGAGAGCCACATTTTGAAAAGGAGCCGCCCTGAACCCGTGAAACTATTCCACAGTGTTTTTAAGAATGCGCGCGGCGCTAAGGCGAGAGCTACATTTTGAAAAGGAGCCGCCCTCAATCCGTGAAGCTCTTGCAAATGTTGAAAACGAATGTGCGTGGTGCTATAAGGCGAGGGCCACATTTTGAAAAGGAGCCGTCCTCAATCCGCGAAGCTCTTGTAATTTGTTAAGACGAATGTGCGCGGCGCTGAGGCCAGAGCCACATGTTGAAAACGACCCGCCCCTCAATCCGTGAAGTTTTTGCAATGTTTACAACGAATGTGCGCGGCGCTGAGGCGAGAGCCACAGTTTGAAAAGGACACGCGCTCCATCTGTGAAACTGTTGCCACTTTTCCAGCTTCAGAGTCATACATGGTGCGGAAGTCTCCGGCGAAACGCCCGGCCCGCCCTAAAAACTTGTTCGGGGTGCGACAGGGAGGAGTTATCTATAAGGAGAAGGAGTGGAGGAGGAGGAGGAGGAGGAGGAGGAGGAGGAGAAGGAGGAGGAGGGAGAGAATCAGGGGGTGGGGGAATGGGGAGGAGGAGTGTGAAGGAGAGTTGTCCTCTTCAGGGACTGGGTACGCCCAGAGCAGCGTCCCGCTTCGCATTCTTCTCCGATTGACTGTAATCTCCTTTCCCCTCCCCCCCCGTCCTCCCTGCTCCTCCCTCCCCCTCCTCACCCTGCTCCACGCCCTCTGTTTATTCCTCCCCCCTCCTCCCCCTGCTCGCGTTCCGCTGCCCTCCGTCGTCGATCCCTTCCTCGCTACCCCTGGACCGTGCAGGTGCCCAGGGATGGAATACGGACTGGTCAAGTCAGAATCTCCTCAGCGAAAGGATGTGGCCACCCCTGTCCACGATTCCGGTGACTGCGTCCAAAGCGATTGTACGCAAAATGAGGCTTGAAGAGACACACGACCAGTCTGTCCAATGCAAGACGGACTAGAATTTCCAGTGGCAACATGTGCGCAGGGTAGACCGAAGGGGCCATACACACTCGCGCGCACGCACACACCTTGATCTCTTTCCCTCTCCCTCACCCTGTGGATTTGCCACCACTTCGTCGCTCCTGCTTCCCCGGGAGGCCGGCAACGTGGTGGCGCTCAGCAACCTCTCCACGCTGCTCTCGTGCTCTGCTGAAGGCAAGCAGGGATCCCGCGCTCGACCGCTTGGGGTCTGGGGCCAGTCTGGCTTTTTCGCTCAGGTCTGCCTCTGGCCATCTTTGCGCGAACCTCGGAAGGAGGACGACAACGCGGAGGACGTAGAGTATGAGGCGAATGCAAGTGAGCCAGAGCGCGAAGGTTAGCAGGGATATGGATCGGCAGAGAAGGGGGAATACGAAGATTTGTCTGCGTGGGCGGTCCCCGCCCATCGTAGATCACGTATCCATGTCGATCAAATTTCAAAGATTTGATACGGCGGTGCAGACATGCAGCATGGGCGTCCCAGCGATGCCCCATTACATCATCGTCGCAGTCACATCCCTCCGCTTGCTTTCTGGCCCGATTGATGCGGTTCTGCTTTTCCTTACAGTAGATAAAGTTCAGGAAGGTTGTCCAGTGAGCGAGGTCTGTGGAAGTGTCCAGACTTTGACGGGTTGTCCACTGGACTATCCGCAGGCATCGATTATGCAGCCAGGTCCTATAATTCGTTGTTGTGTTGTTCCTCTTGCTCTTCCTCCTCCTCCTCCTCCGTGCTCAGCTTCTGTCAAATTTTGGGTTCAAGCCACATTGGGCTCAAGGTGCGGCCAGTTCGGACGAAGACGGCGCAGCACCATCCATCTACCGTACCAGACCCGGCTCCGCGCCCATGCGGTTCGGCCCCGCGTTTCTTGCGGCGCTGCCGCAGGTGCTGCTGGGGCTGAGCGTGCTGGGGCCGCCGCCGGGCAGCGGCGATGCCGCTTCTAGCGACGCTGGCGAGTACAGGTTTCGCAGGGAGCGCGCTGGCAGGGTGAGCGTCGAGCAGTGCGCCGCCGATTTCCCAGACTTCCTGGGGTACCTGCAGAGGGCCTGGGGAGAGCGGAGGGCGTCCGCCGAGGACCTGCACAGGGAGCCGGAGACGAAGTTCGGGACCGGCCGACTGGGGGTGGCACTCGAGCTTCGCCCGGACGGGGACGTGAAACTGAGGATGTTCCAGGTTCAGCCACGCGCAGCGGGGGATGGGGGGAGGGGGGAGGGCTTCTTAGAATCTTAGAAGCACCCCTGCTTCTTAGAAGGCGCGGGCCTTATCTATAGATATAAGGCCGGCGCCTTCTAAGAAGCAGCCTCCTTCTAAGAGGTCCTACCCCCTCTCTCCACCCCCTTGTACGCGCCGCCAAAAGGTGCCCCGTGGGGAATTGGCCAAGCGGATATCTATGCTCAAAATATTGCGTGGCTTTGTGGAGCGCCAGCAGGACAACCTGCGCCCAGAGCTGGAGAGACTTGGGGGAAATATCTCGATGTACTGGCGCTACATGAGTGGCGACTGCCCCGAGTCGAGGCTGCGGGTAGGCCTGCCTCTGCATGGCTACTCGTCCGACCAGACCAGGGCCGACGTGGCGATGCCAGATTTCACCTTCGACTTTTACAGGGACATCCACTCACAGGAGGTGCACCCTGATGACCCAGAATGGAAGTCAGACGCATGGGGCGATGTGTCCGACAGGCTGCGGGAAATCAAGAAGGAGAAGTTGGGCTTCATCTGGCGCGGGTCCCTCAGCAATGGCGGCAGGCAAAAGCTTTCCGAGAAGGTGAACGCAGGACCCCCCGAGCATCTGAAGCCCCTCCTCGCGGAGGTTGTCCCGGACGGGTTCGACGTCACCACGATGTTGTGGAACGACAACCGCACCGGCACGCGCACGGACTTCGTTAGTTTGTACGACCAGTGTAAGTACAAGTACACGTTCCACGTCCCAGGCAGGCACTATTCGGCGATGCTCAAGTACAAGCTCGCCTGCAACCAGACGGTCTTCATGGTGAGGAAGCCTGGCAAGCTGCGGGAGGAGTTCTGGTACGAGGCACTGCACCACGGCAGCGAGATATTCTACGTCAAGGAGGACCTGAGCGACCTCTGGGAGGTGATCGAGGAGGCGCTCTCGCCCGCCGGCGGGCTGCCCGCTGGCGAGAAGGCGGCGCGGGTCGCGGCCGGAGGACGACGGGTTGCGGACACGTATCTCTCGCAGCGCGGCGTCGACTGTTACGTGATGCTCTACCTCAAGCACTACTACTTCCCCTTCTGGGAGAGCGCCTCGAAGTGCCAGGGCGAGGCGTGCGCTGTTCCCACCTCGTCCATTGCGCTGGGCAAGGCGCAGGGGGACTCCGGCAAGCTGTGCACGTCGCCCGAGTTTGGGCCCCAGTGCGATTGCGAAAGGGAAGAGTCGCCAAGCATGGTGTGAGAATCGCCGCCGACCCGTGGCACCAAAACAGAGCATCGGTCCTCCTCCCGCTTCCCTCCGTCCCACCCGCCTTCTCCCCTCCTTCGGGCATGCGAGAAACGCAGGCGGCCAGTAACATGTGATCGCTCCGTCCGCAGACTGATGTTCGTGTTTTATTCATTGTTTTGCCGATCGGCGCGGGGTCCCCCAACCCCCCCCTCCCCCCCCATGGAGTAGAACTTGGCTGTTTTTGGCGCCTGTTTCGTGCAGGTGGCGTCCCTCCCCCATAGGACGCACTGCTGCAAACAGTCGCACTAAGCAGACGTCTGGAGCCAGACCCCCCCCCCTCCCACCTTTCCGCCCAATGTCGAAACGCCGAAAAAAAAGCTCACCTGTGGTTATCCTATCTGCAGATGTTGTCGAATCCGTCTGTAGAGAGAGCGCCAGGGTGCCCGAGGCCGACGGTGTGGGTGTCGGAGGGGGGGAGGGCCCGACGAGGGTGGCACAGGCGGACTTCATTCCCACATCCAGTCCCAGTCTGTCCCCTTCTCCCTTCTCTGCCCACTCTGTCCGCCCCTCCCTGTCCCACTCGCCGTTCTTCCACCCCCTCGAGCGGAACGGCTGCGTCTTGGACGGGGGGCCGTGGTGCTGCGTCTCCGCCCTCCGCCTGCTCCCCCCTGGCAGTCCCGAAGCACGGCCCCCGCCCCGCGAAGGGAGCACCGCGTCCCGAAGCGCTTCCTGCGCCATCTCGGAGGAGAGCGCGGGCGCAGCCGTGGGGGGCCGGGGGGAGGGAGGAGGAGGGAGGCGGGGGGAGGAAGGAAGAGGGGAGGAGGAGGAGGAGGAGGAGGAGGAGGAGGAGGAGGAGGAGGAGGAGGAAGAAGAGGAGGAGGAGGACGAGAAGAGGATGACGACGAGGAGGAGGAGGACGACGACGAGGAGGAGGAGGACGAGGAGGAGGAGGAGGTGGAGGAGGACGAGGAGGAGGACGAGGAGCAGGTGGAGGAGGAAGACGAGGAGGACGAGGAAGAAAACGAAATAGATAAAGAAGACAAACAAGACGAATACGCGCAGGGCTTTCGTGCTCGGCCCATCGCACTCCCCTCCCCGCCCTGCGTTGCCCTTCCTGTTGCGACCCCTCCCTGCTGCTCCTGTGCATACTGCTTCCTCTCCTGTCGCCTTTTGCAGGGGGGGCCGACGTCCCGTATTCGAAGTGGACGTCACGACTTGTGGACCACGTGCCGGCCCCGCGTCATCGCCGATGCCAGAGGGGAGCAGCGCACCAAGCGTTCGGAGCGCCGCTCGTGTGCTCGTGGTGGCAGCCCTCCATCCCGTCAGATCTTGGATTCGCAAAAGCTTCCGGCACCAAAATCTTGGGTTGCCATTTCTTGCCGTGTTTTCTTACGACGCGCGTGTGTGTGCCGATTGCAGTTTACAATGAAGGCATTGTGTATGTTGGCGCATCCTATTAGTCTACGACCAGCCGTTGGCACATCGATGCGCAGAAGGGGACGAGTGTGTAGGTGTCTCTGTGTGTGCGGCAGGATCTGTGTTCGTGTGGACGGCGCGACATTGTGTCCCGCCCGCTCTTGATTGCCCCCGCCGTGCCGCCGCGCACATTGCCGCGACGCCAAAAAGTGGAGGCCCAGGGATGGTGGAGTACGCATTCTGCCACACGATGCGTGGGCACGTTCACGCCTCATACTCCTCCTCATCCTCTTCCTCCTCGTCATGATCATCATTCTCCAGCGGTAGATTCTCTCTGATCCTCACTCGCCTAAGGGTTCAGCGCCGCATGGCACGGATACCTAAGGGCCTTAGGTATCCGTGCCATGCGGCGCTGAACCCTTCGGTGTCCGTGCCATGCGGCGCTGAATCTTTCGAGGCTTGTGCCATGTAGGCTTCGAGCGAAGAACCATTCGGGGCTCGTGCTCTTGGCTTACGTGCCCTTAGCGCCGAATCCTTTGGGGCTCGTGCCCTCCGGGGCTCGTGCTCTCATGTCCCCTTGCGCTGAACCCTCCGGGGTTCGTTCCATGTATGCTTCGAGCGCAGAACCCTTCGGAGCTCGCGCTCTTGGTTTACGAGCTCTTGGTGCAGAACCCGTGGGGGCTCGTGCCAATCGCGCTGGAAGCGCTGGGCTTGTGCTCTGACGTTCCCTGGCGCTGAACCCCTTAGGGCTCGTGCCGGAGAAGCTAACGGCGCAGAATCCTTCGGGGCTCGTGCTGCGAGGTCGATTGGTTTGGTTATACGATTCAATCATGTTGTTTTGAGCAGGTAGTTATTCCCCAATTAGGCTTGCCTAAGGGGTTCTTACTTGTTTAAAGGTTGGTGCTCGAGGGTAACTTTGCCCGTTGCTCGGGCAACGTAGCAATAGGAGGTATCGGGGGCGGGATCCCCGCCCCCGATACCTCCTATTGTTACGTTGCCCGTTCCTCGGAGGTTCCCTGGGTTCCCCTGGTTCCTCGGGTTCCTCGGGTTCCCCTGGTTCCCCGGGTTCTTCGGGTTCCCCGGGTTCCCAGGGTTCCTTGGGTTACTCGGGTTTGCTGGGTTCCCTGGGTGCCTGGTTCCCTGGGTTCTTTGTTTTCCCTGGGTTCCCCGGGTTCCCCGGCTTCTTCGGGTTCCCCGTGTTCCTTGGTTTCCCTGCCCCTGGTGCCTCGTGTCCTTATTGCGCCTGTTCCAAGCAATGCCAAGAAACGCCAAGCAATGCCAAGCATTGCGCCCATGTAGTACGAAGCTTTCCCCGAATTGGGGTCGCGCCGGGTTCATGTTTGGTGTTCCGATGTTTCCCTACCTAGGCTCTGCCTAGAAGGGTTCTTACTCTCTGGGCTTAAAGGGGCCGGGCAGTGGGGCTCGCCCCGGGCGGTTCCCCCGGTATCCGCCCCGCGGTTCCCCCAGTTACGTCCCCTTAGCTTAGCGTTGCTTATCTTATCTTAGCTTAGCTTATTTCATCTTAGCTTAGTTTAGTTTCAGCTTAGCTCAGGTTAATCTTAGCTTAGCTTACCTTCATCGTAGCTTCGCTGAGCTTTAGCATAGCTCCATCTCAGCATAGCATAACATGGCATAGCATAGCATAGCGCAGCATAGCATGGCATAGCATAGCATAGCATAGCATAGCAACAAATGCTGCTTTCCTAGGGGCTCCAACTTCTAGGTAGGGTCGCACTGGGGTAATGTTTG
Organism: Prorocentrum cordatum; assembly: GCA_963575745.1. Lineage (NCBI taxonomy): Eukaryota > Dinophyceae > Prorocentrales > Prorocentraceae > Prorocentrum > Prorocentrum cordatum. The sequence goes on from CAUYUJ010015282.1 coordinate 1,374,569, forward strand.
TCTGCGTTGTGTGTGTGTCTGTATCCGCATCCTTGCGTCCTCCTAATCGTTGCCTTCCTCCCTTCAGCAGATGGTTCTCTCTTCACCTCACTCGCCCTCCCCGTGATTCCTGTCTCCTCCCCCTCTTCCTCCGTTCTCTTAGTCCTCATCTCCTTCTCTTGCTCAGCATTGCTTGCATCGGGAGTCGTGCACGTTAGGATTCGTTAGGGGCGGATTTGCTTGCTGCTCTCATGTACTTGAGGTGCGCATCTGTAACGGGGTCTCGTTGGAAGCTGGCGGAAGCTGCCACTCAGAAATGCACACTGCTGGCGGCTTTGGTGATCCAGTTCTTGGATGCGTGGAGGAGCCAGACTGTACCAGTAAGGATTCCTTAGAATCGACGCTTTCAGCAAGGAATCCTGAGTAAGGGGTCGTTTAGTACGGCGTCCTTCGGGACGAGGAAACGAGAAGGGGGTCTGGTTTCTCTCTCACGCAGACCAAACCCTTGAGGGGAGAAATAGGAGCAGGACGTGGTTGCTCTCCCTCCCTCTCTCTCTCTCTCTTTCTCTGTCCATCTTTCTTTCACTGTCTCTCTCTCTCTCTCGCTCTCTCTCTCTCTCTCGCTCTCTTCGTCCCCCCTCGCACTAACGCACAGCTTAGCCAATGAAGCCCTTATGGGACGCCATGCGGACACCTCCACTGAGGCCATAGCTGGAGATCCTTAGTAAGGATGTTTGCAGTAAGGGATCTTTACTAAGCGTTCCTTCTAGTAAGGGGTCTCGAGACAGGATTTCTTGAGCAAGCATTCATCAGCAAGGATGTCTGTATCAACGCACCCTTAGTCAGAACCCCTTTATTGAGGGCTCCTTCGAGGGGATGTCGCTGGCAAGCGGCAAGCGCCAGTAAGTAAGGATGTGTGTATCTAGGAGCCCTTATCCAGGATCTATTGAATGAGAAAGCCGTCGTGGGGATGCCTTTATCAAGGGTCCCTTCGGTAAGGATCCCTGTAAGAACAGTTGGTGAATCATGCTTCTTTTAGTAGGGGGTCCTTCGTACGGATGCCTTTGCCAAGAGATCCGTAGTGAGGATGCTTTGAATACGGCCCCCTGAGTGAGGATGCGTTTAGTAAGGAGGCCCCCCAGTAAGGACCCCGGCCGTCAGGATTGCTTACTACGACTTCCATTAGCAGAGATTCCTCCATAAAAAACGCCTTCGTATCAGGAACAATTCATTAGTAAGGATGCCCTGTATCAAGGGGTCCTTTTGTAAGAACCCCTTCGATTGGGACGCCCTTACTGTGGATGCCTTAGTATGCGTTCATTTGTAAGGATGCCTTGGCAACAGGAACCCTCAGTGAGACTCCCTTCAGTGAGAAATATGTGGTGAGGATGTCCTTGACAAGGACCTCCTCGGCAGGGGTCCCTGTAGTAAGATGGGTTGTTCCTGTTTCCTTTAGCACCGGCTTGTTCGTAAGGATACTATTAGTGCGGGGACCGTCGAAATGATACGTAGCACCCCACAATCGCGGATAAGAGTGAGGGGGCGGGCGCGGGGTGGGTCGCGGGTGGGTCGTGGGTGGGTCGTGGGGTGGGTCGCGGGTGGGTCGCGGGTGGGTCGCGGGTGGGTCGCGGGGTGTGTCGTGGGTGGGTCGCGGGTGGGTCGCGCGGGTGGGTCGCGGGGTGGGTCGCGGGTGGGTCGTGGGGTGGGTCGCGCGGGTGGGTCGCGGGTGGGTCGCGGGCGGGTCGCGAAGCGGGGGGGGGACGACGCAACAAAACAACAACAAAACAACAGCAAGAATTCTCGCTGTGCATCCCCACTTCAGCCACGTACCCAGGGACAGTGAATGACCGTTCGGGCCCCCCCACTCCGATTTAGATTTGTATACTGAACGCGGTTTGGGTCGCAGGTTCTCCACTTGGAACGAATGCAAAAGAAACCCGCCGCAGGCGCCGAAATTTTGGCTTGTTCAGTGAACGTAGTTTGGGTCGCAGGTGGGTCGCGGGCTCTCCACCTCCACCTGGAAGAAATTCAAAAACAGCCCGCCGCAGGCGCCGACAAATTTTATTTGTACACTGAACGCGGTTTGGGTCGCGGGTGGGTCGCAGGTTCTCCATCTGGAACGAATGCAAAAGAAGCCCGCCGCAGGCGCCGACAATTTTGGGTGGGTCGCGTGGTGGGTCGCGGGTGGGTCTCGGATGGGTCGCGGTGGGTCGCGGGTGGGTCGCGGGCGCGGTTTGGGTCGCGGGTGGGTCGCAGGTTCTCCACCTGGAACGAATTCAAAAGAAACCCGCCGCAGGCGCCGACAAATTTTATTTGTACACTGAACGCGGTTTGGGTCGCGGGTGGGTCGCAGGTTCTCCATCTGGAACGAATGCAAAAGAAGCCCGCCGCAGGCGCCGACAATTTTGGGTGGGTCGCGTGGTGGGTCGCGGGTGGGTCTCGGATGGGTCGCGGTGGGTCGCGGGTGGGTCGCGGGCGCGGTTTGGGTCGCGGGTGGGTCGCAGGTTCTCCACCTGGAACGAATTCAAAAGAAACCCGCCGCAGGCGCCGAAAATTTTTTTGGGTGGGTCGCGGGGTGGGTCGCGGGTGGGTCGCTGTGGGTCGTGGGTGGGTCGCGGGCGCGATCTGGGTCGCGGGTTCTCCACCTGGAACGGATGCAAAAGAAACCCGCCGCAGGCGCCGACAATCTTGGGTGGGTCGCGGGGTGGGTCGTGGGTGGGTCGCGGGTGGGTCGCGGTAGGTCGCGGGTGGGTCGCCGGTGGGTCGCGGGTGGGTCGCGGGTGGGTCGCCGGGGGGGTCTTTGGGTGGCTCGCGGGCGGGTCGTGGGATGGGTCGCGGCGCGGGTCGCGGGTGGGTCGCGGGTGGGTCGCGGGGTGGGTCGCGGGTGGGTCGCGGGGTGGGCCACGGGTGGGTGGCGGGATGGGTCGCGGCGCGGGTCGCGGGTGGGACGACGACAACAACAAACAACAAACAACAAACAACAAACACCAAACACCAAACAACAACAACAACAACAACAACAACAACAACAACAACAACAACAACAACACCAACAACAACAACAACAACAACAACAACAACAACAACAACATCAACAACATCAACAACATCAACAACAACAACAATACGTATCGCGGAATTCTTTTTCAACCACGCACCCAGGGACAGTGAATGACCGCCGTTCGGTTCAGCCCCCTCAGTATGATTTGTAGTACGGCCTCAGCAGTGATGATACCTGTATGGGGTGCCTCGGCACGCACCTCTGTAGGAAAGAGCGCGTTCTGTAGACGCTTAGAAGGGGGGCGGGGTCGAATAGCCCCCTCCCCCCCCCCTGAATTGAGAGCGGAGGGGTTCAAAGCGCCCCCCCCCACCCCCTCAAGTGGGGGGGCGTCGAACCTGGGAGGGGGAGCCCCCCCCTGAATTGCAGGGGGGGGGCGGTTTCGAACCCAGCGGTTGGGAGGACCCTCCCTCAAGAGGGGGGGGTCGAACCGGGCCCCTCCTCCCTCCCTCAATCCCTCCTCCCTCCCTCAATGACAGGGGGGAGGGTCGAGACGGAGGGGCGCCCCCCACTCTCTCAAGGGGGGGGGGCTCGAACCGAGAAGAGGGCCCCCCACCTCCCGCCCGAATTGCCGTTGGAGGGGGGGCGGGTCGAACGGCCCCCCCCCTCCCCCTCACCCCCTGCAGCCGACGACGGCGAGCGCGGGCGCTGGCGCCGCCGTCGGGCAGCGACGACGGCGACGACGACGACGACGAGGACGACGACGACGACGACGACGACATGCAGATGACGATAACGACGACGAGGACGACAACGACGACGACGACGACGACGACGACGACGACGACGACGACGACGACGACGACGACGACGACGACGACGACGACGATCGATCCTTAGTAGGCTGCGGCGAAAGATCGATCGAGCCCTGGCAAGATCTTGTAGAGCTGGATCGAGTCCTAGTATGATTCAAGTAGATGTCCCGCCCGCTCGAACCGACCCTCGCTTGCTTCAGCGAGCGACCGATCGGTGGGACCCGCCCCTTCCCTGCCCAAGCGAGCGAGCAAGCGATCACCATGCATTTCATGTCCCGCCCGCCCGACCCGACCCCTCCGTAAGGCTGTTATGTTCGCAGCCTCGGCGGTACAGCTCGTCGTGCCTACAAGAAGTGCTGTCCTCCCGCGGAAGCTCCGCAAAGAAAGGCCCTGGGCAAGAGCAGGCTCTTGTGGGCCATCCCTGCGGAGCTCGCCAGAGAGGATATTGTTTGAAACACGCTCTCTCGGATGTTTTTTCTTTTCCTTGAAGAGGGTAACGTCTGTTGCCCCCCCCTGCCCCCCCCCCCCCCTGCAAGGGTGACGACCGCACGGGGGGGCTCCCCCCCTTCTTACGCTCGCGAGCGGGCATGTGGTGGCTTTCGCGAGCTACTGCGGCGGTGACGCGCTTTGCATGATGGGGTGCTCGCGCACCCTCAGGGTGCTTGCAGTAGTGCGATACGCGCAGGAGTATTGTGGTGCTGACATGCATCGTGCTGCGGCGGTGCCCTCCAGACCTCTGATGGCCCTCGTGGCGCTTTGGTACTCACAGGCGTGTTGCCAGTGCTCGCAGGAGGCCTCCAACGTTTCAAACAGGGTCGAAAATTAGCCATGGTTGATCAAGGCTGCCCTTGCCCCCCAGCCTCGGTTGCAACCTGAGATCTCGGAGTTGTTTGGCCTGGTGCCCGTATCAGTCGTTCCGACATGGACGTCGCAAGGGTGTTGCATCCCTGCTCCGTGTCCGACCTAGAAACCTAGAAAATTGGATTTGGCGGCAGGAGCTTCAAATCGCGCAGGCCTGATGTTCATTGGGCTTGTCCCCCCGGGGCCTTGGCGCACTGGTGGCACAAGCCGGTGGCGAGGTAGACGGCCACTGCGGTGCTCACAGGGACGTTGTCCTCCCAGGCTCTCTGCGGCGTTAACAAGTACGACGTGACGTTCGCAGGCCATTTCGATACTGGTCTGCCGCACTGCTGTACACATTGCGATGGTGCCGTGGTGTTGTTCTGGACCTCCGAAGGCCTCCGGAGAGATCGCCGGCAGCTACTGGGGGCCTCCAGAGAGACCTCCGAGGGCTGGAGGCATTCGGACGATGTCGTCGCCGTCGTGGCGTGGCCGTCGTCGGCGACGCGCATCAAAGCTGGCGCAGGCGCCCTCGCCACAACCCCCGCCGCCCCCCTTGCTACCATGACCCTTCCCTCGCCCCCTCCCCTCCCTTCCAAGAGTGGCGCACGTGACCCCCAGGGAGTAAACAAGACGCAGTCGTGTCTCTGCGCTAGACTGCATGGGCAACTCGTTTGTTCGGTGCCGTTGTCGCCGTCGGGCCTCCGCTCCCCTCAGCCCTCGCGGAAACGCAGCCTGGCAGCCGACATCGGCTCCCTCTCAACCGCCGGCTGGGTGGTACCACGCTGCGCCCGTGCTCCCGTTCCACGGCCACTGCCACCAGTCAGTGGCCGCCCCGCCGACGGGTGCCCTCCGAGCTCCCGACTGACCAGCAGCGCGTGCCCGGTGGGCGTCGCTAGTGGAGGGGCGATGGACGACAAATGAGGGGGCAGCGAGGGCTGCAGAGAAGCGGCCCTTTAGGGGCCCTAAAGGGCCCTCTTAGGGCCCCAAAGGGGGCCTTCAGCGCCCGACAACCGCACCTGTCTTCTCCCCCCCCAGTTATCGCCCCCCCCATTTACGCGACGCCCAGCCCGGCGGCGACTTCCTTTTCACGCCTCGTGCCGTGCTTTAGCATTTGCTGTGCAGTGGCCCTGTGCGGCTGGACAGGCCTGCGCCTGCTCCGAGCCTGCGTGCTTGGCTGCCCGGGGTAGCCAAGGGGCGCCTCGGGAAACCTCGGGGGCGGGGCCCTCCGATCCGAGCCCGCGGCCCCGCCTTGCCGGCAGCGGCCGCGCCACAGCCCTCCAAGAGGCTTCCCCAGGAGGCCCCCAGGAGCCCCCAGGAAGCCCCAAGGTGCACCAAAGAGGCATCCTTCTTCTTCTCCTCCTCCGTCTCCTCCTCCTCCTCCTCCTCCTCCTCCGTCTCCTCCTCCTCCTCCTGTGCCTCTCTCTGGCGTTTCTGGCGTTTGTGGCCGTTCGGCCATCGTGAGTTCGACTCGCAGGTTGCTTCGAATTCTTCGGCGCCGAACTTTGCCGCGCCAGCAGCGGCGGCAGCGGCATCGGCAAGTTCTGGCGGCCCAAACTGGACTATGCTGCAACTGCCTGCCGCTGGAGGCGAGAGGGGTCGGGAAGAGGACCTCCCTTGCTCGCGCAGACCTTGCTGGATGAGCTGGAGCGGGATCCTCAGAGACGAGCGGATCCCGCCCGCGCCCGCGCCCGCCGGAGGAGGTCAGGGAGAAGCTGAAGTCCGCGGACGAGCGGGCGCAGTGGCTGACCCAGCGGCGCCAGGAGGCGGAATCCCACCTGGAGGCCGTCGCGGGCGCCGGGGGGGGGGGGGGGCGGGGGGAAGGGGGGTCTGGAGCTTTATTTGCGCCCGGGGCCCGCGGAGCAGGCAAATGCAGGCCAAGCCGAAGAGAGGCTAGCCCCTTTCGCCAGCTCGAGGGTCCCTGATCAAGACCAGGAGAATAGGAAAGGCAGCGAAAAGGACCTTCAGGAGGAGGAGGAGGAGGAGGAGGAGGAGGAGGAGGAGGAGGAGGAGGGGGAGGAGAAGGAAGAGGTCGAAGAAAGAGTTTTCGTGATCGGGCCAGCATGTGCGTGAGCGAGTGACGAAGGGGGAGCGGAACCCCATTTGGCCCCCGAATGCACCCCTCCACATCCTACCGCCGTCCATCTCCTCCCCGCTCCTCCTGATCTTTCCGAGATTCTGGGGCCCCACGAGGGCCTCAACCTCGCGGAACGCAGGATCTTGGCTCAGACGCTGGCTGTGAATGGTCGGGCCACTCTGGGTGCTTCTGGTCCCAATTTCTTTGGGGTCGCGCAGGGCTTCGCTTCGCTCCACTAGGTTTTGTCTTCGCTCCGCCACAGAGATGCCAACCTCCCCTGGGTGACGGCTCGAGGGGAGGCCACGACCCGAGCGCCGCCTGACGAGGAAGGCGAGTCTGACTCGGGCGCCGATGACCTCAGCTGACATCATGGGCTGCACAGCTTTAGGCCCGTCCACGACAGCTCCCGATCCTTCCGTCGTCCACCACCTCGTTTCTTTCCAGGAGCGAAAGAAAAACGTACACGTGCTTGAACCCACGTTGGTTTCAAATTTACGCGTTGCGCGTGCGTTTGCGAAACAAGCTGCTATCGCAAACGGGGGGCCGTATTCAGGTACGCGGCTGGGCGCGTACGTCTTTTCTGGGTTCTTTAGATTTTCCCGGACTGCGTGCAAAGCCAACGCGACACAGAGAACAGCAGCCACGGATCGCCGACGGATGCCCGCAGGAAGAAGAATAAGAAGAAGGCGGTGAAGAAGCATAATAAGAAGAAGAATAAGGAGAAGGATAATTATTCACTGCGTGGGGATCCCCATATGTGCATCTCCTTGCTGGCGCTCCCTTGGTGGTGGGACTCGGTGAGGACGAATCTGGATTTAAGTGTGACTGAGCTGCCTCTCTCTCTCTCTCTCTGCTCTCTCTGACTCTCTCTCTCTCTCTCTGCCCTCTCTCTGTCTCTGCCTCTCTTTCCCTGCCTCTCTCTCTCTCTCCTCTCTCTCTCTGCCTCTCTCTCTGCCTCTCTCTCTCTGCCTCTCTCTCTGCCTCTCTCTCTCTGCCTCTATCTCTGCCTCTCTCTCTCTCTCTCTCTCTCTCTCTCCTCTCTCTCTCTCTCTATTCTCTCTCTGCTCTCTCCTCTCTCTCTCACTCTCCCTCTCTCTCTCTCTCGCTCTCTCTCTTCTCTTCTCTTCTCTTCTCTTCTCTCTCTCTCTCTCTATCTCTCTCTCTCTCTTTCTCTCTCTCTATCTCTCTCTCTCTTTCTCTCTCTCACTCTCTTCCCTCGCTCTCTATCTCTCTCTCTCTCTCTCTCTCTCTTCTCTCTCTCTCTCTCTTTCGCTCTCTCGCTCTCTCTTGCTCTCTCTCGCTCTCTGTCGCTCTCTCTCGCTCTCTCTCTCTCTCGCTCTCACTCGCTCTCTCTCGCTCTCTCTCGCTCTCCCTCGCTCTCTCCCGCTCTCTCTCTCTCTCTGCTCTCTCTCTCTCGTCTCTCGCTCTCTCTCTCTCTCTCTATCTCTCTCTTCTCTTCTCTTCGCTTCTCTTCTCTCTCTCTCTCTCTCTCTCTCTCTTCTCTCTCTCTCTATCTCTCTCTCTCTCTCTCTCTCTCTCTCTCTCTCTCTCTCTCTCTTCTCTCTCTCTCTCTTCTATCTCTATCTCTCTCTCTCTCTCTCTCTCTCTTCTCTCTTCTCTCTTCTCTCTTCTCTCTCTCTCTCTTCTCTCTTCTCTCTTTCTCTCGCCTGTCTCCTCTCTCAACTCCCCCCCTCTCTCTCTCTCTCCGCTCTCTCTCTCTCTCTCTCCTCTCCCTCTCTCTCGCTTCCTCTCTCTCTCTCTCTTGCTCTCTCTCTCTCTCTCTCTCTTTCTCTCCTTCTCTCTCTCTCTCTATCTTCCTCTCTCTCTCTCTCTCTTCCTCGCTCTCTCTCTCTCTCTCGCTCGCTCGCTCGCTCGCCCTCTCTCTCTCTCTCTCGCTCTCTCCCGCTCTCTCTCTCTCTCTCTTTCTCTCTCTCTTTCTCTCTCTCTCTCCTCTCTGCTCTCTTCGCGACTGGCTTCTGACGGAGTCTGGGTTAGGTGAGCCTGAGTGTGGGTGAGTCTGAGTATGGGTACGTCTGTGTGTGCCTGACTCTGAAGAAATGAATCTGAGTGTGAGTGAGCTTGTGTATGAGTGAGTCTGGGTGCGAGCCCAATGGTGCCCCTGGCAGTGTCTGGCGACTAGGAGGCCCGGGTCGACTCCTCTTTGGGAAGCCAAAATGCTGCCCCTGGCAGCGTTTGGTGACTATGAAGCCCCTGGTGGACCCCCCCTGGGGCTCCCAAATGATGCCCCTGGCAGCGTTTTGCGACCATGAGGCTCTCAATAGAGACATGTTGGGGAGGCCAAACGGCAATTTTAGCTGAGACGTCCCACCAAAATCGGCGCGAACGGGCTCGTGAGAACAGCCAGGGTGGCTCCCCCTTGGGGCTCCCAAATGATGCACCTGGCAGCGTTTTGTGACCATGAGGCTCTCAAGAGAGACATGTTGGGGGCGCCAACCGGCAATTCTAGCTGAGACGTCCCACCAAAATCGGCGCGAACGGGCTCGTGAGAACAGCCAGGGTGGCTCCCCCCTTGGGGCTCCCAAGTGATGCCCCTGGCAGCGTTTTGCGACCATGAGGCTCTCAAGAGAAACATGTTGGGGAGGCCAAACGGCAATTTTAGCTGAGACGTCCCACCAAAATCGGCGCGAACGGGCTCGTGAGATCAGCCAGGGTGGCTTCCCCTTGGGGCTCCCAAATGATGCCCCTGGCAGCGTTTTGTGACCATGAGGCTCTCAAAAGATACATGTTGGGGACGCCAAACGGCAATTCTAGCTGAGGCGTCCCACCAAAATCGGCGCGAACGGGCTCGTGAGATCAGCCAGGGTGGCTCCCCCTTGGGGTTCCCAAATGATGCCCCTGGCAGCGTTTTGTGATCATGAGAGAGTGTGAGTGTGAGTGAATGTCACTGTGAGTGAGTCTGAGTGAGAGCGAGTCTCATCTTATCTTATCGAGTCCTATCTTATCTTACCTTTATTACCCTCTATCTTATCTTATCTTGAAATCTCTTATCTTGTCTTAGCTTATCTTATATCAACTCATCTTATCGCATCATATCTTGTCTTATCTTATTACTCCATAGGCTGTCTTATCTTATATATTATCCTACCTTGTCATATATCTTATCTTACCTTATCATATATTGTGCTATCTTATCTTCTCTTGTAGTATATTATCTTGTCTTGTCTTATCTGGTGATTATCGTTGGGAGGAGGGAGGCGCGAGCGGGAGGAAGGAGGAAGGAGGAGCAGTGGGAGGCGTCAGAGTAATAATCAGAACCCCAATCCTTAGGATATGGGGAATAACAATGAGAAGAATAAGAAGAAGCGCCGTGCACCCGTCGCGCCGGGCGGCCGCCCCAGACTTCTGCGGAGGGTACCGCGGCCACCCGCGGAAGGTGTCTGGCCGCACCGGGTGCCTGCGTGGAGGCTCGCCCGTTGCAGGTGCCGTCGGCGAGCGAGGGGGGCAAGCGAGAAGGAGGAGGCCCCTTCATCAGGGGCGACGGTAGGGGGATAGCCCCAACGTGCCCAGGAAGGTACCCATTTGCTATCGGGGGCCTATCGCCGATCTATCGGCGATGTATCGCCGATTCCAGGTCGATGTATCCCCCCTCATGCCACTCCCCCCCTCTATCGTTGTCCCTCCAGAAGGCGGCAGGACTTCTCAGAAGCCCTCCAGCCTTCTGAGAAGCTTCCTGTGCCTTCGAGGAAGGCTCAGAAAAGAAAACTTCTCAGAAGGTTGAGAAGGAGGAGGCCCCTTCAGAAGGCGGCAGGACTTCTCGGAAGCCCTCCAGCCTTATGTGAAGTTTCCTGTGCCTTCGAGGAAGGCTCAGAAGAAAAAAAAAAACAAAACAAACAAACAAACGAAAACTCAGAAGACTGGGGGGCTTCCGAGCCCTCTGAGAAGGCCCGCCCCTTCTCACTTCCCCCCCAGGGCTCGCCGCCGCCTCTGGGCCGTCGCAGCGCGCTTGGCGTGGGCGCTGCCGGACATTTCGGCCAAACCCCACCAGGCGAGGGGGGGGACGGTGTGGCGGACGTGTTGGGGGAAGGCGCCGAAGGACCAGGCTTGGGCCGTGGATAGGGCCCCAGACCTGTGTGTTCCCCTCGCCAACCGTTCCGGACGCCGCCGACGTGGCACCGCGCGCGTATGCCTGCAGCCCGGGGACGCGACGCTTCCCCGCCGACGCAGCCGCAGAACGCCGCCACCTTCGTGCAAGGCGGCCGTCCGAGGCCGCCCCTTTCGCGAAGGCACCGCTGCTACCCCCGAAGATGCTCGGCCGCGCCGACAGGGTCCCCCGTGCGAAGGCACAGCGGCCTCCTGCGGAAGGTGTTCGGCTGCAACTTCGCCGGCGCAGCTGCAGAACGCCGTGGCCATCCTGCAGGGCGGCCCTCCGAGGCCGCCCCCCTCGAAAAGGCACCGCGGCCACCGAGGAGGGTGCTCGGCTGCACCCCTTGCCGTTGTGAGGCCTCCGATGCTTGCCGCCTGCACCAGAGTCACGTTGATTCGTAATGCTGCCTCACCAGTAGCAGCGTTCTGGCACGATCGAGGGTTCTCAGATGGTTGTCTTCCAATGGGGCATTCCCTGCAACGAACATGTATTCTTGTAGTGCCCCGTGAAGAGGGAACTTGGAAGGAGTGAGTATTGCAACATCGTTGATGTGTTGTGGGTTTGCACTGGTCCTCCCCCCTCCCCCCGTCTCTTCTCCTTCTCCGCCCGCCTCCCCCGCGGAGCTCAGGAGCACGCCCTGCGGGCGTCTCCAGATGACCCTTAGGGGCAGTCTCCGCCACCCACCCTGCCCCTTTCCCTGCCCCCCCCGCGATTGCTGCCCCACCGTGCGGCCTCCTGAGCTCCAGCGGCAGGGCTCTGCTGGCCGGAGGTCGGAGTTTCCAGCTCGTGTCTGTGAGACTTTTGGAGCCCATTGTTCCATCCCCTTGCGATGACGGGCGTGACCGGGCGAGGTGGGGAGGGGGGAGGGGGTCGGTGACGTCACGATTCGCGCCTGCGTCTGCGAATTCTCAGGGATGTTTGTTTCCCAGAGACGGCGCCCGCGCGAATCGTGAGGTGACCAGGGGGGGAGTGGGGGGGAGCGGGGCCAGTCACAGGCTTCATTGCGAATAATCGAGGAATAGGCACCAGCTCGTGTCGGCGAGACTCTTGGACTCGTCGTCCCCGCGTGCCGAGCCCACCTCGGGACCTCGGCCAACTGCCCCTCTGCTCCCCAGGAGGCCCCCAAAGAGGCCAACATCGCTTGACACATCGAGCGGCCTTGCGTGACGTCCGCATGCGTGTTCCCTTGCTCGGTGCTTAGAGCGTCCGGGATGGCCCAAGAGGCCCCACATGCCGCTCCGAGAAGGCCTTCAGTGGGCTCCCGACTCAAGCGGCCTCCCAGAAAGGGGGCGTCGGGGAACGATGGGCCACCCTTGGGCTGCACGAGTCCGCCACACCAGAGAGCGAGAAAGAGAGAGAGAGAGAGAGCAAGATAGAGAGAGAGAGAGAACAAAAAAGGATGAAATTACAGTCGGCACGCATCAGTAAGTACGCCATCCCTTCAAAATCAAAGGGACCCGCATGGGCTCCTGGTCCTCCCCTCCATGCCCTTTTGAGTGTCCTGTGTCGTGGTTTGCGTCCTGCTTCTCCTCGGATGAGTCTCTTGCCCTCACGGACGTTTACGCGCCGACTGTCAACGGGGACACGGGCAGAAACGTGAAAATTAGAACGGCAAACAAGAAACGGACATAAACGGAAATGGAGGCGTAGTGAGATCGTGAGGGTCCGCAGAGAGTTGATCGTGCATAATTTGTGCGCCCACACCGTCGAGAGACCGAAGGCATGTCACCCGTATGGTTTCAGGACCCATCACGCGGATCCCCAGACCCACCCTCCCACCCTCCCACCTCAATGAGGGATTTCGGGGGCAGTTACTTCCCCCCATGGCCCCATGGCCCACTCCTCGATGCGCTTCTCATGGGGGAGGAAGGAGAAAGGAGGCCCCCGCCACTGCTGCCACCGCGCCGGCCAGGCGGCAACGAGGGCCTTCGAGGAAGCGACGGAGGGAACGGTGAAGGCGCAGGCCGCTGCTCGCTGTATCATCGGCGTGAGACCCGCCAACCAACAGTCAGACGAGCGAATGAGAAGCAGCCATGACAGTCCCAAAGCATTCGTGTTGCCACTTTCGCAAGCACCGGGCTGCCATTGTCCCGCGCCCCCCCAGTTCTCAGGATGTGGCCGCTGTCAAGGCAGCCTCCCCGTGTTTGACCTCCGTGTGATTTTTCTCAAGAGGCCAGTCAGGACGCCACCAGCTCCTTTGGGCTCGAAGATGGCCTCACGGCGGCACGCCTTGTTAAAGAGACCTGCCCTCTCTCTCGGAGGCATCGGAGAGAAGAGAAGCCCCGTTCAATGGGACTCGTTGGGGGCCCGACCCGAAAGCACAGAGCCGCATCGGCGGGAGGGAGCTGTCCCTCTCGAGGCGTGGGCAGGGGACGGGCGATGTGACCAGAACGATCTGTCTGGCGAGGCGGCCTTTGGCAGAGGGCATGTTTCCTTCGTCCCTCCCCCTCCTGGTCCTCCCTCCTCCCCCGCAGACCACGTCTGCATAGGAATTGCTTGAACACTAGTCTCCTCCCTCCATCCTCCTGCCTCCTGCTTCCTACATATTCCTTTTCATTCCTCATATTCTCCCTTCTCCTGCCTCTTCCCTCTTCTTCTCCCTCCATCCGCCTTTGGGGTAAGCAGTCGTCCTTCCTCATTGGGGCCCATGGCTGTCTGGAGAATTGGGGGGGAGAGATTGTCGCGTGAGGGGCACGGAGGCGCTCTTTAAACGGCGCCTCGCGGGGCGGATTTCAGAGGCTGGGCCACCAAGAGCGAGTATTCCCCGAAGGGGAACAACGCCATGCATATGAACGTTCAGGGGCGGCGCTGGAGGCGCCGCCAGGGGGGCCCAGCGCAGATCCTGGAAATCTGCGCGGAGCTTCGAAAGTTGTTGCTTATGTTTTTTGTTTTGCACCTCTGTATTTCTTGCGGTCCTCTGCCTGCTTATATGTTACCATGTGCCGGCCTCGGGATGCGCCTCGCTTCCGCTGCGCCGGTGGGAGGGAGGGATGGGATGTCAGATATGGCGCGAGCGCACTTGGCTTGGCTTCTCCCCTCTCCCTCCCCTCCTCGTCCGTCGTCCGCCCCTCCTCTTCGGCGCGATCTTGCCAGGGGCTGCGGGCGACGGCAGAGAACACACTCGAGGAGAGAAGAGCCAGCCTGGCGAAGGCCGCGGGGGGAGGAGGGGGGATGAGGCAGGAATTGGGAAGCAGTCGGGGGAGGAGCAAACGGAGGAGCAGGAGGCGCGGGATATGGAAGGGGTGAGGATCACGAGGAGGATGAGGGAGGTTGAGGCTAAGGAAGGGGAGCAGGAGGAGCAGGAGGAGCAGGGTGCAGGCTGAGGCTGAGGGAGCAAGAGGAGGAGGAGGAGAGGAGGAGGAGGAGGAGGAGGAGGAGGAGGAGGAGGAGGCTGAGGGACGCTATGTCTGAGGGAGGGAAGAGGCTGAGGGAGGGAAGAGGAGGATGAGGACATGCAATATGGCGAAAGGGAACATATCAGCCATGCGCCTCAGCAGCGGGGCAGCACACGGTGGACATCACACGACCATCGCAGCGACGATACTCGAGAGCACTTCATGCTACTCGGGAGATGCAGCCGGACCTTTTGCCGTGCGCGCGAGCCGATGCCCAGCATTCCGAGAACGTCTGGATCATGACGATGGAGTGTGGTCCACCGAGCCCAATCGTTAGGCGCTCATGGTCCTCGGCCTCGTCATCGAATCTCCCAAGTCCCCTCTGCAGACAGCGGGCCCGATGCTGTACTCCTTCCCCTCCTCCCCCTCCTCCCCCTCTGCAGCCTGGCGGAGCGAGGAGGAGGAGGAGAAGAAGGAGGAGGACGACGACGGAGACGACGAGGGAGGGGATGAGGAAAAGGACGTTGGTGGTGGAATAATGGCAGGGTGAATGGGACGGGGGATGGTGGGAGAGGAGGAGGAGGAGGAGGAGGAGGAGGAGGAGGAGGAGGAGGAGGAGGAGGAGGAGGAGGAGGAGGAGGAGGAGGGGGAGCGGACAACCTCATACTGAAGTCCATGCTTCTTCGTTGGCCGCCCGTCGGCCCCTGCCCCCCAACGAGCGACTGAAAAGACAATGCGAGTGGACAAATGGGTCCTCCATTCGTTCATCCATCCATTCGTTCATTCGTGCACGGGCTTTTTCCACCCACTGCTTTCTGATCATCCCCACCCGAAAACAATGCGAATGGACAAATTGGTTCTCCATTCGTTCATCCATCCATTCGTTCATTCGTGCACTCGTTTTTCCCCCCCGCTTTCTGGTCATCCCCACCCAAAGCTGGCCTGGCAGAGAGGCGCGGCGAGTGCTCGGAGTTGCCGAGAGCAGGGCGGCCTCGGCGTTGTCCCACCAGGCCGCGGCAGCCGCCCCTTGGGGGGGGTGGGGCGGGCGGGCCTTGGCGCTCGACTCGGGGTGGACGGGCGGGCGCGGTGCCGCGCGGGGCGCTCCAGGAAGGTCTTCGCCCTCGGCGCCGTCCTCGCCTACGGCGGAAGCCGGCGGCATCAGAACGGCGGCGGGCCCGGCCGCAGAAGCCAGCTGCTCTCGAGGGTCCAGGGTCGAGAAGGCGTTTGGATGATGTTGGGCGCTTTGGGATGGTCTGGGGGGCTCGGGGGGTCCTGGGTTGTCCTCCTCGAGGAAGTGGCTCCCCCCCCTTGGCATTGCCCTGGCAGGTTCTTCTGGATTGCGGAGGCCCGTTTCGCGGCTCCAGGTCTGTTCGCAAATTTGTCCTCCGCCTTGCCCTGATCCTCCTAACGATCCTGCTCATCATCCTCCTGCTCGTCCACCAACCAGACGCTCCAACCTTCTCCTGTTCGTCTGTATCCTCCCCCTATGCATCTTCCAGTGTACAGCAGCTCCACCTTTTCCGATTGCGCAGCAGACGACGTGTCGAATCCCGCAACTACCAGCCGACGGACAGAAAAAGATTCGGCGCAGTGGGAAGGGGCGGGCAGGAGGCGTAGGCGCGAGTACGCCCAGCTCAGCACCTCACCCTCGGCCTTGGCTTCGCACATTGTGCCTCGGCGGCCAAAACTCGACATCGCCTCACCTCCCCAATCGGCTTCGGCCTCGCGCGCAGTGCCCTCCCCCCCCGGCGATCCGCCGCCCCGCCAACGGCGGCCCCTCCCCCTTGCAGGAGCAGGCCGCTGCCAGGGACGTGCTCTGGCGAGCCATCGAGCGGGCGCGCTGTGGCTCCGCCGACGCGGAGCGGGCTCGTCGTCGCCGTCGTCGCGTCGGTGTGTCGTCGTCGCGACGTCGTAGCGCTGTTATCGTTGCGTCGTTGCCGTCGCCGTGTCCGTCGCCGTCTCGTCGTCGTCTCGCGGTCGCGTTGTGGTCGTCGCCGTCGGCGTCGCCCTCGCTACAAGGATGCCAGGTCGATGCGAAAAGTGTTGTGCAGGCGGCAAAGGGACATGGCACGGGCATGGCCACGCATCGAATTGAGAGTCAGTGTGATGCTCTCTACTTCCACTCCCGCTCTGCTTCCCGAACCCCGCCCGCAGAATGGGAGAGGGAGAGGAGAAGTCACATGCCTCGCGCGCTGATCCAACCTTTGCAAGCATGGGTAGACGGTGTGGCATGTAGTGGAGCAACCTGCACGTTGCACGCTGCATCGCAGTTGGGCGTCGATACGTACGCGTAGATTGAGCATGGCCCCATGTGTACGAAAAGTGTTGCGAGTAGCGCGCGTTGGCTTTTTCCAACCATGCTGTAGTGTTGGGTCCTCGTTGTGAAGAGACAGCGTCCCGCGTTCTCCTCCTCTAATCCTCCTCCCCCTCCTCTCCTCAATCATCATCATCATCATCATCATCATCATCATCATCATCATCATCATCATCATCATCATCATCATCATCATCATCACCATCATCATCATCATCATCATCATCAGTATCATCATCAACAACATCATCATCCTCATCATCGTCAATCTCATCATCATCACCATCATCATCATCACCATAATCATACGCATCATCACCGTCGCCGTAACCATCACCATCATCGTCATCATCATCGCCGTCACCATCAACATCATCGTCATCACCATCGCCGTCATCATCACTAGCATCGCCACGCATGTCGGCACACCTCTTACACGGTTCGTGGCCCAAGAGGGGGGCCACCGAAGGCCTTCAGTGGCACCGTTCGCATGCGTCCCCACATCCATGTCGGTACACCCTTGACACGGTTCGTGGCCCCATAAGGAGCTCCGCCGAAGGGGCCAGAGGCACCGTCCGCATGCGCATTCCCCACCAATTTCGGCACACCTCTCAAACGATCCGTGGCCCCATAGGGAGCTCCACCGGAGCCATTTCGGCACACCTCTCACACGACCCTTGGCCCCATGGGGAGCTCCACCGAAGGACCCTGTGGCACCGTTCGCATGCGCCCCCCCCCCTACCAGTTTCGGCACACGCCTCACACGGATCGTGGCCCCAGAAGGAGCCGCAGCAGAAGTCCCAATGGCACCGTCCGCATGCGTCCCCTCCCAATTCCGGAACACCCTTCTCACGGTTCATAGGGAATTCCACCGAAGGCCCTGATGGCGGTGTCCACATGCGTGTCCCCCCAGCCAGTTCGGCATACCCCTAACACGCTCCGTGGCGCCATAGGGAGCTCCACCGAAGGCCCCAGCGAAACTGTTCGCATGCGTCTCCCCCATCCGTTACGGCACACCCGTTATATTGTTCCCCATATCCTAAGATGGGGTTCTGGTTATTATTTGGACGCCTCCTACTCCCTCTCCCTCCTCCTCTTTCCTCCTCCCCTCCTGTCGGAGTTACTCATACTCAGACTTGCTCATACCCAGACTTGCTCATACACAGACTTACTCATACTCAGATACTCTCATACTCAGATCTACTCATACTCAGACCTACTCTTACTCAGACATACTCATACTCAGACTTACTCATACTCAGCATATTCATACTCAGACCTACTCATACTCAGACTTACTCATACTCAGACTTACTCATACTCAGACATTCTCATACCCAGACGTACTCATACTCAGACTTACTCACACTCAGACATATCCATACTCAGACTTACTCATATTCAGACTTACTCATACCCAGGCGTACTCATATTCAGACTTACTCATAGTCTGAGACTTACTCAACACACAGCAGATTGTGAGGATGTCTCAGGCGGGGCGCTGGCTTCAGCACCCCTAAGGGGAGCCGCCAGGGGTGGTTGCACGGGCTCGTTCGCGGCCATTTTGTGGGGATGTCTCAGGCGGTTTGCTCGTTTCTGGGCCCAACATCCTTCGCTTGGAGAGCAGATTGTGAGGATGTCTCAGGCGGGACGTTGGTTTCAGCACCCCTAAGGGGAGCCGCCAGGGGTGGTTGCACGGGCTCGTTCGCTGCCATTTTATGAGGATGTCTCAGGCGGTTTGCTTGTTTCCGGGCTCAACATCCTTCGCTTGGAGAGCAGATTGTGAGGATGTCTCAGGCGGGGCGCTGGTTTCAGCACCCCTAAGGGGAGCCGCCAGGGGTGTTTGCACGGGCTCGTTCGCGGCCATTTTGTGGGGATGTCTCAGGCGGTTTGCTTTTTTCTGGGCCCAACATCCTTCGCTTTCGGAGCAGATTTGGAGGATGTCTCGAGCGAGGCGCTCATTTCAGCACCCCTAAGGGGAGCCGCCAGGGGTGTTTGCACGGGCTCGTTCGCGGCCATTTTGTGGGGATGTTTCAGGCGGTTTGCTTGTTTCTGGGCTCAACATCCTTCGCTTGGAGAGCAGATTGTGAGGATGTCTCAGGCGGGGCGCTGGTTTCAGCACCCCTAAGAGGAGCCGCCAGGGGTGGTTGCACGGGCTCGTTCGCGGCCATTGTGTGGGGATGTCTCAGGCGGTTTGCTTGTTTCTGGGCCCAACATCCTTCGCTTGGAGAGCAGATTGTGAGGATATCTCAGGCGGGGCGCTGGTTTCAGCACCCCTAAGGGGAGCCGCCAGGGGTGGTTGCACGGGCTCATTCGCGGCCATTTTGTGGGGATGTCTCCGGCGGTTTGCTTGTTTCCGGGCTCAACATCCTTCGCTTGGAGAGCAGATTGTGAGGATGTCTCAGGCGGGGCGCTGGTTTCAGCACCCCTAAGGGGAGCCGCCAGGGGTGGTTGCACGGGCTCGTTCGCGGCCATTTTGTGGGGATGTCTCTGGCGGTTTGCTTGTTTCTCGTGGCACTATTCTCCAACATGACATGCACTTATGGCCTTGTGTGGCTAAGCGCTCGTCTTACATATCCCACTGCCAACTATCCTACAACATATGCACATGTGGGAAGCTCCAAAGCTACCACGGGCTGAAAAGGGGAAGGCCTGGCAGCTGAGGAGGGGGATGAAGAGGAAGAGGCTCGCATTCAACCATACTCAAAGCTCACTCTGACTCATACGCAATCACTCGCATTAGGGGTCACTCGTCTTCGTCGGCCCTGTCGCCCACGTGGACGCGCTATTGTAGTCGACCGTTCATGAACAGACACTCACCACGGCATGACATAAAACATGAGATGCACATATGGGGAGTTCCACGCAGTGAGTAATTATTCTTCCAGAGGGACCTCACCGAGGGCCGCCCCACCAATTCCGGCACACTCGTCACGCGATTAGTGGCCCCAGAGGGAGCTTCACCGAAGGCGATGCTCACAACGACAGTACCCACAACTGTATATGGTTGGGTCCTTCGCCAGGATCAGTTTCAACAAGCCGTAGGCCCGAAAGGCAACTTAGCACATTCGCAAACAGCCGACCGACCTCTTCGCACGGCGGCCCATATCGTCTACACCTTGGTACGACAGCATGGCGAAGCATACGCATTGTTTAACCATGGGGTCGCAATGCGCAAGCGAATGCGATGCAAATCGCAACCTGCGATATGCGTGGTTATTGCGACCGCCATTTTGAATGTTGCCAGGAGCGTTCCCTCACGGACGCGTTGCGCAGCGTGGAGGATTTCTTGGCGGCCTTCGACGAGGAGGGCAACAGCACCGACCGCACGGTGCGCCCCGGATGAGGAGCCACAGAACTTGGAGGCAGAGGAGGAGGAGGAAGAGGAGGAGGATCAGGAAATAGGAGGATGAGGAGAAGAGCGAGGCGCAGGAAGAGGAGGAGAAGGGCGACGCTGACGGTGCCGCTGACGATGACGGCGCGCATTGATCCCCTTCTTGTTACATGGGTACGCCTCGACGACCGCGTTGACCCGCAATGGGGGAGGGCTTGGTACAGAACCGGACGGTCCAATGACACAACTTTCAGGACGAACACGAGGGGGCCATAGGGGGATGAGGAGGAGGCGTGTGAGTTGCTGGCTGGAGCAGGGGAAGCAGTAAGAGCAGGGGGTGGAGTAGAGGTAGTGGCAGTGGGAAAGGAAGAGAGAGGAGGTAAGGAGGAGAACGATGACTACAAGCAGGAGGGCGAGGGAAACATGAGTTATAGTGGGGATTGCAACGCGAGTGGAAATCACAGTGGGAGCTGGAATGGGAGCTACCACTACTTCACATCTACGTTTACTACTTCCACCACCACGACGACTACTATTACTACTACTACTACTACTACTACTACTACTACTACTACTACTACTACTACTACTACCACTACTATTACTACTACTACTACTACTACTACTACTATACTACTACTACTACTACTACTACTTACTACTACTACTACGTTTCACGATTACTAACGACTATTGCTACGATTACTACTACTACTACCTACTACTACTACCACTACTACTACTACTACTACTACTACTACGACTACTAATACTAACTACTAACTACTACTACTACTAACTACTACTACACTACTACTACTAACTACCAATACTACTACAACTAACTACTACTACTACTAACTACTACTACTACTACTACTACTAATACTACTACCTAACTACTACTACTACTACTACTACTACTACTACTACTACTACTACTACTACTACTACTCCTACTACTACCACTACTCCTACTACTACTACTACTACTACTACTACTACTACTACTACTACTACTACTACTACTACTACTACTACTACTACTACTACTAACTACTTACTACTTACTACTTACTACTTACTACTTACTACTACTACTACTACTACTACTACTACTACTACTACTACTACTACTACTACTACTACTACTACTACTACTACTACTACTACTACTACATACTACTACTACTACTACTACTACTACTACTACTACTACTACTACTACTACTACTACTACTACTACTACTACTACTACTACTACTACTACTACTACTACTACTACTACTACTACTACTACTACTACTACTACTACTACTACTACTACTACTACTACTATTACTACGATCACGACTTCGACTACGACTACGACTACGACTACGACCACGACTACTACTACTGCTGCTACTACTACTACTACTACTGCTACTACTACTACTACTACCACTACTACTACTACTACTACTACTACTACTACTACTACTACTACTACTACTACTACTACTGCTACTGCGACTGCGACTGCGACCACTACTACTACTACCACTACTAGTACCACTACTACTACTACTACTACTACTACTACTACTACTATTATTACTACTACTACGACTTCTACTACTATTTCTACTACTATCACTACTGCGGCTACTATTAATACTGCTACTATAACTGCTACTTATACAGCCACTTCTACGACTACCAGTACTACGGCTACGACTTCGATGCACGTGTTTACGGTAATTAATACTGCGACGACTATCATTACTACTACTAATAATACAACTGCCACGGCTGCTATTTCTACTACTACAACGACGACTACGATTGCTACTACTACTACTACTATTACTACTACTATTATTACTACTACTACTACTATTACTACTACTACTACCACTACTACTACTACTACTACTACTACTACTACTACTCCTACTACTACTACTACTACTACTACTACTACTACTACTACTACTGCTACTACTGCTACTACTACTAAAACCACGACTACTACTTTTACTACTACTACTACTACTACTACTACTACTACTACTACTACTACTACTTCTACTATGCTGACCGTCGGGACCCCAACGGGGCACGCAAAACCCAACAAACGAAAGAGAGGAGGAAAGACCGAGGGGTGTTTGTGGAGGATGCGCGGCTCTGCGCGCGGAACGGTCTCCACGCCTGGGCCGCCGCGCACAATTATAAGGTGGCATCAGGCTACCATGTAACAATATATCATCAAGGCACCGTGGTATAGTATGTCATCAAGCTACCATGGTGCAAGACAGCAATCATGTACCGTGGTATGGGATGACACCAAGCTTCCATGGTGTGAGATGGCATGCGAAGGCAACCGCATCAAGACAGCATTGCACACTATAGCAGTCATAACACGACAGCCTTGCACACGTGAGCATATGCATCGAGCTAACGTTTCACACGGTAGCGATATGTCAACACATGGCCTGACACAGCAGACGCATCAATCAAACAGGGCAAGCAGCATCAGTCGCATCAAACGAACATGGTGTAAGACTGCAGACGCGTCAAGAAAACATGGCATGCGATAGCAGTCATATCAAAGCAGGTTGGCATGAAACAACCATATAAAGGCAGCGTGTGGCGCTATAGCAAACAACATGCCATACTATGGCACTCATACCAATACAGCTGAGGTCTCCCAGGGCCTCCTGGGTGCCTCCCAGGGTCTCCTGGTGCCTCCTGGGGTCCTCTTGGGGTTTCCTGGGGTCTCCTGAAGCCTCCTAGGGCCTCCTGGGGCCTCCCTGGGCATCCTGGGGCATCCTGGGGGCTCCTGGGAGCTCCTTGAACCTCCTAGAAACCCAGCGGCGTCTTGGAGCATCATGAGGCCTCCATTGGGTTTCACGGGGAATCCTTGGGCCTCCTGGGGCGCCCTCCCGGAATTTCAGGAACCTTCTGGTGCCTCCTGAGGTCTCTTGACGCCTCCTGGTGTCTCACGAGTTGTCTTCGGGTTTCTTGGAGGTCTACTGGGGCCTCCTGGGGCCTCCTGGGGCCTCCTGGGGCCTCCTGGGGCCTCTTGGGGCCTCTTGGGGCCTCCTGGGGTTTCCTGGTGCCTCCTGGGGCCTCCTGGAGCCCCCGGGAGTCCCCTGGGCCTCCTGGCGCCTCCTTGGGCCCAACACGCACGACGGCCCAACGTAGTTTCAAAACGGCCTGATTGCCTCAAGGCGGCCAAAGAGGCTGTCTAAACGACCCAAAACTGCTCCAAAGTGGCGTGCTCCCACAATTTGCATGAACAACCCTGCAGAAAGTGCGCCACATGTCACAACCTTTCGAAATTTGGAAAGACAGGATGCCGCATGTTAGGACCGCCGCGTTCCCTCACACATGGGCCTCCGAGATAGCTGGCCTGCACTGTGGCAGGACTCGCCGCAAGCAGCTGGATTATCTGACTATCAAAAAGACGCTGCACAGAAATATTGCGCTTGGATGTGAATCATGGTTGGCAAGAGGAATGTGTGCAATGGTAATGGCTCTCCCAGACATTGGGCCTGCGGCCGCTGCAACGATGGGCCACGGTGGTTCCTCCCCTCCTCCTCCTCCTCTCCTCCTCCTCCTCCTCCTCCTCCTCCTCCTCATCATCATCATCATCATCATCATCATCATCATCACCATCATCATCATCATCATCATCATCATCATCATCATCATCATCATCATCATCATCATCATCATCATCATCATCATCATCATCCTTTCTCTCCCCCTCCTCCGCGTCCTCCTCCTCCTCGTTCCGTAATCTGCTTCGCACTCGGGCCGTCCGTTCTTCCGTTTCATAATCGTGAGGCGTTCCGTTGTTTATCGTTCTTGTCGCAAGCATCGGTGAATTGCCAATCGCGCGTTGGTCTGCCCACGCGTCCCATCGGATGCTCGGCTCAGTGGTGGGAGGGGCCCTCTGGACCTCTTGAGAACTCCTGTTAGCTCCTGGGGCCTCTTGTGAGCTACTGGAACCCATGGAGCCTCCCTGAAGTGTATTGGAGCCCCCTTGGGCTTCCCGCAGCCTCCTAGGCTTCCCCCTGGGGCTTCATTACACATCTGGGACCTCGAACGTATCCTCAAGCCTCCTGGGGCAGCCTGGTGTCTCCTGGGGGTTCCTGGGACCTCCTGCGGGCTCCTTCTGGGGCTACTTGGACGCTGACAAAGCTGCCTGGGAACTCCTGGGCCTTCCTGGAGCTCCCTGAAGCGTCC
Source organism: Prorocentrum cordatum (assembly GCA_963575745.1). Lineage (NCBI taxonomy): Eukaryota > Dinophyceae > Prorocentrales > Prorocentraceae > Prorocentrum > Prorocentrum cordatum. Next base: position 1,398,602 of record CAUYUJ010015282.1, read on the forward strand.
TGGAGCCTCCTGGGGCATCCTTCGGGTTTCATGCAACATCAAGGAGCCTCCTGGGGTGCCTGAAGCCTCCTGGGTTTCTCCTGGGGCTTCATTGGGCATCCTTGGGCTTCGGAAGCTTCCTGAAGCCTCATTGGGCCTCCTGGGGCCTCATGTGGCTTCCTAGAGCCTCCGATAGCATCCTGGGGTCTCTTGGGGGTTCCTGGGACCTCCTGCGTGCCTTTCGTGGGACGTCCTGGAAGCTCTTGTGGCCTCCTGCGAGCTCCTGGACACTCCCGGAGCTCCCTGAAACGTCCTGGGGCCTCCTGGGGCCTCCTGACGCATCCTGGGGCCTCCTGGCCTCTTGGGGCCTCCTGGCGTCTCCTTTGGCCCAGCATAAACGGCGGCCCCCAGTCGCATCCTGGAGCCTCCTGAGGCTTCCAGGGCGTCCTGAGGCCCCCTTCGCTTTTTGAAACCTCTTGGAGCTTCCTGGAGCATCTTGGAACCTCCTGGAGCGGGGGGCTCCCGGGACGCATTCCTGAGGTAAAGAATCCTTAGGAATATGTAGGGGATCTTCTGGGCCCCCCAGGAAATCCTTAAGAACCCACTGGGAATAGGAGTCCTTACGCAATCCGTGCGAATCCTAAGGGGATCTTTAAACATCCCCAAGGCGTCCTCTGGAATCCCTAGGGAATCCCCTGCCCCTGGAATACCGCAGGGATCCCGAGGGAATCTCGAGGGACAATCTAGGGATTCTCATTAATCGATCGAAATCCTGAGGAATCCGCAGGGGATCCGGTGGAATCCTTACGGGATCCTTCGGGAATCCTTCGGACAGCGTGCGGCGGCCCAGGCGTGGAGGGCGTGCCGTTGCTTAGGCAGCTATCTTTACTATTACTACTACTACGACTACTACTACGACTAATTGTACAGCTACTACTACTACTACTACTACTACTACTACTACTACTACTACTATTACTACTACTACTACTACTACTACTACTACTACTACTACTACTACTAGTACTACTACTACTACTATTACTACTACCACTACTATTACTACTACTACTACTACTACTACTACTACTACTACTACTACTGCTACTTCTAATACTCATACTACTTCGACTACTTCTATGATTACTCGTAGCAGTAGTAGTACTAGTACGACTACGACGACGACTACTACTGCTATTACCACCACTACGATGTATACTACTACTGCTACTACTACTACTACTACTACTACTACTACTACGACTACGGCTACGACTACTACTACTCTACTACTTCAAGTGCTACTACGACTTGTACTACTACTACTACTAGTACTATTGTTACTGATGCTACTACTACTACTACTACTACTACTACTACTACTACTACTACTACTACGACTACGACTACGACTACAATGCCGACTGCGTCGGTTACTTTTTATGTACATCTCTCTTTCTATTATCAGTATTCTTACTACCGCTACGACTACTACGACCACTAGTACTACTACTACTACTACTACTACTACTACTACGACTACTACTACGACTACTACTACTACTACTACTACTACTACTACTGCTACTACTACTACTACTACTACTACTACGACTGCTACTACTACTACTACAACTACGATTGCTACTACTACTACTTCTACTACTACTGCTCCTGCTACTGCTACTGCTACTACTACTACTACGACTACCTCTACTACTGCTACTAATATTACTATTACTAGTACTAGTATTCCTTTCACTACTACTACTACTCCTACTACTACGACTGCTGCTATACTACTACTACTGCTTTTACTACTACTACTACTACTACTACTACTACTACTACGACTACTACTACTATTGAGACGACTGCTACGACGACTATTTTTTCTTCTTCTACCACTACTACCACTACCAGTCTCATCACTTTCGCTCCTAACACGACTTCTTTATATTGACTTGGACTACGATTGCGACTATCATTACCGATACTAAAATTGCAACGATTTCTGTTCGTACGAATGTTAGAATTTCTGCGACTGCTACTACTACTACTACTACTACTACTACTACTACTACTACTGCTACTACTCTCACTACTGCTTATACAACTGTTACTTGGACGACTATGTCTACTACTGCGATTGCGACGACGACTAACTTTACCATTCAGAAAGCGTTGCGGCTACGGTTACCACAGCAACAACTACTCCTACTACCCCTACTACTATACTGCACTACTGCTAATCAGATGTCTTATGGTACTGCTCCTATTACTACTACTACTACTACTACTATTACCACTACTACTACTATTACTTTTATTATTACTACTACTACTACTACGAGGACTACAACTACGGCTATTGCTACTGCTACGATAACAACAAGAACAACAACAACTACTACTACTACTACTACTACTACTACTACTACAACTACTACTACTACTACTACTATTACTACTACTACTACTACTACGACGACTACTACTATTATTACTGCTGCAGCTACTACTACCACTAGTACTACGATTACGATTATTGTTTGGATCACGGCTGCTTATATGACGGCTACTACGACTACTACGACGGTGCCTGCTATTATTACAGTTTCTATTATTGCCACTACTACGACTACTTTTATTAATACTACTACTACTATTACTACTATTACTATTATTTCTACTACTACACGGGGGGTACTATAGTTTTGACCATAAGACGTCATGCTCTCGACGCCCCCTGCCCCCCCGTAGAATCTTAGCGACATGTTTTGGGTCGGGCGGCGGTTCGACTCCGATGGGCTCTCACCCTGTAAGAATATAATAATATATATATATAAAACAGGGTGATAATTACTCCGTCCCATTTAAAATAGGGCCGGAAAACACTCCGACTTGAACCCATTCACAGTAAACCACTCCGCTTGGGTCACGTTTGATCGTCCGTGTCATCATCCCCATCGACCCTGTCCTTATCATGCCAACGCGATGTTTCATTGTATTCCTTGTTGCATTGATGCTGTGAGACCCTGGGCATCCTTCTCCAATGCGGTCGCTCTCGGTTCACTGGTTGGCCGTCCCAGAGGGCCCACAAAGGCTCGCGAATCCGCATCAAGGCACCTTTGCATCCTGATCGGTCCTCCGCGGCACGCGTGACCAGCGAGGCAATTCTCATCTTATGGTCAAAAACTTTAGTACCCCCGAAGGGCAAAATGAGTTCTCGCCGCCGCCGAAGGATCAGAGGAAAGCCCGCCTGACGTTTGCGAAGAAGGTCCTGAGGATGACTTCGGCGGAGCTGAACACGGCTTTGGCATGCGCCATGGACGGCGTCATCCTTGCGATGCCCCCGAAGGACGAGACCGAGCGGATGAGCTTCTGCAGGCACGGGGAAGAGTACATGTGGCGAAAGAACACGGAGGCATTCACCCCGAAGCTCTCTGGCGACGACGAGTACGGTGGCCAGGTCCCACTGGCTCGGGCAGTGCCCATGTGGGCCGGCTGCGCCGCGGGCGGGCTGTCCATTGTCGCGTTCCACCCCACGAAGAAGCTCTGCGGCGAGGACTGGGCGAAGATCGTGAACCGGGGCGACCTCGTGAAGGCCGTGAAGTCGGTGCCCGAAGAGGAAGAAGGGCCCGTGGTCCGTCCTCTGCGACAGCGAGTCTTTCTTGCGGGCGAAGGTCAGCAACGCCGCGGTGAAGGCGGCGGGGGTTAAGCTGTGGAAGATGCCAGCAAAGTCCCCTGACTTGAACCCCGCAGAGCGGTGCTGGTCTTGGCTGCGTCGGAAGCTGCGGCTCATGGACTTGGACGACGCCGTGAAGAAGCGGCCCGTGCTGGGGAAGACGGCGTACAGGGCGCGGGTTCGGAGCGTCGTGAAGAGCAAGAAGGCGCAGTCCGTGGGGGCGGCGCAGGCGAAGCTGATGAAGCGCGTCTGCAGGGAAGTGGTGCGCAAGAAGGGCGCGGCCACGGGCTTCTGAGCGGCCAAGCCCCCGGGCCGCATTGGCGCGTTCGCAGGTGGACAACTCATCAGCGTCGGCTGTTTGCCGCGCGGGTGAGCACTCCATCTGCCCTGGCCGTTGGCCGTGCAGGTGAGAAAAGTCCGCAGGCAAAATGAGTTCTCGCCGCCGCCGAAGGATCAGAGGAAAGCCCGCCTGACGTTTGCGAAGAAGGTCCTGAGGATGACTTCGGCGGAGCTGAACACGGCTTTGGCATGCGCCATGGGCGGCGTCATCCTTGCGATGCCCCCGAAGGACGAGACCGAGCGGATGAGCTTCTGCAGGCACGGGGAAGAGTACATGTGGCGAAAGAACACGGAGGCATTCGCCCCGAAGCTCTCTGGCGACGACGAGTACGGTGGCCAGGTCCACTGGCTCGGGCAGTGCCCATGTGGGCCGGCTGCGCCGCGGGCGGGCTGTCCATTGTCGCGTTCCACCCCACGAAGAAGCTCTGCGGCGAGGACTGGGCGAAGATCGTGAACCGGGGCGACCTCGTGAAGGCCGTGAAGTCGGTGAACCCGAAGAGGAAGAAGGGCCCGTGGTCCGTCCTCTGCGACAACGAGTCTTTCTTGCGGGCGAAGGTCAGCAACGCCGCGGTGAAGGCGGCGGGGGTTAAGCTGTGGAAGATGCCAGCAAAGTCCCCTGACTTGAACCCCGCAGAGCGGTGCTGGTCTTGGCTGCGTCGGAAGCTGCGGCTCATGGACTTGGACGACGCCGTGAAGAAGCGGCCCGTGCTGGGGAAGACGGCGTACAGGGCGCGGGTTCGGAGCGTCGTGAAGAGCAAGAAGGCGCAGTCCGTGGGGGCGGCGCAGGCGAAGCTGATGAAGCGCGTCTGCAGGGAAGTGGTGCGCAAGAAGGGCGCGGCCACGGGCTTCTGAGCGGGCCAAGCCCCCGGGCCGTATTGGCGCGTTCACAGGTGGACAACTCATCAGCGTCGGCCGTTTGCCGCGCGGGTGAGCACTCCATCTGCCCTGGCCGTTGGCCGTGCAGGTGAGAAAAGTCCGCACGGGGGGTACTATAGTTTTGACCATAAGACGTCATGCTCTCGACGCCCCCTGCCCCCCCGTAGAATCTTAGCGACATGTTTTGGGTCGGGCGGCGGTTCGACTCCGATGGGCTCTCACCCTGTAAGAATATAATAATATATATATATATATATATATACAGGGTGATAATTACTCCGTCCCATTTAAATAGGGCCGGAAAACACTCCGACTTGAACCCATTCACAGTAAACCACTCCGCTTGGGTCACGTTTGATCGTCCGTGTCATCATCCCCATCGACCCTGTCCTTATCATGCCAACGCGATGTTTCATTGTATTCCTTGTTGCATTGATGCTGTGAGACCCTGGGCATCCTTCTCCAATGCGGTCGCTCTCGGTTCACTGGTTGGCCGTCCCAGAGGGCCCACAAAGGCTCGCGAATCCGCATCAAGGCACCTTTGCATCCTGATCGGTCCTCCGCGGCACGCGTGACCAGCGAGGCAATTCTCATCTTATGGTCAAAAACTTTAGTACCCCCGAAGGGCAAAATGAGTTCTCGCCGCCGCCGAAGGATCAGAGGAAAGCCCGCCTGACGTTTGCGAAGAAGGTCCTGAGGATGACTTCGGCGGAGCTGAACACGGCTTTGGCATGCGCCATGGACGGCGTCATCCTTGCGATGCCCCCGAAGGACGAGACCGAGCGGATGAACTTCTGCAGGCACGGGGAAGAGTACATGTGGCGAAAGAACACGGAGGCATTCACCCCGAAGCTCTCTGGCGACGACGAGTACGGTGGCCAGGTCCCACTGGCTCGGGCAGTGCCCATGTGGGCCGGCTGCGCCGCGGGCGGGCTGTCCATTGTCGCGTTCCACCCCACGAAGAAGCTCTGCGGCGAGGACTGGGCGAAGATCGTGAACCGGGGCGACCTCGTGAAGGCCGTGAAGTCGGTGAACCCGAAGAGGAAGAAGGGCCCGTGGTCCGTCCCCTGCGACAACGAGTCTTTCTTGCGGGCGAAGGTCAGCAACGCCGCGGTGAAGGCGGCGGGGGTTAAGCTGTGGAAGATGCCAACAAAGTCCCCTGACTTGAACCCCGCAGAGCGGTGCTGGTCTTGGCTGCGTCGGAAGCTGCGGCTCATGGACTTGGACGACGCCGTGAAGAAGCGGCCCGTGCTGGGGAAGACGGCGTACAGGGCGCGGGTTCGGAGCGTCGTGAAGAGCAAGAAGGCACAGTCCGTGGGGGCGGCGCAGGCGAAGCTGATGAAGCGCGTCTGCAGGGAAGTGGTGCGCAAGAAGGGCGCGGCCACGGGCTTCTGAGCGGCCAAGCCCCCGGGCCGCATTGGCGCGTTCGCAGGTGGACAACTCATCAGCGTCGGCTGTTTGCCGCGCGGGTGAGCACTCCATCTGCCCTGGCCGTTGGCCGTGCAGGTGAGAAAAGTCCGCAGGCAAAATGAGTTCTCGCCGCCGCCGAAGGATCAGAGGAAAGCCCGCCTGACGTTTGCGAAGAAGGTCCTGAGGATGACTTCGGCGGAGCTGAACACGGCTTTGGCATGCGCCATGGGCGGCGTCATCCTTGCGATGCCCCCGAAGGACGAGACCGAGCGGATGAACTTCTGCAGGCACGGGGAAGAGTACATGTGGCGAAAGAACACGGAGGCATTCACCCCGAAGCTCTCTGGCGACGACGAGTACGGTGGCCAGGTCCAACTGGCTCGGGCAGTGCCCATGTGGGCCGGCTGCGCCGCGGGCGGGCTGTCCATTGTCGCGTTCCACCCCACGAAGAAGCTCTGCGGCGAGGACTGGGCGAAGATCGTGAACCGGGGCGACCTCGTGAAGGCCGTGAAGTCGGTGAACCCGAAGAGGAAAAAGGGCCCGTGGTCCGTCCTCTGCGACAGCGAGTCTTTCTTGCGGGCGAAGGTCAGCAACGCCGCGGTCAAGGCGGCGGGGGTTAAGCTGTGGAAGATGCCAGCAAAGTCCCCTGACTTGAACCCCGCAGAGCGGTGCTGGTCTTGGCTGCGTCGGAAGCTGCGGCTCATGGACTTGGACGACGCCGTGAAGAAGCGGCCCGTGCTGGGGAAGACGGCGTACAGGGCGCGGGTTCGGAGCGTCGTGAAGAGCAAGAAGGCACAGTCCGTGGGGGCGGCGCAGGCGAAGCTGATGAAGCGCGTCTGCAGGGAAGTGGTGCGCAAGAAGGGCGCGGCCACGGGCTTCTGAGCGGGCCAAGCCCCCGGGCCGTATTGGCGCGTTCACAGGTGGACAACTCATCAGCGTCGGCTGTTTGCCGCGCGGGTGAGCACTCCATCTGCCCTGCCCGTTGGCCGTGCAGGTGAGAAAAGTCCGCACGGGGGGTACTATAGTTTTGACCATAAGACGTCATGCTCTCGACGCCCCCTGCCCCCCCGTAGAATCTCAGCGACATGTTTTGGGTCGGGCGGCGGTTCGACTCCGATGGGCTCTCACCCTGTAAGAATAATATATATATATATATATATAATATTTAAAACAAGGTGATAATTACTCCGTCCCATTTACAATAGGGCCCGAAAACACTCCGATTTGAACACATTCACAGTAAACCACTCCGCTTGGGTCACGTTTGATCGTCCGTGTCATCATCCCCATCGACCCTGTCCTTATCATGCCAACGCGATGTTTCATTGTTTTCCTTGTTGCATTGGTGCTGTGAGACCCTGGGCATCCTTCTCCAATGCGGTCGCTCTCGGTTCACTGGTTGGCCGTCCCAGAGGGCCCACAAAGGCTCGCGAATCCGCATCAAGGACCTTTGCATCCTGATCGGTCCTCCGCGGCACGCGTGACCAGCGAGGCAATTCTCATCTTATGGTCAAAAACTTTAGTACCCCCGAAGGGCAAAATGGTTCTCGCCGCCGCCGAGGATCAGAGGAAAAGCCCGCCTGACGTTTGCGAAGAAGGTCCTGAGATGACTTCGGCGGAGCTGAACACGGCTTTGGCATGCGCCATGGACGGCGTCATCCTTGCGATGCCCCCGAAGGACGAGACCGAGCGGATGAGCTTCTGCAGGCACGGGGAAGAGTACATGTGGCGAAAGAACACGGAGGCATTCGCCCCGAAGCTCTCTGGCGACGACGAGTACGGTGGCCAGGTCCCACTGGCTCGGGCAGTGCCCATGTGGGCCGGCTGCGCCGCGGGCGGGCTGTCCATTGTCGCGTTCCACCCCACGAAGAAGCTCTGCGGCGAGGACTGGGCGAAGATCGTGAACCGGGGCGACCTCGTGAAGGCCGTGAAGTCGGTGAGCCCGAAGAGGAAAAGGGCCCGTGGTCCGTCCTCTGCGACAACGAGTCTTTCTTGCGGGCGAAGGTCAGCAACGCCGCGGTGAAGGCGGCGGGGGTTAAGCTGTGGAAGATGCCGGCAAAGTCCCCTGACTTGAACCCCGCAGAGCGGTGCTGGTCTTGGCTGCGTCGGAAGCTGCGGCTCATGGACTTGGACGACGCCGTGAAGAAGCGGCCCGTGCTGGGGAAGACGGCGTACAGGGCGCGGGTTCGGAGCGTCGTGAAGAGCAAGAAGGCACAGTCCGTGGGGGCGGCGCAGGCGAAGCTGATGAAGCGCGTCTGCAGGGAAGTGGTGCGCAAGAAGGGCGCGGCCACGGGCTTCTGAGCGGGCCAAGCCCCCGGGCCGCATTGGCGCGTTCACAGGTGGACAACTCATCAGCGTCGGCCGTTTGCCGCGCGGGTGAGCACTCCATCTGCCCTGGCCGTTGGCCGTGCAGGTGAGAAAAGTCCGCACGGGGGGTACTATAGTTTTGACCATAAGACGTCATGCTCTCGACGCCCCCTGCCCCCCCGTAGAATCTTAGCGACATGTTTTGGGTCGGGCGGCGGTTCGACTCCGATGGGCTCTCACCCTGTAAGAATATAATAATATATATATATATATAACAGGGTGATAATTACTCCGTCCCATTTACAATAGGGCCGGAAAACACTCCGACTTGAACCCATTCACAGTAAACCACTCCGCTTGGGTCACGTTTGATCGTCCGTGTCATCATCCCCATCGACCCTGTCCTTATCATGCCAACGCGATGTTTCATTGTATTCCTTGTTGCATTGATGCTGTGAGACCCTGGGCATCCTTCTCCAATGCGGTCGCTCTCGGTTCACTGGTTGGCCGTCCCAGAGGGCCCACAAAGGCTCGCGAATCCGCATCAAGGCACCTTTGCATCCTGATCGGTCCTCCGCGGCACGCGTGACCAGCGAGGCAATTCTCATCTTATGGTCAAAAACTTTAGTACCCCCGAAGTACTACTACTACTACTACTACTGACTACTACTACTACTACTACTACTACTACTACGACTAACTACCACGACTACTACTACTACTACAACTACTACTACTACTACTACTACTACTACTACTACTACTACTACTACTACTACGCCGTACTTATTTCCCAACCCTCCTGCGTTGGGTACTCGTTTTGAATAGAGCACTGCGGTCTCCACCTTCCTTCCTTCCTTCCTTCCTTCCTTCCTTCCTTCCTTCCTTCCCGCCTCCTCCCGCCTGCGGTCGCCATCCCTGGGTGGCTGCGATCTGTGAAACTGTCGCCACTTTCGAGGGCTGCTGGGGGGGCCAGCGGAGTGACGCCCCACGGGGACTCAGATTAGACCTCGCCATCCCTGGGGGGCTGCGATCTGTGAAACTGTTGCCACTTTCGAGGGCTGCTGGGGGGCCCAGCGGAGTGATGCCCTCACGGGGACTCAGATTAGACCTCGCCATCCCTGGGGGGCTGCGATCTGTGAAACTGTCGCCACTTTCGAGGGCTGCTGGGGGGCCCAGCGGAGTGACGCCCTACGGGGACTCAGATTCGACCTCGCCATCCCTGGGGGGCTGCGATCTGTGAAACTGTCGCCACTTTCGAGGGCTGCTGGGGTGGCCCAGCGGAGTGACGCCCTACGGGGACTCAGATTAGACCTCGCCATCCCTGGGGGGCTGCGATCTGCGAAACTGTCGCCACTTTCGAGGGCTGCTGGGGTGGCCAGCGGAGTGACGCCCCACGGGGACTCAGATTAGACCTCGCCATCCCTGGGGGGCTGCGATCTGTGAAACTGTCGCCACTTTCGAGGGCTGCTGGGGTGGCCAGCGGAGTGACGCCCTACGGGGACTCAGATTAGACCTCGCCATCCCTGGGGGGCTGCGATCTGCGAAACTGTCGCCACTTTCGAGGCCTGCTGGGGGGCCCAGCGGAGTGACGCCCTACGGGGATTCAGATTAGACCTCGCCATCCCTGGGGGGCTGCGATCTGTGAAACTGTCGCCACTTTCGAGGCTGCTGGGGGGCCCAGCGGAGTGACGCCCTACGGGGATTCAGATTAGACCTCGCCATCCCTGGGGGGCTGCGATCTGTGAAACTGTCGCCACTTTCGAGGGCTGCTGGGGGGCCCAGCGGAGTGACGCCCTACGGGGATTCCGAGATTAGACCTCGCCATCCCTGGGGGGCTGCGATCTGTGAAACTGTCGCCACTTTCGAGGCTGCTGGGGGGCCCAGCGGAGTGACGCCCTACGGGATTCAGATTAGACCTCGCCATTCCTGGGGGGCTGCGATCTGTGAAACTGTCGCCACTTTCGAGGGCTGCTGGGGGGCCCAGCGGAGTGACGCCCTACGGGGATTCAGATTAGACCTCGCCATCCCTGGGGGGCTGCGATCTGCGAAACCTTGCCGCTTTCGAGGGCTGCTGGGGTGGCCAGCGGAGTGACGCCCTACGGGGATACAGATTAGACCTCGCCATCCCTGGGGGGCTGCGATCTGTGAAACTGTCGAGTGGTCGACCTGAAGTCGCCTGGTGGAGACGCGCGTGATCGACCTGAAGTCCCAATCGCGCGTGCACTGTACCTGTGTGGCGTTCAGGCACGCGCGTGATGCTGCTCGCTCCGCGTTCAACCAGTACGTCGCCAGTGCAACTTTGGACGATGGACAACCGATTGATGATACGCGACCCCGGCCTTGAGTTTCTTCCCCGCGGGCCGCCCGCAGACCTGGCGGCGCGCCTGCGAGCGTTCAGCCCCCGCGCTGAAATGTGCGGGAAGGAGGCGGAGAAGCTAGCGGGCGAGCTACGCCTCGCTCGTTCCTTGCACTCTAAACAAGTTTTATCATGTGGAACTCTGCGACGACATGGCGCAGGCAGCGCTGCGGGTTTAGCTCGCGCTTGAAAAACGCGGCAGTCTTCTGTCTCCTCCCGCCACTTTCATCGTCGTCCTATTCCCCGCCTCACCTTCTCCATGCATGCTGCTGCTTCCGCGATGGCCTTTCGCCCCCCCCGCCCTCCATTCCATCCCTCTCCTACCCCTCGTTCCCGTACCCGTTCTTCTTCGATCCTGGGGCCTCAATCCTCGTTCTTTCGATCGTCGTCCTGTGAATCGTGCAGCGCATGCGCATCCCATGTAGCTTGCACAGCAAATCGCCGCGTCTACACTGTCGCTGTTCCTGCTAATGTTGGCATACTCCTCTTGCCATTTGATGCGCGCGGGTTGGGTACGTCGCATGGTAATTTTTACGATTGCTACTACCACTGCTACTACTACTGCTACTAATACTACTACTACTATTGCTTCATTGGTACTACTACCTACCTGCTACCTACTACATTATACTACTACTACTACTACTACTACTACTACTACTACTACTACTACTACCACTACTACTACTACTACTACTACTACTACTACTACTACTACTGCTACTACTACTACGACTACTACTACTACTACTACTACTACTACTACTACTACTACTACTACTAATAATACTAATACTACCACTGCTTTCCACGGCTACTTCTGCTACTATGACTTCTACTACGACTACGATTATGGCCACTCGGGCTACGTATTTTGCTATCCTGTTTCTGGTAGTAAAACTGCGCTTGCGACTACGACTACTACTACTCCCACCAGTACCACTACTATTATGAATACTACCACCGCGGTTATTATTACTAGTATGATTATTATTACTATTTCGACGACTACAACTACCAGTACTACGGCTACTTTTCATACGGATACGCTTACCCTTAGAACTACGATTCCGACGATTATTATTACCAAGACTACGACTAAGCAGGTATTTTCTACGACTTCGACCACCGCCACTATCATTGTTCCGACGACGTGATGACGACTACTAATATTGTTGTTTGGAATGATTATCTCTACTGCTACTACTAGCCCTTTTTACTACGACCGCTACATTTTATCTCTTCTACTACTTCTACTCGTACTACTACCACTACTAGCATTACTACTACGACTACTACTACTACTACTAGTACTACTACTACTACTACTACTACTACTACTACTACTACTACTACTACTACTACTACTACTACTACTACTACACTACTACTACTACTACTACTACTACTACTACTACTGCTGCTACTACTACTACCACTACTGGTGCTACTACGACTATTACCACGACCACAACTACGGTTATTGTTTCTATTACTACTTCTATTTCTAGTACAACTACTAGTACTATTACTACTACTACGACTACTACGACGACTGCTACTACTACCATTACTAGTCCTACGACCTTTACTGCTACTACTACTACTCCTGCTACTACTACTACTACTACTGCTCCGACTTTTTCTGTTACTATTATTAGGACTACTACTACTACTACTACTGCTACTACTACACCCACTACTAGTATTACTACTACGACTACTACGTCTACGACTACTACTACTACTACTACTCATACTACTACTACTACTACTACTACTACTACTACTACTACTACTACTACTACTACTACTACTACTACTACTACTACTACTACTACTACTACTACTACTAACTACTACTACTACTACTACTACTACTACTACTACTACTACTACTACTACTACTACTACTACGGTTCTGATTATTACCACTACTACACTTCGTACGTTTACGACCACGACTACGTCTAGTAGCAGTGGTAGCAGTAGTAGTAGTAGTAGTAGTAGTAGTAGTAGTAGTAGTAGTAGTAGTGGTAGTCGTAGTGTTAGTGGTAGTAGTAGTAGTAGTAGTAGTAGTAGTAGTAGTAGTAGTAGTAGTAGTAGTAGTAGTAGTAGTAGTAGTAGGAGTGGTAGTAGTAATCGTAGTAGTACTGTAGTAGTAGTAGTAGTAGTATAGTAGTAGTAGTAGTAGTAGTAGTAGTAGAGTAGTAGAGTAGTAGTAGTAGTAGTAGTAGTAGTAGTTGTTGTAGTAGTAGTAGTAGTGTAGTAGTAGTAGTAGTAGCAGTAGTAGTAGTAGTTAAGTAGCAGTAGTAGTAGTAGTAGTAGTAGTAACAGTAGCAGTAGTTATAGTAGTAGTAGTAGTAGTAGTAGTAGTAGTAGTAGGAGTAGGAGTAGTAGTAGTAGTAGTAGTAGTAGTAGTAGTAGTAGTAGTAGTAGTAGTAGTTGCCGTCCTCCTACTTCGACGGTGACGACTACTACTACTTCTAATCCTACTACTACTACTACTACTACTACTACCACTACTACTACTACTACTACTACTACTACTACTACTACTACTACTACTACTACACCTACTACACCTACTACTACTACTACTACTACTACTACTACTACTACGACTACTACTACTACTACTACTACTACTACTACTACTAGTACTACTACTACTACTACTACTACTACTACTACTACTACTACTACTACGACTCATACGATTACTGCTACGAAGACTACGACTACGACTGACACGACTAAACATAGGATCCCTGCTCTTACGACTATGGATACGAATACGACTGCCGATGCAAGTATTAATATCATTACTGGTGCTTCTGCCACCACGACTGCTGCTGAAGGCCAAGCGCCAAGAGTATTTCAAGAGGCAGAAGCTGATGAGGATGCTACGCAGACCTGCAGCAGTGGCTCCCAGCGAGGTGCCTGAGCAGGAAGAGGCAGCTGCAGCCTCAGCATCATCATGACGGGATCCGCTCCTGGGAGGAGGAGGCCACCGAGCTGAAGGCCACGATGACTCCCAGGGGCAACCACTACCCAAGCGGCAGAAGAAAGCTTCGACAAATGTGGGGTTGACTACCCAACGGGGGGCGCGGTGCGAGTGGGGACTGCCCGGCGGTGCGCCGTTAGTGACCATCGCACCGTCGCTCCCCGACACAGTTTCAAAGAAAGCAAGGGCTACTACGGCTTCGGGGGCTACTACGGCTTCAAAGAAAGCAAGGGTCATGGACAAGAGTGCCGAGGACCCGACCCAGAATTCAAAGGCTGTATTTGCAGACCAAGCAGTTTCTGAACTTGCTCCAAAGACTGATTTTTCTAGTTCTTCGAATTCAAAGACTGTATTTGCAGATCAATGCCTCGACGTGCACAGGGAGGCCAAAAGGCAGCGGTGCGGATCGGCTCAGCGGCGTCAGGACGCAAGTCCTGGGGAAGCCCCGAATGCGAGGGAACACCCCAGGCAGCGTCGCCACGTTTTGCAAGCCTGGGGAAGCCCCGAATGCGAGGGAACACCCCAGGCTGGGGACGCCATGCCAACACCTTCGGGGACGGCGACGGGACCGACGACGACACCAACACCATTGAGGAGATCATCGACGCGGAGTCCGAGATCCTCCAAACGCTTGAAGACAGGTATAGAAGATGAAGTGGAATACCCTGACCATAGGGTCGACCAAGCTGAAGATCAAGTCAACGGGACGGAGCCCCAGGGCTCAGAGAATGACCAGGGCGAGAACATCAATCGCCTGCAGGTAGCTACAATCAACGTCACCAGCATCTCAAAGGCCAGATTGTCGGAGATCCTGGACAATGTTGCGGACGACGTCGGCGTACTATGTCTACAGGAGATACGACTCCCTGACATGAGGCCGAGATGGCTGATCAACTTCTGTGCCAGACGCGGGTGGGGGGCAGCATGCTCGAAGCCCCCTCCTCCTGGAGCGAGAGTTGCAACGACACAGGGAGGCTGTGCGATCTTGTGGCGACGGGCCATGGGAAAGATCAGCGTCATCAGGGACGACAAGCTCGACCATCGGATGGTTGGGATCAGAACTACCAAAGCGACAATCTTGAGCATGTACGGACCACAGTGGTACGATCGATCATGGTTTCTGTCGGCTCTGGATTATGCCAAATCACTGGGCCATCTGGGCCACCCCCTCTACATCATAGGGGACCTCAATTGGAAAGCTTCATACAACACTTTATTGGATATTGGATGGCAGCTGGACGTATCGCATGACCAATCTACGCAGGTGACCACAGCGGTAGGTACAGCTCCGACAAGGGCGTTATCTTGGGGAAACCCGCAGGATGCCCCACCAAAGTACCTGGGCGCCAAGCTCTTGCCAGGGATCCCCCACCACGCAATGGTCAAGTACCAGTTGGAGATACCATACGTTACTATCCCACGGTACCGACTACACCACACGGCTTCCTTTCTACCGGTGGTCAACACCAGGACGGTTACGGCCGAGTACAAGAGCCTCTTGAAGGAGTCGCTGGATGCAGTGTGCGCAGCTCCCCATATTGGAGGGGCCATCGACCTGGATCTTAACGACGACACGGATGTCCCGCTGGTCACGAGGTGGCGCTACTGGCACGAGCGAGCGGAGGCAGCACTCAACATCGCAGTTGATAAAAAGATGGTGGAGATTGACCGCCTACCTGAGAGGGGCAAGGGCTCACGACCCACGCAGAGGCCAGCAGCACATGGACCTCGGTTTCGACCAGAACAAAGTATTGCACACAGGCGTCTTCTCCGCCTCCATCGTCGCTTCTCGGAGGCACTCAGGCAGGGAACGTCAGCGATGGCTGAGGTTTCCCCACGGCATTTCATGGATATTGCCAGAGCTGCCTTCGAGGGGATCGTCAACATGAAAGCAGAAGGTATTCCTTGTTACGCAGATTGTCTCCAGTGGCTGACGGCAGCCATATCAGCGGAGAATATTAAGTTGCAACGAGAAGCCCAGAGATCTTGGAAAGAAAAGTTTGCAGCGTGGTCCACAGAGGTGTATAAAGTAGCCACGCCTATGTTCAAGCAAGCACCCCCGGCATCATCTTGCCACGTCTCGCAGTTCGCTGAAGAGTGGGAAGCACAGTGGAAGCCAGGGAATGTTGACAAACAAGCACACCTTCGAGCCTGGCAACATCGCGCTGATCAAGTTGAGTTTCCGAAGTCGACTTTGCATGAGATGTGGCTGCCAACGAAGGAACAGTTTGACGAAGCGCTGAGAAGCTCCAAGGGCTGTGCTGGATTGGATGGGTGGTCCTTCAGAGAGATTCGTATCCTGGCGGACCTGTACCCAGAGATCATTGCAGAGCTCTACACGTTGTGGTGTGATACTTCCAGGTATTGCATTGAACATGAAGGTTGCCCACCAGGAGAACTCCATGATCTGGTTTTCGCCTGGAGAGTGGCAGGCATACCCAAGGGAGAGGATGACACGAGGCCTATCAGCGTGGGCAGCGTGTTGCTACGTATATGGCTCAGAGCATTGGCATTTGCAGCTCCTGAGCCGCCAGAAGGCCAATGGGCTAATCGAAAGCAGATATCAGTCACTCACGCGATCAGCCAGTGGTTGCGACATTGTGAATTGAGCTCGGATGGATGTGAATTGGATCTCAGCCGCGCTTATGATAATATCCTTCATGAAATTGCGAGTGCTGCAATGGAGCGTTCATGTTACCCTCTGGCAGTACGATATGTATGCAAATCGGCATGGAAAGGCCCTCGGTGGTGCAGCCTCAACGGGGAACTCGCAGAGAGGGCAATATATGCAGAACGAGGATTGCCACAAGGAGACAGTACAGCACCTGGGACCATGATCAGTACCCTCGTTCCTTGGATCACGTCTGGCCCCTCGGGATGCTTTATGGACGACCGCTACATCGTTGGGGGTAGCCCGCAGGGGCTGCTGGACGATATGGCCCAAACATCTACCTTCGACAGTGACGTGGGTTTCAAAGCGAACAACAAGAAAACGCAGATATGGTCCACCACGGACGCGGAGCCGCAGCAGATCGAACATCTTGGTCTGCTTGCTTGCCCTACCGACGTGACACGGGCCATCAT